>JAWNNV010000348.1:0-327200 GCA_035044485.1 Scaptomyza reducta
GTTAGTAAAATAAACATAGCTCCCAGCTAAAATTTGTATTTTCCTTCAGCTACAATAACTCACTCTAAACGACGAACTACTTGTTCAATTGAACAAGATCTGCATGCACAGAGTTGCCAGATCGATGGTCTTTTTGTGAGAAGTGTACTTTTGTGGCAACTTGTTGGTATAGCAATTTAAATGGTAAATGGTAACATGTTATTACATACAACCTTTGATAATTAAAATATATTAAACAATTTATTTAGAAATAGCTTTTATTTATAGGCTGCTTTAGTTATTTACCTATTTATAGCCAAAAAACCCACGACCCGTGAAACTCAAAAATATAATTAGCTTTTATGCCAACACACACAAAGCGCGCACACACACACAAACACACACAAAGCGCACACAAACACACACGAACATCCACGATTATAAACGGTGTATTCAATATAAATTGATGAAATATTTAATTTAATTATTTCGAATATCGTACGAGCAGCACCCAAAAATGCGTTGGAAAAGAAGCGCCTCCCTTCGTTTTGTGCCGATGCGGTGACACATTTTCCAACACTTGCACCAGGGGCTCGGAACCAAACTAATTACGTGGTGCGGCAAAGCGAACCGTTTTTAGTATAAAACTGTGAACGCTACAACAATTTTATTTATGGACCGTGCCAATAATGGCGCTAAGCCGATGTGCAAATTGTTGTGTCCTGTGTGTCGCCACCAAACTGTGGAGGGTAGCACAATCCTGAGGATTATCCAAATGTGTAGCCTTGCCCAGAGTTCACTGCCACCATCCATCCAATTAGGCTTATGTACATGTGCACCAAACACAACTCGCATTCAGACTCAGCGAATGCGATTCCATTAAAGATGCACTTTTGGTACAAATATGTGATTCAATAAGTTAATATTTTTTAGATAGGAATACTTCAAACACAAAATCGCATTTCTCTGTTTCTCCCGAAGATATTCTACTCAGCTTGCATTTATTCCTTAAGCTTCATTAATATGTTTTATATTTTTATACCCTGAACCCATTGAACATGGATAATGGTTTTGTGCAAAGGTATGTAACAGACTGAAGGAAGCATCTGCGATCCTATAAAGTATATATATTCTTGATCAGCATTAACAGCCGAGTCGATATAGCCATGTCGACTTGATCCTTCGTACTTGTTTTAGTTGATAGTTTTCTATTTCTAAAATAACTAAAACTTTTATTCTGTTAAGCTTTCAAACTCGTCGAAGGATGTAGCTTACATTTGAAATCTTATGCTCATATATCCATAAATATATGGAGCAAGGAAAAAGAAATGAATGAGCAATTTAGGTTTAACATAAAATTCACATCGCAAAACAAGATTAGATTCTGAAAAGGTTAAAAACCTTAACTACGTATTTTGATTTCTTATCAATTTAATAATGCACATAATCTACTTATGCTTAATATGTATAGGCTAGGTATATGGACTATGGTTTGTGCATAGTTTGACAAATGAATCCCCCTCGGTGCCGGTGCATACCTACAAGTAGCTATTTAGCTATTGAGCTATGATAGGACCCGACGCGAAAGTAGCTAAGTTTTCATGTGATTATGAATTGTGGTGCGGCTATAAATTGCACCGTTGCGTCATGTGGATAACATCTCATCGATGGGAAGGACATGTGTGTACTACAGCCACGCTTACAGATCACACACACACGCACTCACATACAGGTGCCAAACCAAACGGGACAAAAGTTCAAAGGCCAAGTCACAGGTTAAACGCCCATTAAATTTAGTTACGATGGCTGAGAACTCGAAAAGCTGGCTGCAAACCAGAGGGGTCAGGCGATTCGACTTGGCCCGATCCTATTGAGGGCGTCGGCGGGCAGGACATCCAAAAAAAACATTAAAAAAGTCACGCCCCCTCGCCATTGCTATTTCCCCCCACAGCCATAAATATTGGTAACACAATCTAAACACTGAGCCCAAGTGGCGGCCCAGAGAAGTGTGAAAAGTCGCACAATGAGCTGGAACACACACACACACATATGTATTAGTGGGTGTGTGCTTGTGTTTCTGTCCCCTCGTCGCCACGCCCCGCATCAAATCATCGGCATCGTCGTTTAAATCGCTAGGAAATTGGTTTTCAATTTTAAACGCCTAACGCTGGCTTCGGTCCCGACGCTGGCATCTGGCGACGTACCATATGCTTCGTTATATTCGTGTGCGTGTGTGTGTGGCGGTGTGTGGAGGTGTTATGTTCTCCTACGGGTCTTAGTCTTGCGTGTCCCGCATCAACCCCTCCGCCAATGTATACATATATGTCGATTGGTTGTGTGTGTGTTTGTCGCTCTTATGTTTTATACATGATTTTTCCACGCGTCGCAATTTTTGTTGCTTTTCGGATTTGCTGTTGCGGAGCATTTGTTGTAGTAGTAGTTTCCACCGGTCCAGGGGGTTTTGGTTGCCCATAATTCAAGTGAGGCGTTAATCTGTGACACCCAACGCCCGAGTCGAGTCGACAAAGCCAACAGCAAACAGAAGGTGTGTAAGCTCTAGAGAAGGGAGAGATTGTTTGAGCAGTGAACGGTCGAAACGACGTGGTGGGGGGTGTTTGATGTACTATATTGCTCCTTGGTGTGCACTTTGTTGCTGGTTTGACAAATGGCGCATAACGGCAAAGGGGTTAATTACTCATAAGGTCAATTTGTATATGTGTGTGTTGCGTTTATTAAGTATATGTTTATGTTAGTTTATGCTCTTCGTTGCCTTCTTGTGCTATACTTTATCTCTCTCTCTCTCACTCCTTTGAAAGACGCTCCTTGCTTAGCACAAATGTTGCGGCAACATTCTATATGTTGCAAAGCAGTGGCGACCTCTGGCGGAATATCGGTGCAACTTAATGCGCTTGCAATGCCGTTAACTTAAACACAGATAAAGCAGTGCATAAAACGGTATTCCCACCATTTCGAAAATATACAGCGTTTCTTTTTTTGAGTTTTTTTTATTCATTTTTTTTTTGTTTTAGTTTTTTTCTACTCAATTGTTTTTAACATTTTTTTGTTATTTTAAAAAAATTTTATACTTTTTTTGTTACGTTAGTTTATAAATTTTTTATGCTTTTTTTCACTGCTTTATAATTAATTATCCATATAATAATAGTAAATATTAATCTTTATGGTTTAAACTATCACGTTTTTCACAATAATCATTTTCGGTTTTTTTCCTCTTGCTTGTTTTTTCGTTTTCATTTAAGTCGCTTACAAAATTAATTATTAAATATTTTGTTTGCATTTACTTGGTTTTGTTTAGCATTATTTTGCATCATTGATTAATTTTAGTTTATATGTATATTATATAAAAAACTGAAATCGTAGAGGATTCCCATACAAAGTCTATGTGTCCCCAACATTCAGTTAATAATTATCAAATCGAAGAACATAAACCTCAACAGATTTGCGCCCTTCAGTGTGGAAAAAAAAAGTAAAAACTATCTAACAGTTTTGGACCGCAAATTATTAAATATATAATTACAAGGTATATGCGCAACAGCCGAATTCTGTTTGGAAATAAGTCAATTAGAAATGTTAGTCAATAACTATATTGATTAAGGTAAGCTCTCATCATTTTCGGGAAAACATATTGCAATAGGTGCGTGATTTTTGATCTTTTACAATTAAGGGGCTGACAATTTAAAAGCAAAAAAATTATATATTTACAAATAACTAAATTTAAAAAGAAATAATTAATATATAGAAAAATGTTTGCACTTTTTTACTTTTTTTTGTTTGCTTATTATTAGATAAGCGAAGCAAAGAACCAAACAGGAGCTAAACGATTGGGATTAGTTCATTTTGGATTCTTTATTTCGTTTGGGATTTCTCTATATACTTTTGGATCTGATCTGATTGCTAGTTTTGCAAACTGACCGTATGGTTACATAAATCGCTTATATTTTCAAATTGTAGTTACGCTTTAGAGTCATTTGTATATCGTATATAGGTAATTATCAATAGTAAGCTTACATTTGATTTCTCACATATGGCTAAAACTAATTCTAATAGCTATGCAAAAGACATTTCGTTTTTATTGTTTTTTCCTTAAGTTTTTTTTTTGATTTTTTTTTTTTAGTTTTATGTAGAAAGTTTTAAACTTTTTTTTTAACACGATATTGTTTTGTTTATTTCAGAATTTTGAATTTTTTTTTTTCATTTTCTTATATTTCAAATAAATGTTAACAATAAACCTAAATAGAAAAGGGGAATTTTTTTCGGGGGTTTTCGAACATAAACTTTTAAATGCTTGGTGGGTTAGAAAGTGCTGAATTGATTAGCCAATTGATAGCTCCTGGTAGTGTAGTGGTGAAAGGGCAGTGCAATGCTCAGGAAAACAAAGCCTTGAATCGTGTTTCCTTGCGCACATAAGCAAATGTTTCAAATTGTCTTGCATTTCATGGGATACAATTTAAATGCTTAAATTAGTAAAATTCGCTGGCAGTGGCCGGCCTGCTTGCCTCGATGCGGTTGAAGGATAACAAAAGGATATTACATTTGCGCCTGTGCCACACAAGAATATATATATATATATGTGAATATTGTTGCTAGACATATTTAATATACTTGTATGTACTTTTTCGCAAGCACATTTTGGATATTTAAATGTACAAAAATTGATTTTTTGCATTAAGATCATTTGGTTTCTGTATATATATATATTAATTTCGTTTACATTGTCGTTTTGGTAATTATAGTAGTAGGGGTTATTTGTTATATTTGTATCGTATATGTATATATAAAGTTCAACAGTTCATGGCAATACGTTCAGTTTAACAACGCTGCTTCAGTAGGATATATTTGTTTGCTTGTGTTGTGTTGTGTAGTTGAAGATATATAATATATTCACGAATATCGAAAACACACAAAACAATCAAAATTTAAAAAATTATATAATAATAATAATAGTGATGAAAATTGGAGAGAAGATTTTAGTTCATAGATGGTTGGCACTGGCCACACAGCACAAACATACTGTGTTTATATCTAACTATAAATGTGTGTGTGTGTATTTATTTGCGAGTGTATGGACATGTATCTGGGTGTAAGTGTGTGTGCTGACAAACATTGAGCATTTCATAAGCATTTCGTTTCAAGTTGAATGTATGTGTGAGCGTGTATTAAAAAAAAAAAACAATAGAAACAATTATTCATAACTACTAAACCAACGCTAAGCAAATTGCAAATTGCAAATTGCAAATAAACAAATGTTCAAATTTTTAACTTAATTAGTCTAAACGCTAACGGATGTCCCCACATATAACGCTTTCACTCGAATACTACTAATAAAAAAGAAGAATATTGGGCATAAGCAAAAGAGAGAAGAGAGCAATTGGACACTACTCCAAAGGCTCCAAGCTAATCGTAAGTCATAATTAATCTTAACTCATAGATGTGTGTGTGTACGGATTTCTACTTCTTTGACGAGGAAGCTGATGCTGGTGTTGCAGCTGCTGCTGCTGCTGCTGTTGCTGCTGCTGCTGCTGCAGTCGAGGTTGACGCTATAACGGTAGCCATGGAGTTGGTGGCACGTGCAGCACTCAATTGAGCTCCAATTTGAGCTGGTGCCTGTGGCTTTGCCTTGTGCTGCTGCTGATGTTGTTGTTGCTGTTGGCGCTTGTGTGGCGCCAAACCAGAATTGCTGCCATTGCGACGCAAGTCGTTCTGTGATCCCTGTTGATAATTGCGATTGGCCACTTGAGGCTTATTGCCCAGGGAGCCACTGCGTATGCGCACTGTGCTGCTGCCAAAGGAGCCAGTGCGTCGACGATTCTGTTGCTGACCATAACCGCCATATTGCTGCTGATGCTGGTGATATTGATGTGGCTGTTGTTGTTGATGTTGCTGCTGTTGTTGCTGCTGCTGCTGTTGCTGGAGCAGACGACCCACATAGTCGCTTCGATTGGTGATTGTGGTGTTTAAGCGACGACCACCGGCAGTGATGACAGCGGTGCCATCGCTTTCGGACACACTGCGTAATCGATTGAGTTGGCGTCCTGGTGTCAGGCTGCCAACACCTTGAAGCATTTCATTGATTTCGGGCTCCACAACGCGGAAGTCTTCAATAGTCTTAAAACTCTTCAGATATTCTTCCAATTTTGGCTGCACCTCCAATTTCTCACCGTTCTTGTAGTACTTAAGGAAGGCCCAGAACTTCTCAAGGCCATAGAGTTGTCCTAAAGGTTAGCAAAAGCAAAGATTCGTTGACTTACTTTAAAGTTAAGAATATTGTTTAATTTACCTGTCTCATAGTCGGCCATGGTCTCGTCCTGGAAATCCTGATAGACATTCGGTCGGAACTTCTTCTCTAAACCGTACGAGAAGAAACGGAACAGACACTCCAGACCATAGCGGAAGCCATTGCCTGCATCTTCCAGTGCCAGTGTACGGAACTCGTTGTACATGCTCTTGTTGAAGTTCTCGCGCAAGAAGAAGGACCAGAAACGATACAATGTGTTCATTTCCTGCGATTGTCCAAAGCCCAAACGACGTCGCTCCTTCAGACAGCGTGAATGATACTTGTGATAAGCCTGCTGTGTGAAGTTGTTCTCCTTGAGCAGCGAATGCGATGGATGCTGGAACACTGGCAACGATTGTGGCGCCGATGAACCAAACGAGCCAAAGGATGTTGTAGGCGATGTGCCCGTCGATGAGCCCATCGAGGTGGTACGCGGACGGTGCTCCACGGTGTCGAGTAGCCAACCAACGTGCGCCTCCACTGGCGGATTGGCAGTGTGACGCAATTTTCGTTTTCTGGGCGTGCGGGGATCAATGGAGTGCGAATTGGGTGCAGCGTAAAAGCGTGCACGTCGAGACTTCAGTGTGGAGTTCAATGTGGAATTGAGTGTGACATCTGCATCTACTAGCGTAGTATCAGCATCTTGTTCGCGATCATTAATATAGTTTGTTGGTGGGGGTGGTGGTTGCTTCTGCTGTTGCAACTGTGCACCAGCTCCTCCTCTTTTGTCAGCTGCAAATTTCTCAAAGTCAGCCTGGGAGATGACATTAACGGTGCGATAGTCAATGTTGGGCACCACATTTGTGGTGGTCCACAAGTCCTCTTCGTAGTTGACCAGCCCATCGTTGATTATGTTCTCTAGATCCTGTGTGATTTTCGTGCGTGAAGTAAAGTCAGCGGTGCGATCGTAGCCATCATGTTTAGGTGCACGTCCCACCTGGGCAACGATCAGCAGCTTGTTGATGTCGCGGTCAGCAAATTCGTAATCGGATTCGTCGTCGTCGGAGAAGTTTTCGGTGAAGTTATTGATGCGTCCGGTGGCTGGTATGGGGTCCATTAGCTCCTCGTCAAATTGAAAGTCTAGTTCTTCCTTTTCGGCATGGCACTGAGCGGATGGCGCAGCAGCAGCTGTTTTGGAGGAGGATTGGGAGTTGGTGGTGTAAGCAGCTTTGCCAGAAGATGATTTGTTTTTATTGTTGTTGCTGTTTGTGGTTGGAGTGGTGGTGGTAATGGTGGTTGAAGTGGTAACAGAGGCAGCAATGGTTGATGTATTGCTGCTAGCTGATGAGGCGTTGTTGGATGCAGACGATAATTTGGACGTGGACGTGGACGAGGACGAGGATGTTGTGGTAGTGGACATGGACGTGGTTGTGGTCGTATTTGCGGTGACATTGTTGTTGTTTTTGTTGTTCTTGACATTTTTAACATTGTTATTGTTATTATTATTATTATTATTATTATTGAGCGTTTGTTGTGAAAGCGTTTTCTGTTGTTGTTGTTGTTGTGTTGACGTGGACGTGTTGTTGTTGTTGTTGATAGATTTAGTAGCATTTTCTTTTAAAGCGTTTGTTTTGGAGCGTCTCTTTACCTCTTTCCACATGCCCTCCGGCTCTGCCACCAAAGCAACTGCTACCCCAACACCGTCACCAGCAGTTCCAGCTGCCTTTGCCGCCGTTCGCTTCTCCGGCGTCGAGCTGCACTTTGGCTTGACACTCTCGGCCAGACCGCTCAGATGATCAGCCAATTCGGCAGCGGCCCCCACCTTCTGTCCACCAGCAACTCCTTCCACACGCTGTGTTAGCGCACTGATGGCATTCGCAGAGTTCATGCCCGCCAGTGTGGGTCTCTGCTTATTCTCCATCAGCATCTTGGGCACCGAGTTGCGCGGCACCGGCGGCGGTGGTATGCTGCTCAATGGTTTCCCGGCCATGGCCGAGGACAATATGGCTGGTGGGGGCGAAGATGATGGCAATGGTGATGCTGCTGCCTCTGCTTTAGCAGCTGCCTCTGCGGCTGCTGCCGCTGCGGCAACAGCTGCCATTGATTCAGTCTGCTTTTCTGGCTTTTGTTTTTTATGTTTCTGATCCTGTTGCTGCTTGTCAGACTTGTCCGCCTCGTCGGTAATGGGATGACCCTTGGCGTCGAGCGCATCATCACTAATTGGCCAAATGGTTGGCGTTGTCTTTGTGCGCACCTTGTACCCCTCGAAAAGATCCAGCTTGTCCGAGTCCTTGATGGCGGTCACAATCAGTGCCACGTCCGTGGTAAGCGCCAGGACGCGATGGAACGAGGCGATGAGTGTGACCGGTATATAACCCTCCGGGTCCATTTTGCGGCGCAAAAAGAAGTCACCGTTAAGATTATCGGCGCTAAAATAGTATTCACTGTACGGAGAAAGATCGAAGAACGTTCAAAGAAATAAGTATAAAAATGCTGAAGAAGAACATAAATTACATGGAGTAAAAGACATAAACTCCAAATAAATAGCTGAATATTATTTTTTACAATTATATTATTAAATATATTATTTTAACTATGTCAGAACTGAATACAAAACATATTTCACTTGGTTTATAAACATCATTAAATAATCGATAAAAATAGAGATCATAATGAAATTCCCTTAAGTTTTTGAATGACCAGGGACTTGAAATGATGTTGAGATGGCAGGCAACTTGTACTTACACTTGCTTCTTGATAGCCTCCTTGACGCTGGCGGCGTCCATTTCAATGTACGCAGCCGGAACGTTGCCGAAGTAGTGTGTGCCCATGAGGACATATGATTGCGAAGTATCTGCGCCGGCTGCATCCGCCGGCAAATAGTTGACGTACTCGCCGGAAGCTAACAGATGGCGTGGTAGGCGATTAGTTGGACGACCTGGTCCCTGTCTTGTGAATCCACCGCGCCCTTGCCGCCCGCCCCTATACGGCGTACGGAAGCGGCGTGGGCCACGCAGTCCAGCGCCAGATCCTGTCGCTGCTGCTGCCCCGGCACCCGTTGCTCCTTCTGCTGTCCCACCACTGGAGCGCTGTTCATCCGCATTGGCAGTTGTGGCGCTGGGGCCGCTGCTACGCCAGGAATCCACGCGCTCGGGCGCAGCAGACGCGCGTGCGTTGTACGCATAGCGACCACCATATGGTCGCGAATCCGTTGCACCTCCTTGCTGGCCATCAGCGCCTCGGGCTGCTGATGACGTGGATGCAGCACCCGCTGCTGATGAACCACCGCCTCCACGCTCATTGTATGCACGTTGCGGACGGCGCTGCTCGTAGGCATCATCACTGTACCGGCGATTGGGCCGGCCGCCAATAGGTTTGGCGCGGCTAGACTTGGCCAAATCGATTTGCAGCGGACGCCACTTGTGCTTGGGCATTTTCTTGTTGATGGAAGCACCACCGGCAAGGGTGCCAGCAGCTGGGACAGTTGTGCTGCCAGCGGATTGATCGGCTTCACGCTGGCTCCTTGCATCATGACTCGTGCTGGCTGTGGCGTTATTTGCTTGGCTGTTGCTGCTATTGCTGCTGTTGCTGCTACTTGTATTGCTGGTAACAACTGTGACAACGTTTGACTCAACGCTTGTTTCGTTTGTAATTGTTGTTCTTGTTGTTGTGGACTGTTGGGCAGCGGCGGCTTTGGCTCCTGGATGTTTTCTAGTTGAACTACGTTTGGTTTCGTTAACGGTGGCTTTGCCACTACCAGAAACTCCACCAATTAGCGTTGGCCACTCACCAACGTTGCTAAAATCGCTGGCCTGGAACACAAGTCACAATTTTGATTAGAGAATAAATATATATAAAAAAAAATTATTATTTGAAATCTCATACCTTTTGATTGACCTTCTTTTTGTCCTTTACCACTGCTGCTGTTGCAGGCACATCTCCACTAGTCGCATCAACTGAAACAACAAGGCAAAATATACACATTCATATATTGAAGACAAGAAATTCTTTTCAATCAGGCCACAACATTATTACATATACTTGGCGCACTTGCGCCGAGAGTAAAATGAAAGCAGAAAGTACAAGAGAAGACAGAGCGATAGCGGAGAGTAAGAGACCATTTTTTCACTCACCCTTTGTTGTTGGTACGGCGTCGCTTGATTTTGTTGTAGTTGTTGCTACAGCTGCTGTTGCTGGTGTTGATGAAGCTGCTGCTGCTGGTGCTACTGCTCCTGTTGTTGTTGTTTTAATAGCTGTCTGTGTTGTTGCTTGCTGCTGCTGCTGCTGCTGTTGTTGTTGTTGTTGCTGCTGATTTTGTGTCTTTTTGTTGCTGTTGGTATTCTGTGCGCCTTGATTATTATTGTTGTTATTATTGCTTACAGTCTGTTTGGGTTGTTGTTGTTGCTGTTGCGCCTTTGGTTGTAAGACGCGTTTGTCCAATGGCGAGGTGCTAGCCTTTGGGCTGCCCGATTGTTTAGATGATATCTGTAAGATATTAAAAATATATATAAATTTCTATTAGTACAAACACATACATTATACAACAGCAGATTTTTTTTTTGTACAGAATGCGTCATAGCCAATGATGGAAAAATCAATTCAACTTTGTTCTACTTTTTTTTTTATTGTTTTGGAGTTTGATTACTCTCCAACTCAATCTAACCTACAAATTGCTGGCACCACATGCCACAACTAAGTAATGCTTCTGGGAGTGTCCCTAACCCAGATTAATTTAATGGCGAGATACATACAAATAAATATATATATATTCTATTATTGTACCAGATACATATTAAACACATTGTATTACCTGAACTTTGCGAAAAAAAAAAGTTGCCACTGATCACCCCATAAGAAAATAAAGTCAATTGGACTGCATGTAGCTTTTCTCATATCTTATCGTACACAGTTTGTTTGATTTGTTTAACACACGAAAACACACATAAGTTTATAGATAAACGTATAAATTGGCTCAATTGCTCTCACTCTCGCAAATTGTTTAAACAAATGCTTTTATATTTTTAGCGTATGTGAAATACTTTTTAAAGTTGCGTCCGTTCTCTTTAACTGCTCGTATAATTCTGTGCGCGACCAGCGAATCAAAAGCAATGAAAACAACTTAGCCGCTGTCAGCGTATCTGCTTGCGTTCATTGTGCACGCGATGACTACGTGAACAAAAACGAATACAACGACCGAACAGCAACAACAACGCGCTGTGGACAAAGAGGGCAAAGCGAGCTGTAACAATAAGAGCAACAACAACTGGTTTCACAAAACAACAACGAATACAATATAAAAGACGATTCAAAATAAAAACAAAAAACAGCCGATGCGCCGGTTAAAATATGCGTGAGAGCAGCGAACAAGAAAGAGATGGGTGACCAAGAGAACGAGAGCGGCGCAATTTGCCGTGGCCAAGGCAGCGGCGAGAGACAGCGCATAAGTTGGTGCACCTTGTATATATGGGATGGATACAGGTTTTGTGTATGTGTGTGTGCACTAGATGCGTACAAAGATGTGGATTATTTTTACGAATTTTCTCTTCCAAAATATGTTTTATTAAATTTATTTAGTTTCCATGCCAATAGAATAAAATTCAATTCGCAGGTGTGCAAACTGAGTAACTGATGGCAATAAACATATCATTTTAAATTGTTTTTCCTCTCTTCCAACATGTTGTAACTGTAACATTGACAACAGCAAAACAAACACCATGTGATTTTCGGCACGTAGGCCAAAGAGGCAACAGCTTCAGCGGGTAGTTGAAAAACTCGCCCAGAGTTCAACATAACAAGAGAAAGAGAGCGAGAGCGAGAGCGAGGCGCAATAAACTCCGCCTTGCCTTTTTTGTTGTTTTTTTCATTTAGGAGGCAGGTTTTTTACTTTTGTAAAATGAATAATATAATACATACATATGTATGTAAGAAAATTAAAGAATCGCCCGACGAAGTGACTCTCAGCACGTACACAAATTCCTTACAGAAAATCATCCATTCCAAATTCGATGGGTACAGTGCACCCCTGCGCATGCAGGAGTCATCCCGAAAATGGTCAGTTATATTCCACTCAAGTATTTTCTCAAAAGCACACGTGCTATCAGCGTGGTGAAGAAAGTAATAAAACACTTGTGTTTATACTTAAACCAAAAACGTATATTAATTGCACTCTTATCTGTTTCAAGACATTTAAAACCACGACCAATCTGACGTATTTGGGTAAAAATAAATGAAGCTTGCACTTAGATTAGAATATGATTTGTTCGTACGTATTAGTATAATTTTTATTATTCAAGGTCATTATATGATATGTAGAGCTTTTAAAAAAAATCACAGAAACTTAATGACACCAAAACCCATGTGCATTGATCATTTATCATTTATGGGATTGCATTGTGTATAAAAAGTCATTACAATTCATTAGTGAATAGCCTTGTGAACAACAAATCGTGAAAAACAAACGAAACTTGAACTTGCCTCTCAAAATTTGATTAAATAGCAAAATCACAAATAAATAATGCGCAATAGAGTTTTTATCGAATCACTTTAGAAGTTTTTTTATTGGCCAAACATAAAATTGTCGAATTATATCTTAAATGATGTTCCACAACGAACGATCGCTGAAAGACTACTGAGCCGATCCTAATGCAAAATAAGAATTTTAAATAGACGACAACATATGTAACGACGCAGTCAACAACGACTGAGACGCTGACTATATACAATGTAGAATGAAAAGCCGAGGCGTGGTCGGGTCTTAAAAGCCAAAGCGAATATAAGCAAAAAGCGACAGTAAGAAAAATAAAAAAATGAACGTGCAAATATACCCACATTCTCTTGTTCAAGTTTTAACTTTTGAGGGGAGGCGGGATTTGTCGTAGAATTTCTACGTTTTACATTACTGTCGAGCAGCAAAAAATGCCGGCCGCAATAGTCGTTATGTAAAAAAATAAATATTAATCTATATTTTATTTATTTCCAGCCAGAAAACGTGCTCTCAATCAAATCAATGTCTTTCTGTGTATTTTTATGTATTAGAGCGAACAGGGGCAGACACACTGGTTATCAAAGCAGGTTTCCACCATATTGTAGAGTGCTCGCTCGGCTCGTCTGATGCTCAACGTCAACACAGGAATATGAGAGAGACGAAGTGGACTCATCTATTACTGGTGGGTAGTGTAAAGTAGGCGCAAAGAGAAATATAAAAAAAGAAAAAGGTCAACAAGTTTATGAGCAATTTTTTATTTACATTTTGCTATTTTAAGCATTTTTATTGCTTTTTACGCAATTAGAATAAAAATGATAACAACAAGTTGACGAACTGGAGTGTATTCCGATTGCTATTTGTGAGTGTGCTTAGATGTATGTAGGTGTATAGTAAATATTTTGATTTTGCTACTCAACGTGCAGTCGAACTGAATTTAACTGCGTAGCTAGTCTTTCTCTAGACCTCCAGCAATGAAAGACAGAGATAGACACAAAGAAAAGTATATTTCAGATTGTGTCTGTTGATTGATACATATATATATATATATATATATTTAGAGTGTTTATTGTTAACCATGTCAAAGAATCTTATCTAGCTGAATAAGTTATTATTTTTAATGTTATGTATCATTTGTTTTATCAGAAATTATATGTGTATATGAAAAAATTTTGAGTCCCAAAGACTTACAACTAGTCTCTCGAAACAAAAAAACGTATAAATATTATAATTTTAAAGTGCATTGAAAAGTGTATTCCGGGATGACTCACTACTCTGACACATATTCTATTACTATTGTACATTAAATTAAAAGAACACTTTCATTGTAAGACATCAGTAGATCAATAGATGTATGTATGTATCTATAAGAAATCTGTACAACGAGGATAGAAAAAAAGAACTATAATACTTAACATGTCCTGCGAAACGTGTTGTTCTTTCTTTTTTGTTCAAGAAATTAAATCGATATGTGTACAAGGAAATCGAGTTACTTAAGTTTAATGCACATACACATTTGTGCGAATAATATAAATACGCGGGAGCAAAAACAAAGAAAGTATACAAACAAATTTTATTGTTATGAATGAATATTATTCTTACATAAATTAAAAAAAAAAAAAACGATTTCATTGAGAATAATAAAACTGTTATTTAATATTATTTAAACAGATTGTGAGGGTTTATAGACATATTAAAAACACATTAGTTTAGTAAGCCGATGGGAACAATATTTAATGTGACAATTAAAACAAACTTATTAGTTGGATGAAATCCGTTATGGATACAAGAACATTTACAATATTTACTGTACTCATTACAGTACTTCTGGTAACAAACTTGGTAAATATTTATTAATATATATACGCATGTTTATCTATTCGCATAAAATATCGCTTACGTTTCGAAGAATGCCGCAAATTTTAGGTTCACCAATCTTGTATGCGAAAACTTGAACAAATCATTGCTTGTGTTTTATGAATGTCGTTTACGAGTGCCTCAACGAAACACGATTACTTTGAATTTTAATGGAACTCTTCTTCATCCAGTGAAAATGTTGCATATCAACATTCAAGTTTTAAAAAAGGCTAGTGGGTACAAACCATGGATAATGAACACAACTCTTAATGTATGCGAACATCTACGCAAGAACAACGATGTATATGGAAAATGTTGGTTGAATTTCTTTATGGACTATACCAACATGAATCACGAATGTCCCTTCTATGTGAGTAGCACCACTAATGTTAATATGAAAATGTTTATAAATGCATCATTCAAACAGGGTCCACTAATCGTATCTCAACTTCAGGTTCCAGTGGAAAAGGTACGCCTACCGGTGCCAACGGGGGAATATTTATTGCTGAGTAAATGGATGGTTAATAAGAAAACTCAGTTTATAACAAAAACATACTTTTCATTTGTAGAGGACTAAAATCTTTAACAATCGTGGGATATTCTTCTGTTTCTGTATAACTTCCTAAGACCATGCTTTTTGATAATCATTTCAATCGTGTTTTCATATCATATTAGTTAATTAAATGGTTAAACTTTTTGGTAATTGAGTTTTTTGTTAATGCAGTATTAATTATTAGCCTCAATTAAAATCAGTTCGATTTGAAGATCATTTAATTTTGAAAGAAGAAAAACTAATCAGTATGATTAACATATGGGAAAACCGAATTGTGATAGACATATTAAAAACACATTAGTTTAGTTGACCGATAGGAAAATTTGATTTGACAATAAAAACAAACCAAATATAAAATATTGTACTTATACATTTTTGGTACTCTGTCAACCGAGTTAGAAGCGCAATAATAAAATCATGTTGAGTCCAACACATTTATGCTATTCACGAACAATGGAAGTTTATGGCAAAAGGTAATACGCCGTTCGCATTTTCAAATACAACAACAATATGAACATGTTGAACAAGGAAACATAAAGAACGTGGATACACACGAGATAAGACAGGTCTAAATAGAGAGATGATATACTTTAAAATACATTTTAAAGTTAAATCAAGACAATACGCACTTCAAGATACAACTATTTAATGGACAAAAGCTGAAACCGTTTGTTGCTGAACTAAACAATTTTCTGTAACTTATGTGTAACTGTAACTCTGTAACTCTTCAAAACTGTATAATGTCGTACTAAATTACGTTCCATTGGTGAACAAATAAATTACTTACATTAAATTACATATATTTATAATTTTAAATAAAAGTTTTGCGTATTTTTGTATTGGCATTCAACTATTAAGTTTAATATTTATATACTTATTTACTTTCGTTTTCATGTTTGTTTTCGTTCCTAATCGTTGTTGTTATTGTACTTATTTAGCGTTCCGGTTTTTAAATTTACATTTTCACATTTACGACGAATTTACACCGAATAGTTTGCCGCTACAAGTCGCTTTTACGGTATAATTTTAACGGCACCAGAAACGAATAGAAATAGAGTGAAAGCGGTACACGTTGATATTATTCAACAAGTACTTATGTCCACGTTTATATTTACTTTTCTTTGTAGATTATTCTAAATTGTATGTAAGTGTAAATGTACAGCGAATTAGATTTTCACCACTCCAGAAATGTGGTGAATTCACAAAGCACACGTGCTAACCAGCTTAATTAGGTTATGGATTAGGGTAACAGTTTATAGTCGTGTTTTATCTATGCGTTTTTGTGTGTTGAGATTGAGTTAAAAACTAATATAATAACGCGCACGTTCCGATCGCCTGAAACGGCACACGTCAACTGTTTGCTTTTACTACTGGATTTGAAATGGCGTTGCGTCTGCATCAGCAGAGGTGGCGTCGGCGCCGACGCAGCGTCGGTAGATAAAAACAAGAACGACAAGCCAAAAAACACGTGTAGCAAAAAAAAAAAAACAGCAACAACAAACGGAAACAAAAACGAGAGTAACTGTTGCTATTTTTGTTGTTGTTGGTCTTACGATGAAGGTGTTCAAGTCAGCAACAAAAGCGCAAAAGATATCAAATGAAGAAGCTTGAAGCTTCTTGATTGGACTTATTTGCATAATGGGGGGCAACAATTTGTCAGTTGTGCGAGAGTAGCTTCAACAGTTGTGCAGTATAAAGATTTTTAGCTTCATATATGCAATTATATTTTTAGGTTTTATGGTACACAAACATTGCCACACCTTGTTAGATACTGTCTCGTCTTTCTATGCTGATGTCGTACGTCTCTTTCACTCGTTAATGCCAAATCACAACATTTTCTGTTTACTTTATGGGGTATTTTCGCTTTTGATAAACAATAACAACAACGGCAACAACAAAGCACATTTGCTAACGTTGACGCTGACGACGCAGCTGGCCAAAGCGCTGCTGACCTTGACATTTATTTTTAACTGTACATTTTTACTTTTTCTCTCGCTCGTTGAGTGGTATGCTAAATGCGCAAATCAAAAATGTATAACAATTAGTAAAAACCAGAGACGAGCGAAACACTAATGCACGAGTCGAAGAGAGAAACAATTGAATTATTATTCGTTTGATTGCTGAATGTGAACGAACAGAGCAAAAGAAAAGCACCGTTGGATTTAGTTGTTATTGTTTTTTTGTGGGTGTTTGTTTGTCGATTCAATTGCCGGCGTTGCCTTATTTTTTCAAGTGTTGCATAATACACAAAAAAAAAAATGCAGAACAACAAGAAACGACTTTCGTTTGTTTCAACGTTTTCTTTCGTTTGTTTTCGCTTTGTTTTGACAAATTGTTTCTATTCGATATTATGCAATGTAGGTGTATTCGGCAGCAGTAAATGTTCATAGCACAATTTGTAATCAAATTTGAACACACGCATGACATGATAATAACAACACAGAAAACATGTTTCTATGTGCTCATGTGCGTTTTGTCTCGTTCATTCGTTGCTTCTTGTTTTGCAGTTTGTGTCTTTCTCAGTTGTACTGTTATGCTTTGCTTCTCCTATCTGTGCTTATGCCATTCCACGCACATTTGTTTACCAACAGGTCAACACACAAACAAACAAAAACTGTCTTTTATGGGCATTATTCGTATTTTTCCTCCTCTCTATCTATTTGTATACCCTGAAACCATTGAAAATCGGTAAAAAGGGTATAATGGTTTTGTGCAAAAGTATGTAACAGGCAGAACGAAAAATCTCCGACCCCAAAAAGTATATATATTCTTGATCAGCCGAGTCGATATAGCCATTACCGTCTGTCCGTTTGTCTGTATGTAAGAACGCGTCGATCTGAGAGACTATAAGAGCTCCAGATAATAATAGACATAAGCTCGCATAATCCCTAGTCTGTTAAAGTTTGTTTCAAATTTTCGAACTATTCCCGTTTCCGATATAGGGAAGTTACGAAAGTATGCACTATAGGCGTAAACACACACACATACTTGCAAGCACTGACAGTACGCGTAAAGTGTAGGGTTCAGGGTATATTCTAGTCGATTTCACGACTAGAGCCTTCTTACTTGTTTCTTGCCACATACATACATACACACTTTAAAGCCTATGTGGAACTTTAGCTACTTTCTAGAGTTTGTATGGAGAATATCTTTATCGTTTGGGTTTAATAGGAAAACACTTTAAACATATTTTTGATATTTTATATTGCTATCATTCGCTTTACTTACCTTCCAAGCATTAACCTTTGGCGGAGGCGCAGCAACGAATCGTTTTGGCTGTGGCGCCGCTGTTGATCCTGCTGCTGCTCCTGCGGCAGTTGAGGCGACAACTGCTTGGGGATCGGTGTCAGAGGTCTTGGACTCGTTGCCACTGTTGTTGCTTGCCTCTTGGCTGGCACTGGGTGAGGTATCAGACTTGCGTTCCTTTTGATTTTTGCCAGAGTTGCCACCACCGCCGCCGCCACCGTTGTTCTTGCGGGGACTGTTGCCGCGTGCCGCTCGTGGGCGAGACACTTGTTTCCGTCCATCGAGTTCAGCCCCACCAGGCAAACGTCGCGATGGCTTCTGACCTTGTCCTTGGCCTTGGCCCGAACCCGAGCCACTGGCTCCGGCTGATGTCTGCTGCTTGTCGCGATGTTCACGTGTCGTCGGCTTGTCCTTGCGCGCCTTTTTGCGATCGCGATTGCGATGATGCGATAACACCGGCACAAAATCATTATTGTCGTCCAATTCAGATGAATTCTCAGCAGTGTTGTCGCCGCCAGCGGCGGCACGTTTCTCGCCCACATTGGGCAAATCCTCGACAGCAGCCTCGGCGGCAGCAGTCTCCTCGCTCCATGACTTGAAAGTTTTCAAATTCGGCTGATTCTCCTTGTTGTCCACAGCAGCCACACCAACGGCTGCCTTCTTGGTGTCCAAATTTTGAACAACATTGGCATACGAGGTGCTGGCTGTATTGGCAGCATTGACAGCATCGATGCCATCATTTGATGCTGTGGCAGCAATATCCTCCTTGCTGCTGGACATTGTTGTTGTCGTTTTTGTTGTTGTTGCTCTGGCTCCGGCTCCGGCTGCTGCAGCTGCTGCTATTCTCTCTGAGTAGGCAGCTTTCGTTGCGCTACTCCAGATTGTGGCTCTGCTGCGGCTGCTGCTCTGGTGTCGTTGGTGATGGATGGGGAAACTCTTTGGTGCTTCCTTGTCCGACTCAAAAATTATATATATATGTATGTATATATCAACGAGATCGAACAAACGAGCTGCTTTATCTGTGAATGTGCATACATTTTAGAAAAGAAAATCACATTAGTTTAATATTACTTTTAAGAAAAGTTTACAGTCTCGCACACCCACACACACACACACACATCGACCTTTTCAAGTGTGACAAAAAAAAATTAACTTCATGCGGCTTACGTTGAAATACACTAGCACTGGGCCATATTTCCCAAGCCCCTCTTTCTCTTCCTTTGTTAGCAATTTAGAGGAACATTTCATACAATATTTAATTTCAATTATTACGCTGCTTTTCTATTTGGATTTGTGCGATTGTTATTGTTGTCCCTATGCGCCTGGCTATCGATTTAGAAATGGTGCATTCTACGCGCTGCTAATGAAGCACGGTAAATTGATGGCAAAAGGCAAGAAGAACTGAGGAATATAATATTATGCAGCCACACAGCAACACAAGTGAGGTTAAGGCGCGGCGAAGCAGCAGCCACAGTCGAATACTGCCCCCCACACTAGTACGAAGCAGCAGCGCAAAAAGCAACAAGCGATTAGTTATGGACCTGCCAACCTGCGTTAAAGTGGTCAACAGAATTTAAATGCGACGCAGTAGGCAAATACAATATAGCATGGCATACAAATTAATTTATAAATGGCAGGCAGACTAAGACAATAATGTAGACGAATATGGCACATAAGCAGAGCGGCAATTGCGGCAAACGTGGTTATGCAACAACGACGCTTGCATTTTGTGCATCCCTGGCCATCGATCAGCTGTTTATGCAGCCTGTCTGCGCTTGCTGCACTAATTTTCAAGCTCATATTTCAGATAGGCACTCATAAACAGATACACACAAGCACACAAATTAATAGTATTTTTTTTAATAAACTAAATTACGCACCAAGAACTTTAATCACAATATGTGTGTACGTGTATCTATAATGGCAAGTTGACGAAAACAACACGCGAGCAACAACAAGAATTGATACAACAATTCGTCTTTTTGCTTTGCTCTATGCTTTTCTAACGTTTCACGTTACGCTATTGTTCTTGTTGTTGTTTTTATTTCGTATGCTTTGCTTCGCGATTTTCGTACTCTTCGCACGGACACTAACTCGCTCTCGCTCGCTCACTCACGCGCTGGTGGGTTGGTAGTTAAAACGTTTTTTTTGTGGTTGGTTACGAATTAGCACGAATTCAATGATTTTACACAAATTCTCACAAATAGCAATGTTATTAAGTTCGTAGTTTACACTATTAGCACTTGTTTATGTTTTAACAATACTTTGCAGCATTATTTCATAAAATCTCGGATACCGAGCGAGACATGTGGTTTTTTTACCCGTCGCGGTCGAAAAGGAAAAGAACAGGGTTGTTGTCACTATCGCCACCATGCACGACATATCGATATGATTTGGCCATTCACAGAGCAATGTAATGTTTTTGACAGTATGGCAACGCTGCACATGTCGCTGTTCTTTAGCGTTTAAACATATTGAAATAATATAATTAGTTATAAGCTATGCAAATGCTTACATTGCATTAACATCAGCCATGCACAAGAATTTCATCATTATTGCAGCTACTGCTGTAACTAACCAGCGCTCAATGCCATACAGCAATGCCAGCAACATGAACAAAAGCAAATACAACGATTTTTGTTTACATCTTACGCACGTCAGCTGCTGCCAGTGCTGATTACTGTTGTGTGTTTGTGTGTGTGCGGGAGGGTGTGCTTGGGCAACATATTTATCACTCGCAGAAAATTCCACGGAATCGCCACAGTCGCAATTTACATTAAGAAGCAGAAAGAAGTTGACGTGGCCCAACAATAAACTGCAAATAAATAAAAGCAACATCAACTACAATGTGCGGGATCTTTGCTTATCTCAATTATCTGACGCCAAAGTCGCGTCAGCAGGTTTTGGAATTGCTAGTCCAAGGTCTGAAGCGCCTCGAGTATCGCGGCTATGACTCAACTGGTCTGGCCATTGATGCGCCCACCGACGGCCACGACATTCTGATGGTAAAACGTACTGGTAAAGTTAAAATCCTAGAGGATGCCATTGCAGAGTTGTGCGAGGTCGAAACTGGCAACTGGAATGACCCGGTCGATATTCATATTGGGATTGCGCACACGCGTTGGGCAACACACGGTGTGCCCTCGGAGCTGAACTCGCATCCACAACGCTCCGATGCAGAGAATAGCTTTGTCGTGGTACATAATGGCATCATCACAAACTACAAGGATGTGAAGACGCTGCTGGAGAAACGCGGCTATGTGTTCGAATCTGATACGGATACGGAGGTAATTGCCAAGCTGGTGCATCATCTGTGGCAATCGCATCCCGGCTATACATTTGGTGAGCTCGTGGAGCAAGCAATCCAGCAGATTGAGGGCGCCTTTGCCATTGCTTTGAAGTCCAAGCATTTCCCGGGTGAGTGCGTCGCCTCGCGTCGTGGTTCACCGCTGCTGGTGGGCATCAAGGCAAAAACAAAGTTGGCCACCGATCATGTGCCCATACTGTACACCAAGGCGCATCGTCCACATGGACAGGTGCAGTTCCATCTGCTGCCCAGCGGCGTCAATGTGGATGTAAGTGCAGAGTTCGAGCCGCTGGAGCACAAGGAGGTGGAGTACTTCTTTGCCTCCGATGCCTCGGCTGTTATTGAGCATACGAATCGTGTCATCTATCTGGAGGATGATGATGTAGCTGCCGTCAAACATGATGGAACTCTGAGTATACATCGACTCAACAAATCCTCGGATGATCCGCATGCTCGTGAGATCATAACGCTGAAAATGGAGATACAACAGATTATGAAGGGCAACTACGACTACTTTATGCTCAAGGAGATCTTTGAGCAACCCGAATCCGTGGTGAACACGATGCGTGGACGCGTCCGTTTTGATAACCAAACTGTTGTCCTTGGCGGCATTAAGGAGTACATCCCGGAGATCAAGCGCTGTCGCCGTCTCATGCTTATTGCCTGTGGCACATCCTATCACAGTGCTGTGGCAACACGTCAACTGCTCGAGGAG
Source organism: Scaptomyza reducta (assembly GCA_035044485.1). Classification (NCBI taxonomy): domain Eukaryota; kingdom Metazoa; phylum Arthropoda; class Insecta; order Diptera; family Drosophilidae; genus Scaptomyza; species Scaptomyza reducta. Next base: position 22,371 of record JAWNNV010000348.1, read on the forward strand.
CTTACCGAGCTGCCTGTCATGGTGGAGCTGGCCTCTGATTTCCTCGATCGCAATACGCCTATCTATCGGGACGATGTCTGCTTCTTTATCTCACAATCGGGCGAGACGGCGGACACTTTGATGGCACTCCGCTACTGTAAGCAGCGAGGAGCACTCATTGTGGGCATCACCAATACGGTGGGCAGCAGCATCTGCCGCGAGTCCCATTGTGGTGTCCACATCAATGCTGGACCCGAAATTGGTGTCGCCTCCACCAAGGCCTACACCTCGCAGTTCATATCGCTTGTGATGTTCGCCTTGGTCATGTCCGAGGATCGGCTATCGCTGCAGCAGCGCAGACTGGAGATTATTTCGGGTCTGTCGCAGCTGGATGCACATATTAGGACTGTGCTACAGCTAAACTCGCAGGTGCAGCAGCTGGCCAAGGAGCTGTATCAGCACAAATCGCTGCTCATCATGGGACGGGGCTTTAACTTTGCCACCTGCCTGGAGGGTGCTCTCAAAGTCAAGGAGCTGACCTACATGCACAGTGAGGGGATCTTGGCGGGTGAACTGAAGCATGGACCACTCGCTCTGGTCGACGATGAAATGCCCGTCATGATGATCGTCCTCCGCGATCCTGTGTACACCAAGTGCATGAACGCACTGCAGCAGGTGGTTTCACGCAAGGGAAGGCCTATCCTCATCTGCGAGGAGGGCGACGAGGAGACAATGGCCTTCTCCACACGCTCGTTGCAGATACCTCGCACAGTGGATTGCCTGCAGGGTATACTCACCGTTATACCGATGCAGCTACTTTCCTATCACATTGCCGTGCTACGTGGCTGCGATGTCGATTGTCCCCGTAACTTGGCCAAATCGGTGACAGTTGAGTAGGCATCAAGAATGTAACTAACCCTTCCTCATTTCCAAGAAGAATTCCATTTTACTGACCGTTGACTGGACATGAAGCGTTATATTCTATGTATTTTCATTAAATATTTCTAGTCTAAGTTTAACAATTATTATATTATACATACACATATATCTAAATCGGGCAATCTATAACCATATGCATTTCTTCAACTTTGTTGATTAATTTGTGCTTTAAAAAAAAAACAATTCTGCGTGCAATTAAAATATAAATATTTGTTTACCCTATTAATCAATGCAACAATATCTGAAAATTATTATTTGTTTGATACCTAATTCAACAAGAAAATACTTTGTTGTTATAGTTCAAAAAATTTAAATTTGAGTTGCTATCAAGCAAGACTAGTTGTTAGGGTTGACAAACGAGGAACTATTTTGCACAAGTAAAGTTTGCAGCCCTGGTTAGTAAGTATTTTTCTCGCTGCATGTCAACCCTGCTTTTCGCCGCAATTGCAGAGCTAATCGTAAGAGAAAAATTACAGGAAAAAAAGTTGTGCAACGTGAAAACTTAACGAAAAATACATATAAAACGATTGCATTTAACTTAAAATATGACGGTAAATAGGCGGGACGCGATTGCAACGCGGCCGCGTTGTTTTTTCGACATAACGCTTGGTGGTCTTAACATCGGTCGCATCGTGTTCGAGTTGTTTAGTGATATTGCGCCCAAGACGGCTGAAAATTTTCGTTCGCTGTGCACGGGCGAAAAGGGTACCGGACTTGTGACCGGCAAACGGCTACACTATAAAGGTGCCATATTCCATCGTGTGGTCAAGGATTTTATGGTGCAGGCGGGCGATTTTAGTGCAGGCAACGGTACCGGCGGCGAATCAATTTATGGCGGCACATTCGAGGGTAAGTATTTTTTTTTTTTTTTTCGCCGTGTGTGTGTTTATGCATACATAAAAAACATGCATTTCATGTACACTGTGTGTGTGTGTATGAAAGATTGTGTACCATCAAATACTTGGATTGAATGGAACGGTCTGATTAAACTTTACTGTTATTATAGTTATTAAACACAATATGTGTGCCTCTGCCTGAGTATGCCATTCGTCCTTCGAAGTTGCATGATTCCAAGACATTACAAACTTTTTTATTATGGTCTCACCCATTTATTCAGGGCTTTGCAGCTACTATAAACCTTTTAAGTTCAATCGACAATTAGGGATTGCAATCTATATTATAAGATGTTTTTTCTTGCAACAAGGATAAGCTTACATGCTAAAGAATTCTTCAGAAACAATTGCAGAAAATCTAAACCGCTTTAAGATTCATTCGCAAACTTGAATATCAATAAGATGGAAATCACAGAATATGGTTTCAAAATGTGTATAACAGTAGATAAGGCAAGAATGTCCAGACGCTGTACAGCATAGCTGATTCTGTATTATTGAAACTGTGACTGTACAAAGAAATCTTAAGTCTTATCTGTATTAACCACTTGAAATCTGCATTTAAAATGTCGAGTCAAGAAATGTATAAAGATAATTGTTTCTGTTCATTTTAGATTATTTCAATAACGAATAAAGAATTTTGATTAGTCTCTCATAATATAATGTTATAACTTCTTTTTTTTCAATTTCTTGCAGACGAATGCTTTGATAAAAAGCATGATCGCCCCTTTTTGCTGTCGATGGCGAATCGTGGAAAGAACACAAACGGCTCGCAGTTCTTTATGTAAGTGGTTTGTGCATTGTGCGTGGCTTCCTTAATCATTTGAGCCACGTTTGAAGACCTTAACCCATTGCTAAACCTTGTGGAATTGTTATAGTTTCTTTTGCAGCGATACAACATGAACTCAATACCAATACATAATTCTTTTACTTTTGTACTTTTGCATATCGATTTAAAATTCTGTTGTTGTTCATTGATCTATTGCCGTATAGCAAGTATGCGAGTTCTCCTTCCTGACCAGCGGACGACTGAGCACCCACCACCGACACCACAAATCGACACCTGGCGCGCGCTCACTCACATCCCCCAATATCCATGAACGCCGATGGCCTAACACAAAACATGTGTGTGTTTCTGTGTTCGTGTATGCGTGTGTGTGTGTGTGTGTCTAGGTGGGTGCAACTTGACGTAACTGATACCTAGGCAGCGTCAGCGTCAGTGTCGTCTTCCTCTCTTCACTCGGCTATCCTTGGCAACAAACAAACAGCATTGACAGGGACACCCACAACAACAACAACAACAACAGTCCTCAGTTCGACATTAAATGAGATGACCAAAAAACGTTTATAGATGAAGATGACCTTCCAATCGTGCGCTGGACTGGCTGCTCAGTTGCCAACTGTTTTTGTATATTGCGTGTACTTTGCGGCGTCTTCTTTTAGTTTGTTGTCTTCCACCTACAACAACGCAGCGGCAATAGCAGCAGCAGCAGCAATGACAACAGCTTAAACAACTCAGCAACCAACTACAAAAAATCAACAACAACAACAATCGCTACCAACCAACAACCAAACAACAAACCGTACCAAAGTTTGCAATGTGTAAAGAATATTTTTCTTCTCTTCTGTTTTTCATTGTAGTACAACACAGCCTGCGCCTCACTTGAACAAGTAAGTAGAACCTTAATGTTAATTCACTTCAACTTACTAACCAATATATCTATCTATGTCTACTTCGCATTTACAGTATCCATGTTGTATTCGGTCAAGTATTATCTGGTCAGGATTTGGTGCGTCAATTAGAGGAACTGCCCATTGATCGTAACTCGCGCCCCTTGCAGGATGCGGCCATATTGAATTGTGGCGAATTGGTTAAACAATCGAAGGGTAAGTGCAAATCACTCTTAACCTTAAACTCAATGAAAGATATTAATTTTCTTTTTTTTTTTGTGTTGTAGCAAAAAAGGAAAAGAAACGCCGAAAGCGTTCATCGGCATCAGAGGATTCGGCCAGTGACAATGAGGAGCTGGAGGTCAAGCCACAGCGCAAGAACAAAACAAAGAAGAAACGCTCACGCAAGGAGTCCAAATCCAGCGACAGTGAAAAGTATGTAAATACTACCTTGATGTAAAGCATTTGGTTAACGCTAGTTTTTTAACCATTTTCAGTAGCGATTCGAGACGTGTTCCGCGTGGAAATGGACGGCAGGAGTACAACGATGATGACGAGGGGGAAATACATCCGTTGGTCACATTGTCTAAAATTGATCCAAGCGAAATACCCGAGGTATAGAAATAACCAAATCTTCAAGCAGTCAAGACTTTAAGCTCGAAATGGAACAGACAAATAATGGAAACTGCAACAGCAGAGATATATTTAACTAAAACACACTATTTAAATCTCTATTTTCCTCCAGGTATCAAATAGATTCCTAATGCGCGCCCAAAGATCTCGTTCGCGTGGTAATCGCGGCGGTCGTGAAGTATCACGTGACGCACGCCAGCGTGATCGCGATCATGAACGGGAGCGGGAACGTGATGAGCGAGATCGAGGCAGGGAGCGTAATCGCAATGCGTTTGGTTGGTCAAAGAAGCAGGTGCCAACCTCACGCAGTGGTCGCATTGTCAAGGGGCGTGGGGTATTTGTGAGTTAAAAAAAAAAACTGAAACCCTTGCACATAATCTTAACCATGTATTTGCTTTGATTCCACAGCGTTTTCGCACACCGTCGCGAAGCCGTTCGAAGAGCATAACGCCGCCGCATTGGAAGCATGCGCAGAACCGTACCATTAAGCTGTCGGATTTGGAGCACATGGAGGAGGAGAGTAAAATACGGGATGAGGAGGTACGTCGCCGTGAACAGGAGCGCAAGAAACGGCATGAGGAAGCCTCCAAGGATCCAAGAAAATCATACTTTGAGCTGTCCCATGCTAGCACATTTGGCGGCAAGGTGACTCCCGATAAATCGCCGTCGAAACAGAAGCATCCAAGCAGCAGCAACGCTGGCAAACGCAGCGATAAGGATTTGGAGCGTGGCAAGGCAAAGGAAACGGAGCGCGAGAAGGAGAAACCCAAAGAGGAACCGTCACCAAAGCGTCGCAAGTCGGTGGACATGAATGCCCTCGACTATGAGCAGCAGACGGACAGTGAGTCGGAGCAGGAGACAAGCAAACCCATCCGCAAGCTCAGCGAGTCCAAAGCGGCACCACCCAAGAAACAGGAGCAGCGCCCAAAGGTAGCTGAACCGCCAGCAGATAATCGCAAGAAGCGCGAAGAGCATCGCAACCCAGACGATAGGCATCGTGAGCCGGAGAAACCTAAACGGAGTCGAGAACGTTCCAACTCTCGCAATCGGAACAGAAGTCGCTCCCGTTCCCCACAACGCCGTCGCTCGCCGGTACGTCGCCAGCAGCGTTCACCACCACGCCGCAACCTGGGCAACAATAACACTAACTTTATGAACAATGTAAACAGTTATCAGGGTCAGAATCAGTTTAATCGTCGTCGTAATCCTTTTGCCGAACGAGAACGTCGCCAGCGCTCGCAGGACAATGAATACCGCAATCGTTTCCCGCTCTCGCCGATCCGGCCACGCCTTTCACCTACGGCACGCGGTGAGAGGGTCTCTCGAGAGCGCCAGCGTAGTCGTGGGCGTCGACAGGAATCACCAGCCGAACGTAAACGCCAGGCGACTCCAAATCGCAGGCGTCCTGAGTCAACAGGGCGTCAAGCGCCAAAGCGTCAAGACTCGCCCGAAAGGAGACGCCAAGAATCGCCCGAAAGGAGACGCCAAGAATCGCCAGTTAGAAAGCGTCAAGATTCGCCCGAAAGGAGACGCCAAGAATCGCCAGTTAGAAAACGTCAAGACTCACCGCCGAAAAAACGTCAAGAATCACCGCCGAAAAAGCGTCAAGGATCACCGGTTAAGAGGCGTCAAGAATCCCCCGATCGGAAGCGTCGAGAGTCACCCGAACGCAAGCGACGAGATTCACCCGATCGCAAGCGTCGAGAGTCACCCGAACGCAAGCGACGAGATTCACCCGATCGCAAGCGACGTGAATCTCCAAATCGGAAGCGCAATGCATCGCCAGAGCGCAGACGCAGTGTTAGTCGTGGACGGCGGGGATCAAAAAGTAAAAGCCGGTCACGTCAGCGTCGCTCGAGAGAGCGCAGTGCAGCAAAGGCTGTGCCCGCTGTTGCAGCAGAGTCAGAGGACAAGGAGAAGGCGGCACGCGAGAAAATGCAGAAACGGGCTGAGGCCGCTCTCTTGCTTAAGGAGCATATGCGCAAGGAGATTGCCAAGGAAGAGGAGCGACGGGCTGAGAAGCAGCGACAAGATGACATTGATAAGGAGCGCACTACGCGGGAGCTGAATGATCTGGAGCGCCTCAAAGCGGAGACACTTAAGAAACTGCAGGAAGAAGAACGCGACCAGGATCAGGATGCATCGGGCAGTCGTGTTAGGCGGGACAGTCAGGCCGGTAGCCACGATGCCAAGAAGCGCAAGCATAGAAAGGCCAAGAAGCAATCGACACGCTCTTCACGTTCGGACTCGGATTAGTTTCGTAAATGTTACAGAAAAGACGAAGCCAACACCTCATTTGAAATCAATCACAGTCATGCAATTGAATACATTATATATATTTAAATATATATATATATATCAACACATAATACAATTGTAAAAATCAGTGCACGAATTCTAGCCGAATAAAATCCACTTTACAATAATGCATAGTGCTTAAATGAATTCAAACTAACCGCTTACCGTTTGCATGTCAAAAGCTTGCTGCTATATAAACATGCGTTAGGCTGTGGAACATGTGTTGTGTCATCGAACATCGATTTAGACTATAAAGCACAAGAAATAAAAACAAAATGCACAGAAAACTAAGTTATTGGGATTTTTATATATTATTATAAATTATTTTGTATTGCCAGGTTTTATTTTATATAGCATCATATGCCAATCGACGTTGAATTATTAATCTTGCAAAACTTACTTAACTTAAAACAAGACAGAATATTTAACGTTATCCGTGTTTTTAGATCCGGCAACGCTAAGCTGCATTAAAAGTTCTGTCCGTTTATTTTGTACATCGTTTTTCTTCCGTTTCGCTTATGGACAAACTTTCATTCATGGTGGCGAGCTTTTGACGCTGCCATTGAAATTTGTTTCCTCTTTTTGCAGCGCAAACAAAAACAAAAGTTGCCGCCGACGTCGACGCTGACGTCGCCGGCAAATAGAAGTTTATGAGTATCTGTGTGACTGCCTCTCTGCGTGTGCAAGTGTATGTGTGCGTAAGTGCGAGCGAACATGTTAGCGGCAGCGCCAGTTCGTACCAAAGCTCCCAGTACACGAATGGCGTACAAACTGTTTGGACGTGTTTGCTGCTCGCTGGCGACGTCGCGAGTTCGAGTTCGCATTTTAATTCACAGTACAGCGTTGTAAATATTAAAACGGCGCTCCGGCAGCAGTCTGACAAATATATAATTTTAACTGTGTATGCGTGTATGAGTGATTGTGTATCGTATTGTTAATACGCGCGCAGAATGACACACAGCAACAAACAAATAATGTTAAACAACAACAACACAAACATCAGCAGCAACAATTGTGAAAATATTGTTCGAGAGCGACAGTGAAAATACTCGTAATTTGTTGATCTAAGCAGCGGCCGCAGTCGACGTCGTCGTTGTCGTTGATGTCGCCGTGCGTTTGAGTGTGTGTGTGTGCGAGCAGTGCACATACGACAGCAACAAAATACACATGCAAAAAAATTGATAGGCTGAGCCAGCGAAATACAAACGTAAAGCGGAAATGCAAAAAAACACAACAAAGGTAGTAACAAAGCGAATGGCTATGGCGTCAGAGCAGTATTTGCGGGGGCAGCAGGCAGGCGGGCAGCGACGATGGCGGCAACAAAAGCCGGTGCAATGCGTACACAAAGAAACAGAGAGAACACAGCCAAAGAGAGACAACTGCACAGAGAGAGACACTGACACATGGGCCATGTTTTTAAAGTACGAATCAAGTGAAATGTGATTCATTATTGGCAACTCGCTGCTGTTGGTGCCTTTGAAATTCCCTCATTGTTGATTTCCTGTGTCCTTTTTTACAAATAAATTATGACATAATAATTATGACAACAAAAGAAATCAAGTGCGTGCCGACATTGCCGTTCATCTTACTCAATCGGCCAGTGTGTTTATGTGTGTGTGTGTGTGTGTTTGTAGAAAGGGGGTGGCACGCATAAATATGAAATTAATATTTTAAAAATAGAAATCCCATGCTAACACGGTATCAAAGATGCCAAACAAACAAAACAAAAAGAAAAAGGGATACGAAACGCAATAAAGCCACACGATTGCGAACTGTGGCTGCGGCTACGCAAAGCCGCCAAGTACAGTAGTAGTTCTTTGCCCTGGCCACAATGCCAGCCAGCCAGTCAGCACAAGCAGTCGAACCAAAAAAGCACACGCACTCACACAGTGACAAAGCTGGGCAATAACAAAAACAACAGCAAGAACAACAACATCAACACAAGGCCACGAAAGCAACAGCGGCGGTAGGCAAGCAGGCAGGCAAAGCAAAGCCAAAGCTAAAGCTCGGCGCACAAACACAAAGCGAAAGCGTAGCAAAAAAAAGGAGCAAAACAGCAGCGACGTCGCACAGTGTACCAAATTGATTAAAAACAATAGAAGCAATTGTAAAACAAGTTTGCAAATATTAGCACACCTCAACTAATCGTTTCTATATGCGCTGAAGATGGAAAATGAAATGGTTAACAAGAAACAGCAAGCAATGAATCGCAAATGTTTTGTATCGAACTTCATCAAGTCCTTTATTTATATAATCGATGTACCATCTGTCCATTACGAATCTTAAAGTTATAATAAATTTCAAGCAAGCATCACATATTTGCCATTTTTGGCGCTTGTAAAACACTGTGCGGCGTTGGCGTTAACATCAGCAGAGGACCACAGCCAAAGTGAGAGTGGGCTGCTGTTGTTGTTGTTTTTGTTGCTGATGCGAATATGGATGGATGCTCAGAAAAAGCTTAGCAAGCAGCGCTGTTGCTGCTGTTGTTGTTGCTTTTGTCGTTTTGCAAACACAAAAGTACAAAACGTATATGACGCTTCGCGTTTGCCGATGATGAGGAATTTGAATGGCGATGATGATGAAATAAGAACACGAAGAATAAGCATAATAGAAGGCACACAACAAGGTAGAATTTCGAGGAAATCGAAATTTGCGTCGTCGTTCAATTTCGACCGGCATCCGCAGCCGCAGCACAAAACAAACTTATGTACATGTGTGTGTGTGTGTGTGTGTGCTTGTGTGTGTGTGTTTGTATTTCGCATAGTCAAATTTGTTTTATATAATTCTCAACTACCCCGATATGATTTCCGTTGCGCTTCTTTCTTCCTTATCTCTCAATTGAGCGTAGCAATATTTTTTTTTTCGGTTTTTCGTTTGTTAAAAAGTTTTTGAAACATATAAATGCGTGGCAATGGCAATAAATACAAATTTTAAACAATGAGCCAAAAACTTTACGCAATAAAAACCCAATATTACATTTTAACACTGACAACCACCCAAAAAAAACAAAAAGAAAATAAGGAATATTTGAAATTGTTTGTTTTGCTTGCTCTTTTGTCTGCACTTTTCCTTTAATTTATAAAATATGTATAAATAATATATATTGTGCAAAAAAGTTTAACAATAGCGGTATATGTATAAATGCCGCTGCAACAGCAACTGTCGCACACACACACAGACAAACACACACCGATGCGTATGTAAAACTTTGATATTGGCTGCTACGCCAGAGCCGCTGCCACAGCTGCCGTCGCAGCCGCTGTCGACGTCGCCATCTGCTTTATTTGCACATTTTTGTTGTTGTTGTTTTGCTCTCTTTGCAAAAAAAATAAAAGCCTTTTGATAGCAGTAGTTGAAGCAACAACAATAATGACGATGTTAGCACTGCCGAAATATTATATTTTAGCATTCATTTATGCGACGTTTTTCTTCTTTCGCTTCGTTTGTCTCTGTTTTTTTTGTCTTCATGTTTTTGCCGCGAAAATTCGTGCACTTTAGCTAGAAATGTATCTTATAGATAGATGCACGCGTACATTTCGCTTACTTGTTGTCTTTTCGCACTGGCATTGCGAAATTGAAATGTACGCAGCCCGTTATGGCATCATCATCAGACAACGCCACAACGTTCATGATAATAAAGCGCCACCCAGCAGAAGGAAGAGTAGTTGGGGCTAAACGCTAGAGCAAAGATTATCATAGATTCTCGAGCAAATAGGACAATCGCCAAAGAACAACTCACATTATGAAGCTAACTTAGATAAAGAGATGGGGCAAGCAAGACTGTACAGGCAACAAATCCCTGAGACGTTAATATAATAGCCAAAATGAAGTGCTTTTAAATGAGCAAATTTTGGCAGTATATCAAGCTTACTTACGAAATCGCCATTTTATTACCCAATGAGGCTTTTTCTAAAGAAAAAATATTTTCCATTAACTTATTTATTATTAATCTGATTTAATTGTTACCGAACAAAATAAATTATCATAATAGATTTTTCATATTCGATTTTTTCACTTTTCAAGCATTTTCTTCAGCAAATATTTATACAATATTGTATTGAAATAATATAATGAATTATATATATTGACCTTTTATTATAACTGCAGAATTTTGAAAATAATTGTTTGCACTCAGCTGCAGTAAAAAAAACGAATATGCAATATTCTGAGCTAAAAATACAATTTTTTCAAGCTATAAATCAGTTTATTCTCCTCTTATGTCCTCTTCAGCTAATATATAATCTTTCATACCCCACTTTATAGTAGCCATACGTACGTTTTTTGTTGGCTTTGTCCTGCTTTGAAGCTTTACACTAAATGTCCAAAAAACAGTAAACAGTAAAAAGCCATTTGCCATCAATTTAACAACAGGCAACAACAACAAGAACAGCGTGAACGACAAATGACATTTTGATGGTGGCGCCACTGGTGACGGGCCTGACTTTTGTGGCCTATTACACAAATTACGTATACGCACTGTTGCACACGTAAAATATTTATGCTTATGTGTGTTTCATAAGCGTAGCGAAATTATATGTTAGCATACTTTTCTGCTCCGCTCGCCATTTTTTTATTCGAATTTGTTGCAATTTTTGTGATTGAAGGTTGTAGAAGAAGAGAAGTCGTAAGAATCGCGCACATAAACAATGTAATGTGTATTTGTGTTGGTGCATAAAATGCAAGAAGCAATGAAAAGATGCGCCTGAGAACAACATTAAGAAGAAACAAAAAATTAACTGAAGACATTGAAGAGCCAACAGCAACAACGTCAACAAAAACAAAAAGAAGAAGACGACAAAGCAAGTAATAGTGAGAGATTGCGGTTAACTGCTATTAGGAGGAAGCAAAGCAAAACTGGGAAAACACCGGAAACGAAAATTAACGCCAGATTGCAATGTTTTTGTTTTACAATCGACGCATTTTTGTGATTATAATAATTGAAATACTGCTGCTGCTGCTGACCGATGACAATGGACAGCCGACGCTGACCAAGCCAAGACCGACAACAGGTGAGTAAAAAATTACAAAACAACAACTTCTACCTTCTGCAAAGTACTGCAAAGAACAAAGAATCCCTTGCCAACCTCCAATAATCATAAACTAATGGCCAAACGTGCGGGCGTGTCCTTAGAGCCAAGCACCAAACGAACCCATCCACCCATAGAGCGAAAACTTGTTGAGCTTTAAGAGTTCTCTTCTTTTACCCGTGCTACAAAACCCATAAAGAAAATCGTCAGTATAAATTATTAAAGTTGGTAAAACACGCGAGAAAAGTTTACCACTCAGTTTTTTTTTTAGTTGGCTAGCAGCCCGATTTGTAGCCACCCTTGGCTTGACTGTATGTGTGTGTTGATTCCTTTCTCTATTTGGGGGTTGATCCGTTCTGGTACGCTCTTCGTCTTGGAATATAGCCCATTCGCATGTGTGAGTGCCGTTGCGGCAGGCTTATTGCGTCGTTGATTTGACTAAGCGAAATTATATAATTCTAATTTATGTTAAGTGAACAAGCAAAAAGAAGTAGACGATTAATGCAAATACAATGTCTCGAATGCAACTCGGTATTTGTTGTTGTTGGACACAGCTTGTTAAATTCTCACGATCCTTTCTTTTATTTGCCCCAAAGGTCGAACCATTGTCAAATTACCCACAGAATCGCTGAATTCAAACAAGCTTTAACAATCAATCAATGCAAACCGATTTTGTTCCGAATCAGTAACTATTAACTGCAGGGCATGGGCAAGTGCATAAAACCCAAATGACAAATGAAGAAAAAAAAACAAATAGAAGAAAAAACTTTTGCACACATGATAGAACAGCAATAGCTTAGCTTATATGTGAAAGGGAGGGGTGTAGGCATGTGTGGGAGTCGTGGAAGTATGTGGCAAAAGACCAAGTCCAAGTCAAACGACTAAGCGGCATGTCGTCAATAAATTTTCCATTAAATTCGAAGCAACCCAAAAAGAAAAAAAATACAAAAAAACAGAAAAAAAAATTGAAACGAGGAAAACGCAAAGAAAAACAAGCTTCGCATAAAGGAAGGTAGCGTCGAGTACACTACATAACTTTTAGCCTCTACATACAGATGAACACACACACGCAACAACAATTTTGCATGTTTGTATGTTGGTGTATGTTGTTGTTGTTGTGTTGCTGTGTTGTTGCTGTGTGTTGCTTCCTGTCTGTCCTAGGAGGCCGCTTATTCAATTTAGCACTGGCGTGTGGCGCCATCTAGCGCCCACCACTGACAAGCAACCAGGGGGCAAAAGCAACACAAAATGCTAAAAAAAAAAATTAAATAAAACATTCGACACTTTTCACATACCCTATAGCAAGAAAATGCAAAAATCCATGCAACAGGCAAAGGAAGTCATAACTTATTAACTGTTGTACCAGAATATGGAGTTATTTGAGCTGGAAGCTACTCAAAATTGGGTGTCTAGGCGATAATATAGTTAGGAGATATAAAAGTTATATTCTAAAAGGAGTTGTATTAGTTTATAACGTAAGCTTATATCCACTTGAAAGATAACGATGTAGGATGTAAGGATGTATTACAATAATGTTTTGCGTTAACATAGATTTCATTATAATATCTGTAGTTCGGATCACACAAAGATCTTAGATCCGAAAAATACAGGTACTGTCGAACTTCCCTATCGAGAATCTCAAGGGGATAAAAGGAACTTTGCCATATAGGAAAATCGTATTACGGAAGCTCAAATAAGAGAAGTTTGACTTTATATCCCAAGATTCTTAAAAACCAAAAAGCTATTTCCCATTCTTTAAACTTCCAACCTTAACAAGCAAACAATTAAAGAACCTAAATATCTCTTGCTGCCCATATTAAAATAACTATGCGAGCTTAAACGATAAAAATTGGCAAGCTGGTTTAAAGACATCATACAATTATCAAGGGTCATTAAAGTTTGGTTATCCCCTTCAGATCATTACCCAAACTAACCAATCGTTCAGATTAAGTGCCGATAAAATGTTGTTTGCACAGGAAAGGACCTTAAATTGCTTAACCCTTACACAACCTACCCCAAAACTAGTTTCCGTCAGCATTTATTGGATAGCTGGCGATACTAACCCTTGCACATTGCATCCAGGGGTATCTTGTTGTCGAGCATTTCTGCATTTTGTGCTTTTGTTTTTCGACGGCGGCAAATAACTACAACATAAGCTATTGAAACAGCAGCTCTCACATCATCATGCTGCGCTGTTGTTATTGTTGCTGTTGTTGTTGTTTCTGGTTTTATTCATATAGCAAACAACATATCATTTGCTTTTGTTGTTGCAGTTGTTATTTGAAAGCCGCGTGCCGCGTAGCAACCCGAACACGCTGCCTCTGATCCCATCGTATTCATATGCAAATTGCGTTGGAGGACCTTTGGATTCTTTGGGCTCAGCTGGGTTTGCTGTTGTTGTTTTTTTTTGCTTTATTTTTATTTTTTTGTTTAAGTAGAATTCTTGTTGCTATTATTTGTTGCTGTTGCGTTGGTGGCGCCCCGCGCTTGATTTCAATTTTCAAGTGCTTCCTGTTTTTTGCTGTTGTAAGTATTTATTTGCTGCCATCGCCTCTCGCTTTGTTGTTTGACATCTCAAGCAGCGTTACTTGGCTGCCAGAACAACAACAACTACAAACATACACACACATCTAAAATAACAAGTCAAGTGCCTCCATCTCCACTTTAGGCTCCACCTACAACATCTTACTAGTGCTCCCAGCTTCTCTTGTTGGTGTTTGCTGCCGCTAACTACACAAATAGCAAATCGGCTGTGCTCTTGCCACAAAATGCGCCTTAGCGTTTGCTGCTGCTCTTGAGTATGTGTATGTGTGCCTGCGCCGATGCCTATGACTATGTCCATGAGTATGCCCAAGACTATGCCCATGACTATGACTATGACGACCTCATAAGAGGGAGAACAGCCAAAGGCGCCTCAAGACCACCAAGCGGTTTGTGTGTCTGTGTGTGTGTGTGTCTGTGTGTGTGTGTGTGTCTGTGTGTGTGTGTGTCTGTGTGTGTGTGTGTTTGTGTTGGGTTATGTGAGGGATTGGCGTTTTGGGTATTTGGGATCGTGTGTATTCTATAACAAAATTGCCTTGTGGCGCCTTTTGCGGCTTTTAAACCTCGCCTGAGGCTGCACATATCTTAAGCTCAGTGTGTACGTGGGTGTGTGTGTGAATTAGTATTGTATATATTTTCACTGATTAAAGTAGACCATTCGCCAACATGCATGGTTATATGTATGTTGCAAAGTCCTGCCTGCAACATATTACTCTGCTGGAACCATTTCTTTGGTTTTTATAGCCTCCATTGAGAATTCTCGACAGTTTTCAAACTGATTGCTCGCTGCTGGTCGCCGCGGAAACATCCTGTGCGCTTTTTACCCCGACGACTTTCGCTCAGTTGCAGCTCAACTTCCGAAGGACTCAATGCTACGTGCTTGTCAGTGTGTCTCTTCATCTGTCTGTGTGTGTGTGACCGAGTCGTGGGGATTACCGGAAATCAGTTAAGTACGGCATGTAGCTGCGCTTTGGGCATTTGGCACCCAACGCAAAAGCACCAATGATTACATTTTTTCCGACTCAAAAAAAAAAAAAAAAAATGGGGCAAGAAAAATCATAATTTTTAATGCGCACGGGCCAGGGTCACAACGTCCATACTTAAGCGTTGTATGTATTTGAAACATATTTTTTATTCATTTCTTTTTCTTTTTTTTTTTTTGCCTCATAGCATTTGGAATAATATCCCAAAGCTGCTCTTATCTGACGCGTGCGGGTGTGAAAAAAATTCTATTAGTTCAATTAGACAGCTGCGTGGACCCAGAACCCTCTTCTTTCCCTCTCTTACACTGTTTTTCTCTTCATTTAACACTGTGGGACATTATTTAATTTCAATTGAAACCCTCGCTATGTGGGCAACACTCAGCATTGAGGACTTTAAGGATGCTACAAATGCGCAATTGCTTATTTCTCCTTATTATTAAACTTTGCTTGCTGGCTGCAACTGACGTTTCCCAGGCAGCTTTTACGTGATTTCAAACAAATTTACGTTCGTTACGTTTTCCAGGAAATCACTGAAGACGCTTTAAATTGTTTTACAGGTTAATTATATGAATTCGCGGAAACAAAAATCGTGAAAAACAAAATACGTGCTTTAGAAATTTGTGATGTGTAAATTACTCACAAGGATATCGATAGAAAGCACAATTTAATAAATATAGTTAATGTACTGAGAGCTATTGAAAAATACTTTCATTTTTAATAAAATTCAAAGGTCTTTAATAGAATAGCTAAGACTAATGTCATAAAAAGTTGAATGTTTAACCAATTTCACAATTAAAATGATAAAATCGATTGTCAACAGGATATCTTCAAGTACATCACTTATGTTTGTTCTATTATCAGTTGAAAGAAAGGCCAACTTCTTTCTTTTCTTTTGTTTATATATTTTTAGAAATTTAAGCGCTTGGTTCGGTTGTAAGCCCATTAGATACTCAGTGGTTCTGTACCGTCATTTGTCAAACGGAACGGTACGACATGCCGACGACTCAATGGAAAGTTTTATTCTTGGCCGATAGGCAAAGTGGCAGCAAGAAAAACACCACATGGAAAAATTTCCCTTAGTCAGCATGATGTTAGCACATTTTATGTATTTTTTCATCATATACTTGTTTTTATGTATTTGACGGCATGTGCGCCAAATTCTTGAGAATTTATACTTGTGTGTGTGCGTGTGTGTGCGTGTGTGTGTGTGTGTGTGTGTGTGTGTGTGTGTGTGTGTGTAAAAGGCAAGCTCTGAGCCCTGTCCGCAAACAATTTACAGCATAATGCGCAAGTGCTGCCGTTTGGCAATTAAAATTATTATTATTATTAGAAGTTAGTTGGCAGAATTTTCAAGTGGCCGGGGCGCCACATTAGAAAAGTTTTGCAAACTTTATGAATTAGTAGAGCGGCACGACTAATTAAGATGCCTTTCATAAATTGCAACTTTTTAAAGTCCATAGAAAAGTTCTTAAAACTCCAAATTGGTCAGCTCCTGACTCAACCAAGAACGTTTCACTTCTCAATGGTCCGAAAACGCATACTTTATTTCTATATATATTTTTGTGTTAGTGTTTTAGTTTATTGTCACAATTTAGTTAGGCAATAACATTGAGTTACTTCATTTGAAAAGACTTGAAACTTAAATTGGCAACACGTTGTAAACGCCGACGAGGAATTGTTCTAAATTTTAAAAACTTTTTTACGTATACACAATTGCATCGTATAATACGAACTCAAACAAAACATAACATTTTAGACTTTATAAATATTTTTTGGTTTGCATAGGAAGTAAGTAATGAAATAATTTCATGAAAACTAAAAATTATTGAATTTAAAACCATTTATTTATTATAAAAAGCTACTTAACTCTATCCATTTTCAGTCGTCAAGTCGACCAAAAGACCTTTTAAAACAATCAATACTCTGTAATTTATTGATTGCCAACACAAAAGCTGTCTGCTAGCAATCAATCTATTTCAACACATAATAAGCTTTTACACAATCAACTTGCTTTATAGATAGACATACATATGCTAATGTCTCACCAATTTCAACTGTCTTGCCTTCCTATATAAATAGTATATACCTGGTTAGTGTCTGTTTGTCATTGTTCGCATAAACGTAATAATCAACACAAAACATTTACAACTCCCTCGTCGCTTTGGTTGATGTGTTTTTGGTGACAGTGGCAAGTACAAATAAAGTTCATTAAGTGTAAGCCGACTTGTTCACGTTTCGTCTCTCTGTCCCTTTGTTCGCATTAGAATGACGCACATTATGTTGGCAAACAACAACAGTAGAACGGGTGACCGGGCGAATATTGTTTGTTTGTGTAAGTAGTGCCAGACATTATAATGCCTCGTAAAGCTGCCAATGGAAAATAAACTAAACTACTTTTGACGATCGTGTCAAAACCTGTCCTTCTTTACGCGTGGTCATTGCAAATATTGAGGCCTATAATAAAAAAACAATTTTCGTCTGTTTATTAAAAACTACCAATCAGCTTTCAAGTACTTTGTTTTTGTCAGACACCCTAAGACGATTATTATGGAAAAAAAACGAAACATGCGTTATATAATCGTCGTATCTATAAACAGGAATTGTTTAATATGGGCGACGAATCTCTTTAGTTCATTGTTTTGTTTTTGTCTATCTTTCTTTGAGTGACAGCCGCGTTGTCTCCTTCTCGTTTGCTGTTGTTGTCATTTGAAAACAACATTATTACGACTAATATTATTATTATTTTTATTTTTTATTGCGCGTATTATCAGCAGGTTTCGAGTTCATTGAATTCTCGACACTAGGCAGTCAGCCTGGCCACCTCACCTCACATCTCCGCACACCCCCCATCACCTTCCACCTATCCTACTCTCCAGAAACATTGGCAGAATGGCAAAGTGGGTCAGCGTACAGCGTAATCAACACAATCAGTGCCTAGGCATGCTCCGACTAGTATTTGCCTTTTCCTCTTGCCCCTACCCGACGCTCCACACTTTACGCTCCTTGCCAGCGCCACCCACACATACACATCTACTGCTGGTGGTGTGTTTACACTACTCTCCATGGTTGCCATGTCGCTGCGACAATGATGATTGCAATAAATGAAATTAATGTGTATTTGAAAGAGCCAGACAGGCGAATCAATTGACAAAAATATATAAAATAGTAGAGTGGCGCATTGCTTGCTGAGAAACGCCACAAATCCAAAGCCATGAAAAATAAGTAGCAAAAAATTGAAAGCATTTTTCTCGCATTTTCTCCGCCTTTTTTTTTTACCCATCTAACTAACTGTTCGGGTCATGTTGCAAGTTGTTTTGTAAGCGTTTCTCATGCAGCATGCGTTCCCATGGGACTTTTAAATGCTTTTAGTTCCTGAGGGCGTAACAACATTTGGAATCAGTCCTAATATCTTATGAATGCAAAAAAAATTTTCTAGCGAAACGCGTTTTTGTATCGATGAAAAGTTGTCAAAACTTAAAGTAGTGAAAGGAAAACTTAAAGTGAAAATTACTTAAAAAATTTTACAATTATTTCATGTCATTTCAATATGGGAGGAAAAAATATAATATTATTTTACGCATGAATTTGCATTCGAACAGATATCAAATACATATTTTATAAATACCACGCATAATATTAAATGTAATGCCATTAAAATCAAAATAACTGATATATTGTTTGAATATTTGTGACGCTTGCTGTGCTGTGATGAGCATGAAATTAATGAACGCCGAAAGCACCGAATACAATGTAAGATGCATAAATGCATAATTTATTAATTTCATGTATATGCCACGCTGTGTGGCAACAACAACAACAACAATTGTTGTTGGAAGGCGCTCGCTGTCCAGCTTAAAACATAATATACATAAATGCAGTACATTTAACATAATTAACTTAATTTCATAAATATGTAATTACATTTATTTTTATTTAATTTTATTTTTTGTTGGCTTGTGACCATCATACGTTGCATGTGTCTTGTGCATTCTTCTCAAACCTAACCAAGCATACAAAGACAGCCCAAAAACAAAAAAAATCTTACTTAATAAGGAAAAATACAATGTAAAAAATACAAGGGTGTGTCCGCGGTTGCAATTAAACGCGCCGAATAAAATAAAAATTGGCATAACACAGATACCGAAAACTCAACTAAAAAACATTAAATAAATGTGCAAACAAAGAAGTGAAAAAAAGAGGCAGGCACTCTGCAAAAAAAAAAACAAAACGTCAGCTTGCAAATTGACACGAGATATGAGCACACGGACATGGATACACTATAAAAGAGGCGAACAAAAAAACAGTGAAGCAACTTGGCTTGGTCTTAACACTTCTTGGCTTGGATTGCCATTGGTATTTTTTTTTGTTATTTTTTTTTTTTGGGCAAGCGAGCGCACCCTTGACGTTGCCTACATTTTGGTAGAACAGAAGAGATCAAATGTTGGCGCAAGCTCGTTAAAAAGAATTTGGTTCACTTGCTGTTGCTGTTGTTGTTGTCGAACAAAAAAGCGAAAAAAAAAGAAATAATAAACGCTGCACGTTGTATGTGTGTTGTGCTTGAGACACAGGCTGTACGCCAAACTGGTTTTCGGACTGCATTCTTTTGGGCCACGTTTATAGCCAACTAGCCTGGCTGAAAAGCAGGCTCCTCGGTGCTCAGTTTGCCAAGTGGTTTGGGCTAAAAACAAAATTGAATCATATGCAGCCGCAACGAACAACCAAAAAAAAAAAAACTAAACGCAGTTTCTATGAATTTTCAACCCGTTGCGTTGAGTTTGTATCGAGGTTTACCTGCTACAGTTTGTGGCACTAAAATTCTGTTTTAATTCTTCAGTTCTCGCGTTTCTGGTGAATTTTATTCTTTCATTTTGTTACTCCTCGCATCTAAATTTAGATTCTAGAATTTCGTGCACGTTTCGCGCTTTGCATGATTAATTGTTTATGCAAATTGATTTTTGTTTTTGATCACAATAGAAGAGAATATCAAGAGGGAGCCTTGCTAATGATTACGTAAAGCAACTTGATATCACACAAGCACAGTTTATTTATTGCCTGTATCCCTTCGTTTCATTTGTTTAATATATAATTGCTGTGCGTGTGCTAGTGCTAATCTCCACTATTACACATGTACACAAGCTTATGATTGAATACACAATTTGCTGACATGATACGCATTTGCATATACTACATATGCGATACGAATTGAGTTCGTTATTGTCGTACTACAATGAATTGAATTTACTTACAATAATGCGATTAACTTTTCTTACAAATTAGCTGGCAGACTCAACGCCAACGCTCTGGCTCAAGATAAAACACTAAAGATAGTGACACTGAAATAGAGACAAAATTTTAATTAACATTACAGCTTAACTGCTTAGTCAGCTGTTTTTTTTTGCGTGATACTGTGATCCACGTTTCTTTAAATGTTGCTTAAACTTTGAGTTTTTGCTTTTGTTCTTGACTTTTGTGCTTAATGGAGTGCAAAAGTTTGCGTCTGTTGAGTTATTTGTAATGGATTAGTTTGTGCTTGGTGTTTAAAGTTTTGTGGTAAGAGGATATTTATTATTATAAAAGCTTTGACATTGTGCTGAAATTAATTATTTAAGGAATTTGGCAATACAAAACGCACATTTATGATTCACTTTTGTGTTGAAAGCTCAATCTTGATCGTAAGCTTATTATAGCTTTTTTGATGAGTAAAATTCATTCATTTCATACCTCAGATCAATTTTTAATCACATTTTAAAAAGCTTAACAAACTCATAAAGCTTTGGTTCATAAAGTATTTAAGATGTGTGGTATTTTATGCTTGTTAAGCCTCAACTTGGCAATTTTCAATTAGTTTTCTCAGCTTTGTCATTGCGCTCACAAAGTTTCATTGAGTTGTCCCACGGTAAACACCCAAATGACATTTCAACTGAAATGCGAAGGCACACATTAGCATAGTTCTCTAATAGCTGTTACAAGGCACCGGCGGCACAAGTCTGGTATCAGTTTTAATATATACACAGAAATATAGTTTATGGCATTCAATTTCAACTAGTTGACAGGTAATGGCAATAAATAACGCAACTAATTAGTTTTGAAGCTATCATAATTTATGTGCATTAGGCAAATTTGAAGCGCCAGCCGAAAACGTCAAAGCATTAGTGCTAAAACATGTTGCGGCAATTAAGCAACATTTGCTTTTGCCCTTTTTGCAACAACTAAAGGAAAAACGAACTGCAAGTCCAAAATTACAGTCATAATCGAATGAGACTGCAGCAGCATCATGAAAACAGTGAAAATGTAAACGTAAAATTGATGAATTGGCTAACAGGAGTCGCAGCAAAATTTTTGACGCTCCACGACCGTCACGTACCAGGCGTCGTATACGTATTTTATAATTAAACGCGAGGCCTGACGCTGCTGCTGCTGTTGCTCCTTCTGGTTTGGCTGAAATATCAACTGCACGTGCCATTGTGATGGCGATGGGAATCCCTAACCCCTCTACCATCCCTCTCTCCCCTCCCCCACCCAAAAAAAATCATCCTACAATAGCCGCCACCTGCCTACACTGAGTGCAGTCGCCTGTTTAGAACTGACATCAAAATGGCTGCCATGCGGCCATGTTATGCGGTGTGTGTGTGTGTTTTCTGCCTTGTGCCCTCTGCTACCAACTCCCCCCATACCCACAAAAAGAGACACTCTGGGACAGTCTGTCTCTTGTGTATTTTGCTGTCATTTGTAGGTATTTCTGTTGTTGCTTTGGTAACTAATTGTCATATTGCCCCGGAGAGTGCTGAAAGCGGCACATATACATATAAACACACTTACACAAATGGACGGGGAGGTGAATTGCTGGGGGAGGTGGCATTGTGGGACTCAATAGCGGTGGATGTGCCTGTGGTATGTGGCATGTGGCACTCACACTCCTTGTATGTAGTATATATGATTCAATTGAACTTTGTTTTGCGCGCATCGAAAAGTTGTCTCTATATGCCCTTTTTCAGAGAGTATTCTAAACTTTTTAATGCCTTAAGGAAATGCATTTAAAAAGGCTAGAGGCTAGTTACATATAAAGGTTGTTAAGTTTGTTTCTTGGCTAAAAACATATATTTTTTAGAGTTAGAGCGATTAACATTTATTCTACCTCTTTAAACACATTAGTTGGGCAATAAAAAACTAAAATAATATAATAATATTCTATGCAACTTAATTCCGTTCCGAACACATTTTGATTACCTCAACCTTTTTTTCAAAAATTTATAGAGTATTCAGCTTTTGGATAGCGGTTAACAACTTATATCAACTTATTTTGTATGAGTCTCTTTAAACGTAAAAACCGCCAATAATTGAATAATGCGAGTAATAAAAAATCGAAAAATATAACAGTATTTGCAACATGTATTAATACATATGTAGGTATGTGCGATTTACGTATCGAGTGCGGACTACGCACTTTGCAATAATTAATGACCTCGAGCTGGACATGCTAGTGATTTATGCAAGCGATTTAATGCCCGCTTACTTAATAAGTGAGCTGTCCTGGGCAGTGCACATACACTCACAGAAAAACGTATACGTAATGAATGGCATTATACAAAATTCGTTTCGTTTCATACATTTATGGCCATTGTATCTATATTTGTATATTTAATTAATTTTCTTTAATGCCACATACTCACACACAGACAAGGCAACAAATGATTCCACTTTCCTGTTATAAATTTAAGAGGCACTTGTTGATTTGCGGCGCCCAATCAAGTGTAAAATTATAATAAAAAATCGAATAACAAACTCCACCCACCTCTGGATAGTGAGAATGATAGAGAGAAAGGAAGAGTGTGGGCTTATCTGTGCATATATATGAACTCATATAACAGGTTTTAATATATGTACATATATATATATATATATATATATATAAATATATGCGGGCTACATCACATTTTGATGCCCACTCAATTTGTGTTGTCATAGAAACTAAAGACGGTGCTCGAATTTATTATATGTGTTGTCCTGGCAATGGCAACGGCACAACATATATAAATTGTCTATTTGTCTCAAGTCTGAGTGCTAGGGCAAATTTTGTGAGCGATATATGAGTTTTAGCCGAAGGTTATCGGGTTATTGTTTGTGGCTTGTGTACAATATTTTTGATTTGGCCTCCAGGTAGTAAACTAATACTTCTAACAGCCACAAACAACAAAATTCTTATGAACTTGAAGCCATTTGTCTGCAATAATAAGCACATTAAAAATATGGAATTACCTATATGTTGATGGCTTTATGGTAACAGCAAACTATAAATTATGACATTGTTTTTTTTTTTCAAACTAAAGAAACAGAAATTCTCGAAAATCGTTTTTTTCTTACATTATCTGCTATAGCTTATAATTAAAAGTCATTATGTTGAAGCCAACACACAACAACAATATACACACATACATATTGCGAATAGCTCCCGAGGCTTTTTTTTTTCTGTTTGCGATTTTCTAAAGCTTCATCTTGACGCTGTCATTTCACAGCACTCTTGGGATCTGAACACTCGGCCATTCCAGTCTGCAAGTCTTATAGATCGATAATAGAAATAATTTGGTAATTTTTATGCTTGGCATGTAAAAAATGTGCTTTTGATAAAGCCATGTAATTAATCAATCTTAAGTAAACCAAAAATACAAAACCAGATGTCGCTGAAATCAGCAGCTATAAATCAAAATACAAAAAAATTCACTGACATAAAGACACGTGTTTAGTAGCCACAGATTCAGATTGTTACCCTGCCATTATTACCAAGCTGCTGTTTGTTTAATGAAGCGTTTGATTTGCATTTGTCGGTATGTTCTGTTCCGCTTTTGTTAATTAAATTGAACTGAACTTTTACATGGAGTAGCTAGTATATATATATGGGTGTAACAAATGCGGCCCAATGATTTATTGTTGTTTGTCGAACACCAAACTTCTCTAAAGTAATTTGCGACAAATCATAAAGTAATTTTTTGTTTTTCTTGCCATGTCGTGCCGCATGCGGCGTAAAATTTATGCGCACACATGCGTCTCAGGTGATGGCGTTCACATTTATATATATATATATATAATTTTTATTATTTTTGGTATTTTTTGTGGCAGCTGCCAAAAGCAGCCCGTAACATTAACTCACAAAAAAGGTGCTTTGTCCATTTCTGGATACCGTATTTTCTCTGTTAACTTTGGCACTGCTTCCTCTAGTTGTTCTTCTTCTTCTGCTTACCTCTCCATCAACATAATTAACACTTTAATATAATTTGAGAGTTTTGTGAACATCCAACCAGCATGCATCTATTAACATAATTATATAGAAAAAAATACATAAAATTATCATGTCGCATCCATTGCGTTGCTTGTTTCTGGCTGATTTTAATTTGTTTTGAGCCGAGTCAAGCCAAGCCAAAGGGAGCAAAAGACCAACACGTCCTGCCGTACATCATCGTCATCATTAGCGCTTCCTATCTGTAGCTACAACCAACCACAACTACAACTATACAGCTAGAGGATGGCTCTAGCCCTTTCTGCCACTTTGCATAAGTTTCGAGGTGGTAAGAAGCGTGGAACGAACGACTTCCCGCTCCGTTGCCTTTGCTTATGCTTCCTTATGGCAGTACTCAACGCCACTTCCCTCGGCTCATTCATCTCGCAGCACGCACAACGCCACACACACATAGAGTGTGTGTGCGTTTGTGTGTGTGGCACAGACAGGACGCACATAATTCAAGTTGTGCTCTTGGCACGAAGCTCAGATCTGCTCAGCTCGGCTATGCTCTGCTCTGCTCTGCACCGTTTCGTTTTTTAAGCTCAATCCACTCTGTTCGCTAGTCGGGTCTGGGGAAAACGGGCTCAGCTGTCGTAACTGGCAGTTTTACTTCACGCCAGCGTCAACGTTGTCGATGTTTCCGTTGTTGTCTGCTGTCGCTTCAAATTGTGATGGGTTTGTCCTCTACAGCCACGGGGGGCTGAGCTTTAACTGCACCCCAGTCGTAAGACGCAAGGCGACCCTAGCAATCCTTCCTTCAAATTTTCGTGGGCTTCGTTAAGTGTTGCCCAAATTGTAATTATGCTTTTGCGTTTCAAGTTATTTGCTGTAGTTATGCCAGCCAGCCACCATTCTTCTGCCTGTCGTAAGCTTTTTATATTCGTTTTTTTTTTATTTTTTGTTTTATTTTGTTGGCTGTTTTTTTTTTGCTGCAATTGAAATTGATAGCGTGTCAAATGTCTGGTATTTTAATGTTCCTCTTTTTTAAGCATTTCGGCAATTGCATTTTAAGCACCCCGAACGGCCAGGGGTGTCGTTTGTGGAATGCTAGCCAGCCTGCCTTGACAAAGGGGTTTGTTTTTTCATTTTAGTTAAAGCGCACGTACAACGCATCGTATGCGTAATGTCTTCTTTAACTCATTGTTGATGGTGTTGCTCTTGTCTGTTTGTCTGTGTCGCGGTTTTTTCTGCGGCCAAGTGTTCATTTCGTAAGCTAGAAAAGTTTATAAATCATTTCAATTACATTTCGCTGAGCTGTGACAGGAAACAGAACTTGGGCCACAACTTTTGCAGCAAGCAAATGGATGAGTTTTCTCAAAAGTTTGTCAAAAAAAAAAGTTGGTAGTACGCAACTTCTAAATAATATCTGCTTGACTGTAAGAGAGCGAGAGAGAAACAGTGTTGAAAGCTATTTTAAAGTTCTTTCCGCTTAAAGTTTGTTAAGTTGTCTACAAAGCCAACAAATCACAGATTTATTTTTCTCTATACTATGTGTGTACACATATGAAAAGAAATTGTGCGCTCAATAGCTTTTGATAACAGAGAGCATTTGGCATTTGATCCAGCTTATTCATCAGAGTCAGTGATATTGATGACGCTGCCAAAACATCACGATGCCAAACATTACAATTCATTGAGCTATCTGGAGATGTGTGTTACAAGCAAGCTAGCAAGCAAGCAAGCAAGAATGGCAAACTGCTTTTAATGCAGCACCACCGGCCATTACATTATCTCTACTCCATGATGTTTTCGCTAATATCCCTGGCGTCGATGTCGTTGTCGTTGTCTCCTACACTATTTTTTTTGTATTTTTTACTTCAATTTTTGTTGTTGTTTCCACCCTGCTGGCCACTCGGCACCCACATTGAACTGGCTTCAGTGCTGGCCTTTCGTTTTATGTGCTGTACATAATCAGATATCGCATTTTATTTGCTCAACAAGGGGTAGACGGGTTGGGGGGTAGGAGAGCAAGCTGCTGTGTCTCTTAGTTGCAAAACGCAGATAAATATCAAATAGAACGTTTATTGTGTTTGGCAGGCTCTGCCTTTACCTTTTTCGCTCTCCATAAAGATACGCCACATGCATACAAATATATATCTAGACGAGTTTATATGTATGTGCACATAGTATCCCTTATGATATATTTTGCAACATTTATCACAAGTTAATTTGATTTTAATGAAATGAATTCGGCATACACAGTCGCACAAAAACTCACGGGCGGTTGGACAAACTGGAAACGCCAAAAAAAAAAAAACGAAAGAAGCAACTTGCAAGATTACAAAGGGTAGATAATGTTAATGAATAAAGTACTGGAGGGAACTGCAGGCAAAAACGACGCTTTTTTAGGGTTTGTTTGTGCTACGTAAATTCGACAATATTAGGCCATATTCAGTGTTGTGAGAGCCCTGCAACTGCAATTAACACAGCTAATACAACGAGCCAACCAAAAAAGTTTCCATAGCTTTTTTTTGTTGTTATTACATTTTTTTATTTTTTATTTTTATTTTTTTTTGCATCTGCCAGCCGTTGCGAGAGGGGGGAGACGAAACGTGACGAGCATTATTTTGGAGTTTTTATAGAATTTTTACAGCTCCATTTTTTTTTGTAGTTTTATTTTGGTTTCTATGTAACGTATAGCAAAAGAATTAACATAAGCGTCAGCGGCGCATATTTTAACTCGGTCAAATTGCAAGCGTCCGGTTCGCAGACTGTGGGTAGGGGTGTTTATGGTAACCCTCTGCTCATTCCCACTCACTCCGTCCCTCGCCTTCCGCCGTTAAGTCGTTTGCATAAAAAAATTTGCAGCACAATTTGCCGGCCGGTTTCAATTTGGCGTTATTTTTTGTTTTCTTTCTTTCAGATTTGTTTTTTACTGGCCATGCAATTTGTTAATGAAAGTTCCCACCATTAGAAACAGGTTCAGGCCGACTAAGCAGACAGGAAGAAATCTCGCACGCTAATTCGCAAGACATTTGTTTGGCAAAAGTTTGGATTTTGCTTATGCAAATTTAAACGCGCCGTGTGCCGTTGACTCTCACAAATAATAAGATATGCAAAGTATATTTATAAGTATTTAATGGCAATTTGAATTGATTTATTTGGTCATCGTTTCAACGCATTGATAATGCATGCGAAACTCGAAACATAAACAACAAACACAACAAATAGATACAAATACAATATTTCTTCACACATGTGTGTGTGTTAAAAATGACGCAGATAATCTGTATAAATGGGCCGAGTTCATTGCACTTTCGGAGTGAAATTTTATTTTCGTTTTCCTTTTCGTTGGCAGCCAAACGAAACGTGCCAAATTTTAAGGGTTGCTTCATTAAGCGTGGCCATACCCCGTTCCTCTTTGGAGTCCATCAGGACAAAGCCAAATGCCGTTAAGCGGCACACAAAAACAAAATAAACAAGTAAGAAGGGTCTAATCGAGAAATCCCGACTAGACTATACCCTGAACCCTATACTTTACGCATACAGTCAGTGCTTGCAAGTATGTGTGAGTGTGTGTATGTATACGCGTATAGTGCATACTTTCTTAACTTCAATACTCCATATCTCCAGTGTTTCTCAACCGATAAAATTTTCACAGATTGTCATTATTTAGTATAATCTTTCAAAAAGTTTTCCAAATTCAAGATTTTGTTGTTCCCGAAAACGGGAAGAGTTATCGAAAATTTAAAAGAAACTTGTACTGCCTAGGGATTAGGTGAGCTTATGTACCAAATCTGGAGTCTCGAGCTTTCATAGTCTCTAAGATCGACGCGTTCATACATACGGACGGACAGACGGACAGACGGACATGGCTATATCGACTCGGCTGTTGATGCGGATCAATAATATATATACTTTATGGGGTCGAAGATGCTTCCTTCTGCCTGTTACATTCTTTTGCACAAAGCCATTCTACCCTTTTTACCCATTTTCAATGGGTTCAGGGTATAAAAAGAAGAAAACGAGGAGTGAAAACAAAATGATGTTATTGCGTTGCCAAAATGTCGTCCGACTCAAGACCACCGAACATTGCCAGTATATACACATGTACAATATATATGTATATATATGGTGTAGTATGTTGACGATGTGGCATTGTTTGTTCTTGCATGCAAATGGCATTTGTCTGGCACATAGCATTGGTCCCTCGTCTTGGTCCTAGTTCAGCTCTGCAATCCTTTGGCATGTGCAAGCTGACAGCCTTTGTTCCCTTTGGCATTACGCACCAAATACGCTGGTTAAAATGTTTTTGCAAATATTTATATAATTAATTCTCTAATTTCTCAGCATTCTCTGCTTTTATTGTGTCGTTATGCCTTTTTGTTTAATTTTTTCATTCTGAATATTGGCTTATCTCAATATCAAAGACATTTAATTCTGTTAAAGTACCCAAAGCGTTTATATAATGTGTATTTTCTTCTTAAGAATTTTACTTGTTTTTCACTTGAAATATTTGTAAAATGTTTTTTTTTGATTTAATAAAGACTTTAATTTAAGTAGAGTGAATAAATAATTTCATTTATTTCTGAAATAACATTTCTTAGATGTTTTGCATTTTCTCTTTTAAAAAGTGAATTAGCTTAGTAAGTAAATTAGGAATGTGGTTTGGAATAAACTTGCGCATCGATTTAAATTTTTGTTTGAAACATTTTTGAGTCGGCTTAAAATGCAAGCCAATCTTTAGGTCTTTAAGCTTTTTATGTATTATTATGGCTGCTATTAGAAATACTAGTTAATTCTATTTGAAATGAACTCAAATTTGGTTTAATTTGTAAATATATAATTGAAAATGTAATAAACACAATATAATTCCTTATTAAATATGCAACCATTCGACAGTTGTTACTGTTGTTGCTTACAATTACTATCGCAATAAGAAAAAGTTATTTATTTCTGGGAATTATTAATCTATAATGTATTTCAAATTTGTCCCTTTGAGCATTTTTGCTTTCTTTAAGATTTGTTTTCAGACTGTTGAACCTTTCCCTTTTTTTATTTTTCCCATTTATATCTACTACATAGTAAATTATATTGCAGTTCAAAAGGCGACTGCTTTGTCAATTTCAATGGCAACTACATTACTTGGGCCACGCCTACCCATTACAAGCATCAATAAAGCCATAAAATTCGATAAGTCAATAAAAGCTCTTCTTCCACAATGCTTTCTTTGTGCCTCTTACCGAGGCTTTGCCATTATATAGAACTGCCAAAAAAGCAGCAAGCACTCTGAAGACGCATTGTAAGCCTTGGCTTGGACTCTGCCTCTCTCTCTTAAGATGATGCGAGTGCAACACCCACACACATATATACTTACAAGCCGTGGCACACACTCTGTCACTGTTTTTGTTGTTGCTGTTGTATGTGTCGGCTACAATTTGACGTCATGCTTCAAAGCAACGTAAATCACCAAGAGTTAAGCACAGGGAGAGACAAAGAGAGTAAAAGGAGAGCATAAAATAAGTGGCATTAAAAATGAGACAGAGAACGAGAAAGAAAAGAGAAGCAGCAAAGTTTTATACGGCTGCTTAGGGTTAATGGAGTTGCAACGGAGACGACAGCAAAGTTGCAACCGCATTGTTGTTGATGACGTCGCCGCAACAGACATTCAATTGACAGACGACCACCAGCAACAAACTGACACACACACACACACATAACTACAGATAGAGAAAGAGAGAGAGAGAGAGGTAAAGTGAAACTTACTGAAAATCACGTTGTCGTAGGCCATGGTCGACGGGTCGACCAACGGCATCATCATCACATCCTGAGCATGTTATTCGTTTTACTTTTGTCTAAAGCCTGTCAATTGTTGTTGCTTGTGTTGCAGTCTTTTGTTTTCAACTTCGCTTGTTGTTGTTATCTTTGCCTTTGCCTTTACTTAAGCCACTTGCAACAGTTTTTCATAGAGCTAGCTGACTTCATCACAAATTCGATTTAAACACTGTAACGCAATATTTTCTTTAACTTTTTGAGTTGAGAGACAGACTGCTGTCCCCCCACCACATTCCCCTTTCCGGTGTCAACCATAGTTTTTGCATTGTGTATGCCTCAGATGACGGCATAATAATAATAAAGTTTGATTGGATTACATTGCAGCGGACACTGAATGCAAAACGTTAACACTGTTCAACAACATCTTGGCATTGGCCAAATGCATTAAGGGAAAAAACTTTCATAATTTTCAAGCAGTCTTGCAAAAGTTCTTTTCAGAGTGCATAAGGATAAAGCAGAAGGGGATGGGGTATTCAGTGTTTGATGCCGGATCAGGGGGAAGTGTCATGGCCAAAAAGTTTTCTTGCTCTATGAAACGCTTATAATTTTGTACATTGACTTGCTTTTGGATTTGTGCTGCAAGTGCTTCCTTTCCTTTTTGCAGTTTTACAGTTTGAAAGTCAATTTTGAAATCAGATGCCAATAGTTGGCAATGTCAAGAGTTGAGCAAGATAAATGGCAGTTGGAAACATTTACAACATCAACAACATGCCGAACCACTTTTTGTGACACAATCAAAATGTTTATTTCCTTGCTAAATGTGTTTGTACACCAACCATCCACTCATCCATTCCATTTATATGTTGGCAGTAGTTGACAATGTATGGCTACAATTTGAAGTTTAATTAAAGATGCCAAATAGAAGAGAACTGTTTCTGAATGGCATCAACCAACAATATCAAAGTAGTAAAAAGTAAAAAATATGATGCTGTCCATAGCATTCATTTTTTTTTTACTGTAGCAGCAACTGCAAACAGGAAATTACCTTGCTGGTTACAGTTGCGGAAATACTTTTAGTTTCTTTATCCGAGAAAATCAACAAATTGTGATTTTTGTGACACTTTAAAAAAGTGTTTTTCTATTTGTTGATTTACATTTATTTTCCTCTGTATTTTATTGTATAAATCAGGAAATAAAATAAACTGTAATCAAATTCTTAGACCTGTTTACATCTTAAACATACTTTTCCATTGAAAATTGCCAAGCACTATTATTTGACTATTTTATTAATGGAATTTCTACAAAAACCATTTTCTTGTAATTTTATCTGGTAACGGAAAACAACCCTTCTGGAAAAAAAATGTTTCGACAAAACAGTCAATTTCTTCGAATTGTTTACAAGCTTAAGAAAATTTTTCTTAGAAAGCTATTTCCTTGATTATTTAAGCTTTTTAGAGCAACACCTGTTGTTAGCAGCTACTGGTATGCACTTAGTCTTTGGATTGGCTCATTCTCTGACTCGCTTGGGTATAATTTGAACGCACTTACCCACTTATGCAAGGAATTTGTAAATAATATGCAAAATGTTGACTCGTTTAGTGACGCAACTCATAAAACGACAGACGTTTTGCAAACTGTTGCTCTACATTTTGTTTTAGTACTTCTCAACGAACTCTCCTACTCCTTCTCCATGGCGGAGTTTGTCACACAACCTTCAGTCTGAGTAACTTGAAATGCTGCATAGTTTTTTGTATTTGTATCATTTACTCATCTGTCACGCTGACTTGACTGAATTGATGTTGTTGTTTTATTTGTTGTTCTCGTTGTGCTGCCAACTTGTCGACGTCGTCGTCGTCGTTGTTGTTATTTGTATTTGCATATTTACTTAGCATCATCTACAAGCAGCAGCAGCAGCAGCAGCCACAAGCAATACCCTAGCCATTAAACATTCTGAGCCAGAGCAAATCCTTCTTTATGCCTGCTGCCTTTCTGCCTGCCAGCCTGAAGCTGACTGTTTTTCATTTGTGCTCGCTGTGCTTCTCGTTTTCTTCATCTTCAATGTTGTCAAACATTTTTTACGAAGCTATTTTAGCTGCGCGGCTTGAGTTTCTACTAGGACTGGCCTTTTAGCTGCTGAAGTTATCGAAGTTGAAGTGCAATTTTAATGCAAACAATTGAAGTTGAAGCGTGCAGAACGCATAAAACATGAAAGAGCCCTAGACCTCAATCTCAGCAACAATACAACAAAAAAACAACAAGTAAGAATGATGAAGTTAAGAAAGATCGACTAGGAGATACTCTAAATGTTTTTTATTATACAATTATTAACATTCTGTTCATACAATTTTTGCTTGAACACTGATAGATAATTTATTTATCGATCTATGTATGTATATCAGAAACCGGAGATGCTTATGGTATATGAGAACTGTCATCCATATATGTATATAGATATAACTCTTTGTTCTTTATAAATGAATAACTGACTGCTATCAACTCACAGACGGTAAGACATAACGTTCTAGTTTTTTTGCGAAACATTAAAATATGAAGATTATATATTTGGCAAGGAGGTTTTGTTGGCAAATGTTTATTGTACATTAAAATAGTTAGCTGCCTTATATGAAATTATGATTTTTACTTTATTTGCTGTCTGTTACACACACTTACATTACTTCATATTAACCGTTTTTAAACCGTTTATAATGTGTTTAGGGTATAAACAGCACCAGCTTCTTGTTGCCTCAAGTTCTGTAGTTCGGTTGTAGCCCATTTTTTAAGCGAACGTACCTTGAACCTGGTACAACGATGTCTGATGCTGCTGCACAGGTTTCCCACTAACCCTATCGCCCTATTTCGCTCTATCGCTTGTGTTATTTGGTTCTGGTTCTATCTATTTCACTCCGACAGTCGCTTTGTGGCTGCGTCGTGTTGATTGTTGCCGTTGTTGTTGATGCGGTTGCTGGTTGTCGGCTGGCGGCGGCGTCAGCGTCAGCGACTGTCGTTGGCTTATTGAAATGCATTTGTTCAATATGTTGTTGAACATGTTGGTTGCCTAGTGTGTGTCAGTATGTGTATGTGTGCGTAAAGCTAATGTTGCTGATGTTGATGTTGTTGTTGCGGTCGTAGTTGATGTTTCTGTAGTGGCTGTTGTCGTTGTTGTTAGCTTAAGTTGCCACTGAGTGACGTCGTTGGTGGCAGCGTCATCGTTGACTGTTGCAAATATTGACAATGCCAATGTGTGCACTAGTGTGTATATGTATGTGTGTGTGCGTTTGTTGTGGGAGTAAGTTTTAGCACTATTAGCCATTGTTTGCATTGAAATGGAGCTGGAGCTGCATTGACAGTGGCGCTCAGTGCTGTTAGCCGCATTGGCAGCTTGCCCATAATACGTATACGCCGCATCAGTCCCACACAACCCCACCGTTTCCCCAACCCCAAAAGCTCTCCATTTCACAAAACCCTAAGTGCTTGACTTTGCGAGTGCGATAGCGTATAAGTGTGTGTGTGTGTATGTGTGATTGTGTGCGAGTATGTTTGTGTGCAACTAAAGTGACGTTAATGCGTTAAAAGTTTTTTGGTTTTGCTTGTCTTCACTCATCCACATTCGTATTTGCATTTTGTATTATTTACTACTCATACCTGAATATTCAGGTAAAAGACATGCAGAGGAAGTGGTGGAGAGTGGGGAGGTTGGATTGAGGATGACGACTTTATTGTTGCCAATTGTCGTCCTGCTGCTGCTGCTGTAAATAAAACCCCGAAACAAAAATCAATGTAAACTGACAGTATCTATGTCAGATGGCAGGGCTTTGGATTGTTTTTCCATTCTCAATTGTTGTTGTTGCCTTTCTTTCTCGTTTCTTGTTTATTAAATACGGCGACGCGCAGCAGGCATAAAAAAAAGCCAAACTGAGTTGGGTGAAAAAAAATATTAGCAGTGCGAAAGGATTCATAAGGATTCCGGAACGTACGCATCAATACACACAGACACACACACACACACTCACATACATATGCAGAGAGACACGCATATGTACGCATGTAGAATGTTATATAATACATAAGCACCATTGTTATTCGCCCGCTGGCGCTGCGGGCTTTAGCCAAATGCAGTGAGAGCTTTGCAACCCCTTTGCGTTAGGCAGGCAGGCAGCAGCACCAACACCAGAGCCAAGAGGCAGGAGGGTACGAGGCAACCGCAACAGGAATAGCAGCAACAGCAGAAGCAGAAGCAGAAGCAGCAGCAGCAGCCGCAACGTAACAGACTTCAGACGTCGAGTGTTGAAGCTCAAATGTCGCATTGCAATAAACTTTAGCAGTAGTATGTGTGTGTGGCATTTCATTATAATGCCTGCACAAGGGTAGCATGCAAAAACAAGGGGCGAAGAGAGAGCGAGAGAGGGAGACGTTTTCGAAGCAGGCAGGTAACATCATGAAAGCGCATCAACCACAAATTTATTAGGATAGGTTTCGGTTCAGAATGCCTGCATTTTGATGTGCTCATAAGTGTCGTTCCTGTGGCATTGCACACGGATCTAAAGCGAGAGAGATAGAGAGAGACGCATGTGGTAAACGCATTGAATGCTTACATCACATTTGTTTTACTCACACTGTGTGTGTGTGCGTTTGTATGTGTGTGTAGGCCAATGAACTCTCTTATGCGAAACGAAAATTAGCAAAGCAAAATCGAAGTGTTTGCCGCAAACGTAACACATCCTCCCCGAAAAATAAAAGCTTTAGCTCTGTGCCATTGTAATAGCTCACACACAGCACACAGTTTTTTCGTTTGCAGTTCAATTTTTGAGCACACAACGGCCCAATAAACGTTTGGAGATAGAGGCAGAGAATGAAAGAGGGAGGGAGTTGTATGTGCCTATTTAAGCAACTGCATCATTCATCAGATTTTTGTAGTGCAAATAATCCTAGAAACGTTAAATGGCCACATTTTGACCTGTCAAATCGAACCTTACAGCTTACGAGCGATACGGGAGTAGTTATTTGTCTGATGTGTTTGGATTAGTCGTAATGCCCGAGTAAATGCTTCTTATGCAGATAAATTTTGACATGTTCTTAATTGAAATTCTGTCAAGATGAGGCATTTCACAAATGTATATATGTTATGTTATGTGGCTTATATTGTTAGAATAGAGGTGTCAAGATGATA
The DNA here is from genome assembly GCA_035044485.1 of Scaptomyza reducta. Taxonomy (NCBI): domain Eukaryota; kingdom Metazoa; phylum Arthropoda; class Insecta; order Diptera; family Drosophilidae; genus Scaptomyza; species Scaptomyza reducta. The sequence goes on from JAWNNV010000348.1 coordinate 57,488, forward strand.
TACATATTTATGCACATAGGATTCTACAGAGATATGTATATATACAGTTTACCGTATTGATAACTAACTATTGTATTAAGCTTGATTCGATTGCTTAATTAGTGCTATACATAGTCAAGTTCTATTGGGGATCACATTAAATCACTTCAGGGCAAGGATAATGCGATTTAAGGATTCGGTTCGTGTTGTTGACCAACTCTAAAATGTAAATGAGAAATTAACCTGAAGTTGCTTAACCTTTTAGTCAGTGCTATGGTAACCCGCGCACAAAATCCTCAATTTAAAAAGTTTTTTCGTGTTTTCCTTTCTTTTTTTTTTGTTAACCTGCTTTCGATTTATGCAGATGAGTTGGAATTGAATAGCGAAATAAAATACGCAGTGGAATAAAGACAAAGTTAAAGTACGTATTATAAACATAAATATGATAAGACGGTAATGAGCTTGATTTAAATGGTCGGAGTTAATGATGATGCCACAGCAGCTGGCATTGCTTTTAGCTATGGCTTTTTCTTTGGCTCTGCCTGCTTATCAGTGCCCTTGCACTCGACATACCAAAAAAAATGATTTTTAATAATGAAATTTTCTTCAAAAAAACAACAGCAACAAAAAACTTCTTTCAACCGAGGAAATTCAGCAGCTGCCCCCAAATAAAAATGGGAAGGAGTCGCATATTTTAGCATAATGCTCCAAATGATGTGCTTTCCACTTTCTACATTCTATATTCTACTTCTTTCTCTCGTAACAAGTATGCAAAATTTAATGCCAGCAAAATGAGCACAGCTCACGAGAAAAGAACCCTTTTTGTTATATCCTTGCCGTTGTTGTTGTCGTTGTCAGTTTCGCATTCATGCCTCCTTGCCTCCTTGCTGCAGTGTTAGACGTAAGCTATGAAATTATTTTAGCTTTTTGGTATTTTGCTGGTATGTTTTTTATGTGTGCTTGGCAAGGTCTGCTTCTGTTGGCTCAATTTATGCAAATTAAATTGCAATACTTTATGTTTTTATTATTTTTGTTATGTCACCAGAATACACCAAAACGGCCCACACACACCAAGTGTGTGCCTGTATGTGTTGTGCACGTTTATAAAATTATTAACGTAACTTTGATAAATTATGCTCATAAAAAATGCTTAAACGGCAATTTAAGTACGCCCAAAGTTACACGTTGTTTGGCTTTTTTTTTTCTTCTTTGGTTTCTTTTTTTTTCGATTTATTGGCCATAGACTCATTTGGCCAAAAACTCATTTGCCAACGACACATGAACATGCTGCTCACTGGCTACCAAAATACGCGCAACAGCAACCACAACAAAAGCAACAGCAATCGTCATAACTTTAAGCTACAACTGCCACCTGGAAATGAGGGCGTGGGCTGTGTGTATGTGTGTGTGTGCATTGCGTTAGATTAATAACAGCGATGATGTTGCTACTGGGAACTTGGCTAGCTGGCTGGCTGCTGTACGATACCCAGCTGCGAGAGTGGGTGTTGCTGCTTGGCACCTTGGCAGCAGCAACACCAGCTAAAAACTACAGCCGACAGTTTTGTGTGCGGCTGTCTGGGCCTCTGTTGGCCTGGCCCGCTTACTGGATGACGAATGTGAATGACTTGCCTCGAGACATGCAGTCAACTTGACGCGCATTTGTCTGGCAATGCGTCTGCCCGAAACCTACACACATATAAACAAAACATATACAACTGCATCTATATATATATAGGTAGACAACTTGTATGTGAGTGTATGTTATTTATGCGGTTGCTGCTGCTGCTGCTGTTGTTGCTATTGTCTCAGTCAAGATGGCGTCATTTGCGAAATGCAACATGCAGTTGATACCACTGCTAGCTGGCGTCTGTTTCTGTGGAACTGGATAACAAGCTGTTGAGATTGCAATGACGTGGGCATAATTTGTTTTTATTTTATGCATCTTTTTTCTACATTCACACAAAATTCTTAAATCAAGCATTGCTTAAAGATCATAGTCGCTATTTAAATATTCCTACATGTACTTTGTGTACTTTGTCTATGCAAAGTTTGCTCACACACAATGTTATACTTCAACTATTTTATTTTATTTATTTAATTTATTTGAGTTTAGTCAAGTTTTGAGAGTCTGCTGCAGCATACATAAAGCATATCATGCCCATACGCATATCCATATCCATATCTACCGCATCATCTTTTAAATCTTATAAAACTTTTACATCCTTTTGCAGTTTTTCATGATTTGTCGTGCACAGATTTTTGTGCAAACGAACATTTTCACTCTGCTGCACATTATTACAAAAGTTTTTTTGTTATTTTTACATCTTTGTCTTTTTTTGCGGGTGGGTTTCTTTTTTGTTAACTGGCTGCTGTTGCTGCTTTTTGGGACTCATCCAGCGCAGCGGGTCGCTTAATTCAATTAATTTTTATTTAGTTTTCGTTTAATATTTGCTCGCTGTGCACATTTTTTTAAGGCAAATGTACCAGCCAACTAAATGAAATGTTATTTGCATAAAAAATTCCAACAGTTTTTTCATATTTTTTGGGTCTTTTGTTATGCCAGCCTGCTGTACCATTATGCGGCACACTTTTCTACTGTCTCTCCTAGCTGTTGCTTTTTTCGCTTAAGATTCTTTCGTTCGCTTTTTTTTTGTTGTTGGTGTGCACATTAACACGCAGTTGCTGTTGGGTTTCTTTCCCTTTTCTTTTTTTAAAATTTCTTTTCATTGTTTTTGTTGTTGTTCTTGTTCTGATCTAAGCGCATTCTTACACATTTACCAGTCACTGGCGCCCAGCGCCTTTTCACAATTTGGTTTAGTTTCTAGCCGACGGCGGCAACCAGGGCAAAAAAAAAAAAACTTAGGGGCGGGCTTCACTTGCCACGTAGTAGTAGGTGCGGAATTGTCTTTTTGTGGCGCCGCGGCAGAAATTACTTTATTTTAATAGGACTTCATTTAATCCGAACGCATTATAAAGACACGTAGGTCGAAGGGGGAGCTTTAGGCAATTTGGCGTGGGTTTCTGTGTGTGGATTTTCATTTCGTATAGCACACGCTGCGTATACGCAATGCGAAATATATGTACGATGTTTTTTTTTATATGCATACTGCACGTTAGCTGAAAGGCACACAAGCAAAAACACGCCCTCCCCACCAGATACAAAAGACGGGCGGGACAGTAGGTCGTCGGCGAAAGAAGGAAGGGGAAACCGGGTGCAAGTACACAGATAAAAGCAGCAACAAAAATCTACTTGTTTAATACAAAAGTTTCATTTCCGCTTTTCATTAGCTCACAACGGCGACACAACAAACATGGCGAAAATGCGTAAATATCACACATACACACGCACGCACACACAAACGCACGCACATACGAACCGTAGCCATACACATTTAAGGCCATAATGAGATATAAACAAAAGCCGAAGCTGGCAGAGCTCAGTGGCAAAGCGGGCGTGTGTCAACCCCGAACCACGTGTTATTTTTACTCCTTTTTTCCAGCCCTCCCCCAAAAAACATTTTTGCTGCTGCTTATTGCCTGGCTGCCTGCTTGCTTGTTGTTGTCCTCAATGGTGTTGTATATGTTTCTGTTGTTGTTGCTGAACTAAAAAAGACTGAAAAGGCGCTTATGTTGAGTTTTATTTTGTAGGGCTGCCAGTTGTGCTCCGTGTGTGTGTTGTTTTTTTCTACAGCTTTTCATATGACCAAATTGGGTTCAAGCCAACTAGCTGCTATATTAACTGACTTAATGCCACGCCTACTCATCTCTGTCTGCGTGTGTGAGTGTGGGCGTTGCAGTATTTCTGTTAGCTCAACACGCACCGTAATGAAGTAGCCTGCGACCAAAAGCCCCATATGCATGGTATATATGGGCAATGCCTGACTGAGCCTCATACTTAACAATCTCATTCTCAATGGGTGTGTGTGTGTGATATTCTGAGTGTGCCTGTCTGTCTGTTTCTGTGTGTGTGTGTGTGTGTGTGATCCTAGCGAGGTGGCAACCAGAGGCAGAGAGATACAAGCAGAGGTTATTCAACTGCAGGCCGCCACCTCCGTCCCCTCAAATGAGTGTTTGTGTGTGTGTGCGGGGGATGCGATGGTGCGTTTTTGCTCCCATTTTGCCAAACAGTCGCATCCGCTTCACTTTGCACGCCATTTCCGCCACGGAACAAGGCTGCCAGGCTGCACGTCTATCGGTATCTATTGCCCCGTAACCTAAACGTATGAATAAATGATATGTGTGTGTGTGTTACTCAGTCTATATATATATATATATATATATATATATATCACAGCGCCATCGTTAGTCAGTTTTATTGATTTTTTTTGTTCCATGCACATTTAATAATAATGCCCTGTACAAATGAAGGACTCGACTTCGTTCTTCAACTCTCGCTCTTCACTTCTCTCTCTCCCCGTTCCTATCAATTATGATAACGCATTAAGCCTTTCGTGTTGCCCCGTTGTGCTGTTGTTGCTACTCCTATGTATGTGGTCCCATGTGGAGCCAGCTTTCATTATGCTGCTGACATTATTATTGTTATTGAATTATTTGTATTATTTCATTATGGGACGAAAAATGTTAACAATATTACTTTTAACAGGACTGGTCTCATACAACATATAAATGCAATTTGTGCGTTGGCTTCTGTTGTTGTTGCTGTTGTTTGCCTCTTAATTATTTAACATTAATTTGTTTATGCAACGTTGCGGACTCAACTGCAGTAAGCGCATTTGTGCTACCTGCAATTCCAATTACCAACAGTTAATGAACGCCATTAAACGGGAAAATACCAAAAAAATAAATTTTTATTTCTTTTTTTTCTGATTATCGAATATCACGTTACAAGTTTAATAATAACAAATTGCTAGCGACGCAATATGTTCTCTTTAATAAACTGAGCCTCATGTGCAATTTGTCTATGTATGTGTTTGTTTGTTTGTTTGCGCTGCAATTTGCCAGCAGCTGTAGAACAAATTGCATATTACGCATACGCCGCATTGTACATGTCGTACAAAATTTCGCATATGTTAGACGCTAGAAAGCACCCACAAACCTATACACACACAAGTACACACCAACCTAAAAAGAAACAAGCACACAAACATTTGTTTGTCTGCCCGTCTGTGTTTGTTTGTCTAAATTTAAAGCGCACTCAGAACAGCGCCAGTTGCCATCGCCATCCTCATCGCCATCGCCTATAAATCCTCTCACACGCATCGCGTTCATTGAACTTCATTTTATACTGTATATCATTTTCCCACGTCTTGCTTTCATGGCTGACAGGCAGGCATATCAGCTGGCAGGCGGCAGTATTTTATATATGATTTCATGGAAATTGTACTGAAGCGAAGTCTTAGAAAGTTAGTAAATTAATTAAACATTAGCTTAGCTAACGCTCGCTGTATTTACATATATATTGGCAGGATTATTCTACAATTATATAACAATTTAATTAGCTTCTGAAGTTAAATTGATTCTGGAGCACAGAAGGCAATTAGGGATTGAAATGTAAAACGTTTCATTGGATTTTGTAACGTTTAATCTCTGAAGTGCTGTGTAAAGTTTGCTACTTATATTTTCAAAGACATTTATGCACATTAAATTGCAGTTAAATAACTAAATAAAAGGCTTAACATGCCATCTGTCTTTGCCAAATCAAAACTATGAATTGTTTACTGAGGAGTAATTATACTATATTAACCATTAAGTGATTACTCACACTACATCTAGCATTACCAGCTGTTTTATTTATAACACATCGTAAATATTCACTAAACGTATTGCTTTTTCAGTAGTTTTTTAATATACAAACCGAGCCAGACAAAACAAAGAGTTATTATATCAAAATTTAAACTTTAAGCTGATTAAAATCACAGTTGAAATTAACATTAATTCTCATTAATTTGATTTAAATAATTTATTGCTTTTTGTTGACAGCCAATTAGGCTTATGACAACTTTAAGCAAGAAAGTTGTTGTTGCTTTGTTCTAACGTGAGAATAATCTAACAAATTAACTTTTGTGGGCTTATGTAAACAATGTTCTGACCTTAGTTTGCTTGAATGCTTTGCAATTTTAAAAAGCATTAAGTAATTGAATAATTAAGTAGATGGATGTATAAATGCGAAAGCCTTGCATCTTGTATGCAGTTTGTGAGACAAATGTGTTATATAACCATACGAAATCATTGTGTTTATTCAATTTGTATTATAATCTCGGACTTTACCCAAAATGTCCAAAATTCTGTTCTCAGTGTTTTAATTTAATTTTAATTGATTTTGAATACACAAGGCAAGTACGTATAATGTTTGTATACAAGTCTTTTAACATTACATACATACAATGTTGGTCTATAAACATATAAGCTTATGGCAATGCGGAGTAACTTCAATAGCAGTTTCGCTTAGCTGCTGCTGCCATAACAACATCGCTCTGCTATTTGCAAGCAAATCGCTTTTAAGCTCTTAATACTGACTATAAAAATTCTCCTTGCTTTGCCAGCCAATACCACAACAAACATACACATAACCACACACCCACACACTTCAGTGGAAAACTGTATTATGTAATACAATTTAAATTTGATAAATGAATGCGGCAACATTCAACTTTGACCATTATCTCTGAAAATAAAGACTTTCTATGGAATTCTTGGTACACTAATCTCATAATACAATTTTAAATGGAAACGTATTACGGAAAATGTATTAAAAACTTAACAAAACAAGTAACAAACCAAAAAAAAAAAACACACAAAGTGGAGCATTAATTCGAAATGTTTTAGTCCGTGTACAGAAACAAGATTTTCAGTGAAAATTTATGTGTTTTAACTACTACAACTTCTTATAATTTAATCGGCTTTCGATATAGTTTGGTTGGTTAGATTCTTATTCCACTTAAATTGCTGAACATTGCAAACTTTCTATCCACATTATTAATTTTTTCTTAACTTAATTAGTTTTTTCTCCATGAACTAATTAAGGCCACACATTTCTATGGAGCTCAAATGCACTTATAACGAAAGCACTAGGGTATATTGTAGCCAAACTCACTTAACTCGAGCATTGTTTCCACCCTTTTTAATGCTTCGTCTAGTTTTTGTAAGTATTTTATACAAACTGGAGGTTTGTATGCTGCTTTGATTTCTGTTGTGATTGTTATTGGCCAAGCGTGTGCTTGTGTGTGTGTGGCAAGTGGTTTTCAACGCTACACAAAATTTCATTTTGTGAAAAAATAAAATAAAATTTTATTGCCATTCTGCAAAATACAAAGGGTGGTGGGAGGTGTAGCAGAAAGCTGAAAGTTGCCAGCACTTGACTGCATTCATTAGCCAACTTCTACGTGGTGTAATTTTAAGTGTTACTTTTAATTTGTTTTACTTGCATGGAACTTCAATTTGCAGTCACACGGCTGTGCTTGTGTGTGTGCGTGTACTTTTATTGCTTATTAAGCGATTTTACTTCAATTAAATCGTATAATCGATTAAATCCCGGCGATAGAGAAGACGACAACGTTGTCGACGACGACACTCACGTGCCCGCCATTTGCGCCGTCGCGCTGTTTCTCAGGCCTTGCGCACTCAGACGTGCGACGCAATGTCTGGGGCAACATCCACATCCAGCAACATAGCAACAAGCAGCAGGCAAGAACAACCAGCAACCAGCAAACCAGCAGCTAACAGCTAACCGTCTGACCACTCCGCCCACTCCCGGACACGTTGATTACTGCTGATTGCCCGACAGCAAACAACGCACCAAATAGCAGGGATCAGACCTCCAGCTGAGCTGGACTCCCATCCTCTTCCCCATCCCCCCATACCTAACCCTGTTAGGCATTAATTGATTTGCTACAATGAAATTTCCACACTCAATGAAACAGTCTGATGAAAATTTCGTTAATGCCCGAGCTCTGTTTGGCTTTATTGATAGCATAAGATAGCCAGACTGGAGCAAATTGAGAGGGAGTTGCGAGTTGATTTGATACAAACAATCTATAACATTTCTTTACATTTTGAGAAATTGCGCGACTAAAAGGCATTTTCGGAACCATGCCAAAGTCTTGGATTTACGAACTGTAATAAAAGAATCATAAATTTTGGCGCATTCTTCTGATATTTTTTTGTTACCACAATTAAATTGTTCAAATTTGGCAAATGCACAAAAAATATTAGCACACATTTTTAAGTTATTTGACATTTTTATGAGTCGTCGTCGTTTGTTGTTTGGCATTCCAAGTCCGATTTCCAAGTCTGGTTCTACGATTCTGCGTCCATTGCCATACTTGGACACTGGCTTGATTTATGAAGTTGATTGTCCAGCTGACTGGCAGCTGGCAGCCAAATGTGGTCTGTCTCTCTCTCATTCTGTCTTTCTCTGTGGCACATTTCTTGCAGTGTATTTGCGTGTGCACGCTTTATCGTTTATTCCACATTACTCAAGTCATAATTAAGATCTTGGCAGGCGGTGGCCAGAGCAGCGGCAGCAACAGCGGCAACAGCAGCATCGCTCATAAATTGTGGAAGTGGCTCATTGACAACTTCATTTCCGCGCATGGTGCGCAACAGCAACAAGGGCAAACAACAATAACAACAACCTGCTTTCAGCTGTGGCATGTGATCCGCTTTAAGATCATGGAACTCAAAACTTGGCGTCATCTGCTCAGCTGCGTCCACTCTCTATACGTACATACATGTATGTGTGTCGCAGTGCACGCAACGTGCCGCTAAATGACATAATGAACTGCATTATTTATGCGACACACTGTTCGAATATGTACATGCATATATAACCCCCAAAGAGCAACAAGAACTACAGCTGTTGCTGTTGCCAGGGCAGCCTCTGTTTCAGTATCAGTCTCAGCGACAAAGGCGACAATTTGTGCGTGTGCCCGATAATAAAGCTGCTGACATTTTGCCTTATGATGTCACGACACACGCTACAACAACAACAAATGTACATCCAAACATTGCGCTTTTTTACCCTCTTTGTGTTTGTGTGTGTATGTTTGGGCGGCTGGTGTCCGTGGATAGTTCCGGTTACAATATCCTGCAGCTTTAGCTGTGGACAGTCCACCCGAGGCAAGCAACATTGATGAATGAGCCTGCTAATGATCAATGAGTTGTTCATTTCGCATTTCAGCTGATCAATCAAAAGGACACCGACATTTCTTCCACGGATGATGCGACACAAAAATCTACTTCAAATAACAATGTTCTATAAAGGAATACATCGACTTGCCTACACTCTCTATTAACGTAGTGTCAATTTAATTTGTCAAAAAACACACAGAAACACAAACTTGTACGTATTTTGCATATAATAAATAATCACATTTTTCATCAAACCTACATTGTAATAATAACCTTAAATTATGCCAGAAACAAATTATCAAGGTTACATACTTCAATTAAATATTAGCTAAAAATGTAATATATTTGTAATCACCTGCTGAAAGTTGAACATTTAATATTAAATATTAACTTAGTTAAACAATATTTTATAGAAAGGGCTGCCCACGGCAATCAATCGATAAGTTTAATTAACTCGATTCAATCGTTTACACCCTTTAAAATGTATTCAGTTTGGCAAACTTGTTAAATGTAAAGTCTCCTTTACTTTTTTTTCCAGAATTGTTAAAGAAATGGTAAAAGTTTGATTAAGAACTTAAGCTTAAGGTATGCCAACTGCTTAATGCAAAAATAAAGCATAAAAAGTTACATTTTTTCAGGACTTTAATTAGTATTCAAGGTTTGTTTAAAAGTGATTAAAATAAAAGCAATTAGCGCCATTTTGAAAACTGCATTTATGAGAGACTCAAGACATAACTAGCTTAGCTGATTTAACTACCAATAAATCGTTCTTGCTCAAATAAAGTGTACGATTAAACTCAATAGCTGTGTTTTCGATTCGTAAAACTATTAGCCTATGCCATTAAATATTTCATAACTTAAACCCATGAACAATTTGACTGGTAATAAAAAATGGCATGTTTAATCTGTTGCATATTTATTGACGCAGTTTACAGATCAGAGTTGTTGACTTTAACCAGTTTGCATAGCCAAATGAAATGCATCTCATTTATATTTGAGCTAGCAACTGCCATCTAATTAGTCTCTTCAAACATTGACAAACAGTTGCTGTGTGGCTTAGTTGGGTTTTTGCATTGGGTTGCGAGGGGTTGGGCTTGCTCATATGTTTGGGTTTGTGTTTTTGTTGGGGCTTTGGTTGTTTGGTCTAGGTCTAATGTGGTTTTCGTTTTTGCGCGCTTGCTCGCTTGTTGGCAATTTGCAACTTTATGCAACACTGCTATAAAGTATTTACAGTATCAGCTATTTACCGCTTTTTGATTACGCCGCATTTGTTTGTTTCCTGTGGCCTTAATTTGCGCAGTCGTCCGTCGCACAGTCGTTCAATGACAGGCGTTACATAAAGATACAAACACACACACACACACACATAGACATACACAGTTGCATACGCAGGTGGCGTTTTACGTTTCACGCGCTTTTAATTGAGTGCTTCCGCTGCAATTAACAAGTACAACGCATCCCAGTGACTGGCTGAAGTGTCTGGTTAGTTGGTTCGTTCGTTGGTTTGTTGGTTGGCTAGCTGACTGACTGGCTCGTTGGTTGGTTGGTTAAAGATTGCGTTCAACGCCTGACTAGCAGCTGTTGGCAGCTCTCCCTCTCGTTGCGGGATGGATGTTTTGGTGTTCTAGATTACAGCATGCTTACGCACTAATGCCTCTTTAAGTTAATGCAAAACCATTAAACGTGTTGACTGCCACACTTTGTGTGGCATCAGCGGGGGCATCATCACTGCCACTGCCACTGCCACTGTCACTGTTGCTGCTGTTACACTTTTGTTTTATGCACAAATTAATTATCACAAAACTGTTGCTGACATTCAAATCGTGTGGAATAACAAATTTTATATACACTTTGCCTGTTTTTGACTTGAATGCGTTTAAACCGATGTAAAAGTGTAATTTGTGCATCAAATGCCTGAGATGGTCTATTCGTTGCATGCAACGCACTATTTTGGTAGCTCATTTGTCCCTGAATTCCACCAACTTTCCAAGCATTTCCCTCGCATCCAGCCAGTTGCCAGTTTAGTTGGCAATTTTCCAGCTCAACGATAAATGCAAATAGATTTCACCTGCAGACGTTGTTTGTCCAACATTTTCGAGAATTTTTTTTTGGTAAATTATGCGCATGGCATTTTCTCAGCTACGTTTTAACTGAATACTTGTCGTTGTTGTTGGTGTTCTCGCAATTGCTGTAACTGTTGTACGCTTCTAGCTTCAGCATGCTGAGTATTGAGCATCATGTATGAGTTTGACATAGACAACTTGGCAGCAAACCCGCTTCAGCAGCAGCAACAGCCATGAAAAAGTTTTTGAGCCAACCTGTGATTACATACAGCACGATAATATTAAGAGTCTAAGGCTATGGTGGAGCTGAAAGGGAGGATTCATAGAAAGGTAAAAATAAATTTTTACATTTATTTACATTTATACAGTTGCAGTGCTCTGCACAGCGAGATTTTGTGCTTTGACATAGGTTTGATTTACTAATATATCAATGTATTTGGTGGACAGCTATCAGATGGCCGAAAGAGTTAACTGTTTGATTTGAAATAGCTGCTACAAAGCTTAATCAATCAAGCTAAACATTTAACCACTCAACTATTTGCCAGAGTGTACGACCAATAACTAAAACAGCAGCAACATTTTGTTTCGGCTACTCCCCGTACAGTGTGTGTCCACATATCGTCCAAGTCCATTCAATTAGCAACTCATAATAACAATAATTTTTCTTCGCAATTCGCATTCAGTAAAACATTTTGCGGCACGTTCGTCGTTCGTTCGCTCGTTGGTTCGTTCATTCTTCGATGTCCATGTTCGTGACGTTGCCTCTTTCGACCACAGCAACTGCTACATTGCCACAGACCCACAGGCAAAGAGTCAGGCAAAGTCATAAAGGGGAAAAAACCTCCTCATGCTCTAGTCATTGACTGCAACAATGTTGCCTGTTAAATGATGCATAATAATCGGGAGCGAGAGCGCGCTTTCTGAGCTTTGCTGGCAACACATCGGACGAAAGGACGGACACTGACAACTTGAGCAACGGAGGTAACGGCAACGGGGGTAACGCTGATGGGATGTGGTACAATATCCCGAATGGGCCAACGGCAATGCCAGTGGTTAAGAAATAAGGCAGCTGTCCTTCTCAAAATATAATGACGCGGTACATTGGGCTAAAACGTTTTAGTTTAACCAAAAATATTGTGCGTTTCGAAGAGCAATTCTATAAATGTTTAATTTCGTTACGTTTTACCTGATTTAATTTGTTTTGTGGACTGGAAGAAAATTAATTTGGTTTCTAGATCGATTTATATAAAATATTAACATTCTTTAAATGAATTTTTCTACACAAAATAGTAGCATTTGAATATCTTTAGTGCACCTGAGATTTTTCAGATTGTGCTCCCTTCAACAAAAAGTCCATTTAAAACAACAATATATCTTATACTATTTCACGCTCTTCCATACATAGAGGCTCTGTTTTAATTAAAGCTTCTGTTCAATTTGATGTTCATAAATAAATAAGTGTCTCAAATGACATAGTATCTGGTCCCATAGTGTCTTGTTATGGCTCTTCTGATTGTGTTGATGGTTGCCGGACGTTGTTCATACTATTACTCCGATCCCAACTCAGTCTCCTGCCAGTCCCTACTCAGCATTCAGTGCATTATAACCCATTCCGCCCATTCGCCCTTTCACCCACACCCACATAAACTGGCAGGAGCACGCCCACGTTGACGCCCACCTTTAGTAGACAATTTTGCTGACTGCAGCTGGGTTTTTGGGCTGCGGATTTTGCGGGCAGCTGGTCACTTGCTGCGTAGCTGACGAAAATTTTGCTTGGCTTCCGTTCTTGGCTACCCCCCAACTACAGACATACCAACATACATACGAACACACTCCGCCCCAAGTTGGTCATCGTTGCCATAAGGCATCGCTAACAGTAGCCAGAGTGTGTGTACCTATCAATATTTACTCAGCTTGAAATGAAACATTTTTATAATTTCTTTTCGGTTCTTTGTTATTTTTTTTTCCTTTCTTTTCTTGTTCATTGCACGTTGTGGAGTCGCTTAGCTTTAGTCGGTGTTATTTGTTTCTGTTGTTGTTGGTTTGGTTCGTGGGCTATTGCCAACATTGTTATTTTCTGCTATTTGGCCATTGACTATTGACCATCCATACCATAACGTAGCCGTAGACGTAGACGTGGCCGTGGCCCCAGAGCTCAGCACTTTTTCAACGGTTTATTTATTTCTTTCGGTTTAATGCATGTTGCCTCTGTGTTGCATAGTACTTGTTGTTTGTGTGTGTGCATGCTGCTTCCATGTCGTGCTGCTCTGCCCCTGCTCCTGCCTCCCTCGGGGCATGCTTCATACCTCCTGCGGCTGTATCGTTTCGTTTGGTTAAATTCCAGGAAGTTGTATTGAGTCATTGGTAAACGGTTTACGTTTAACCCATTTAAAAATGCAAAGCGACCGGAGGAATTGCCGAACGCACTTTTCCCACATACCACAATTTACCAATGGCATTTTGAACATACAATGTGGCCAGAACAAAAACATACAGCTCTGAAATAACAAAAAATCAAAAGAGACAAGAGAAAACAAAAAAGATTCCAGAATTATAGACTTGAAACTCTCGCTCTATACTGTGTATTTCAATTTGTTATTGTTTGTTTACGTCGACAGCGCAAAATATTGAACGGAAATATTGCAATTTGATTTATTGTAAGAGTATAGGAGAGAGACAGAGAGGGTGATTGGGAATTGGGGGAGACAATGTTTGCACCGCATGTTGCTGCTGGTGCCAAAATTCAACGGAAATGAATTCGTTTATGGTATAGCATATTGTATTTTGGTTATCCGCTGTTATGACAATTGTCTCTTCCTCTCCCCCTCTCGGTCTCTCTCTCTCTCTCTATCCCAGTTGCAGTTATGATTTGCAATCGGAAGGTATTTGTACGGCATTTGCGAAAAATGTCCAATTGCGGCAAATATTTGTTCACACACATGAGAGAAATAATAAATAAACGCTTCTCTTTCGATTACAGTTTACGACAATAGAATTAAATTTTCAGTGGAATTTCGCAAAAGCAACTAATACCAAATTAAAATCTTACTAACAACTATTATGCCAAATTATTGAAGGATCTTTTGTGTGGATGATAGTAGAGCGCCATTGTTGAGCAAACTTTTGTTGGCTATGCTGTATAAGTAATACCATGTCCTTTTGGCTTTATTTAGATAACACTTCTTTGCCAACTCCTACTTCCCAGCCCCAAAAACAAATTCGATAGCCTGACAATGCAAATTGGCAAAGACAATTTATTCAAATTGCTCGCTGTGATTTTTCTATGGTGCCAAAAGTTAAGCAAATATGTCAATTGAATGTTTGAGTGTGTGTTTGTGTGCGTGTCTGTGTGTGTGTAGGTTGTATGCAAACAAACAAAGCTCAGGACTTTTGCCAACTAAACCAACTAACCAAACGGAGCTTGTAGTTTAAAAGGCAATTTATCTTTGACTTTAGCAAAGTAAATTCCCGCCATTGTTTAAAGTGCTTCCAGAATCGAGGAATACTCTCCTTCTCCCCCTCCCAGCTGATGCCTGGCATTCTATGAATACATATGTGTGGGTTGCATGCTTTTGTTATGAATGTGTGTGTGTGTCTAGTAAGCGCTTTTAACTAGTTCACAGCGCTCTGGTAGCAAATTTTCGAGCATTCTCAACCACTCAATTACACACTCCAGTCACACATACACACATATACGTAATCAATTGAGCTGCCAGGCAAAAGGCATTAGGCAAACAATGGGCATTCTATGTTGTAGTAGTATCTACAATTACGCTGCAAAGGATGGGGAAGTCGAAGATTTTCTCATAAATTTCTTTGCGGCATTTGGAAATTGCATTGGGGAAAAATGCACGTAAAAACTATTCAAGCTGCTAACCCAAATAAGCGGTAACTATCGTTGTAGAAGTAGTCGCAGATACGAGGCCAATAATAAAACATTGTAAACAGCAGCCGTAAAGCGACTGCAATTGGATGCCATCCAGGCAAACCAGGCAGAGGCACACACGTAATCCTCAAACTGTAAAATGTGGGCATTGCCACCATAGCAAACATTCACTCTCCTTATCTCTCAGTCTCCCCGTATCTCTCCCTCTCTCTATCTCTCTCTCTCTCTCTCTCGCTTGCCAATGAACTGTGTGGTGCATGCAATCAATAGATACAAGATACTTGCAGTGCAACCGTAGAACTTCCCACATGCTTGTGCAGAGTGCCATGGAATGTGCACACGCATCTTCGATTGCCATGCAAGTGCAGGCAAACCCCTCCCCTAAGACCCTCTCTTGCGGTGGGTGTTTGTAGATAATATTGCACTACACTGAGCGAAATAGATAAGAACTGCCGCAAGAGTTAGCTACTCTAGCTTTCAGATTTCGATTTAATCTGTCAGAGTTTGATTTTTCTCCAAATTTAACAAAGACAGAAATGCGTAACGAAAATTATTTATCAATTCTCAACATTTCTTAAACTTGTTGGACTTGATTTCCTATCTACAAACCAGAATTGAAGGAACATCTAAGAAAAGAAGCAAAGAACAAAATTGCAACCAATTTCTATTTAACTTAGCAGATCGCTAACAAATTGCTACCCAATCTTGTGAAAAACATACTTAACAGACTTAAATACAGGAATGTTCATTCAAGAAGGCATTTTATTTTTGCCAAGTGTACTTTCTTCTTAGGCTGCTGCAGCATCATTTCGTCAGCTGGGTAAGCAGAGAGTGTAAGGAATAGTGTGCGCGGCAGTAGCTTACACTTAAGCGCGAAATTGTCGTATACATTTGCACATTCATAAATTCTCGTTGAGCGCCCCCTAAGCGACAGGCCACAGCAGCGAAGAATTCCCCATTCTCCCAGACGATGTAGTTGCACCCAAATGAGAGCAAGCTGGAATGAGTTGTAGTTGCAGTTGCTGCAGTCGCTTGGCTGCTGCTGCTCTCTAGCATTTAAATTTCATTTTAATTTTATTTTTATTTTATACATTTTATTTTCTTTTGTGTTATGTATATATATATGTTTTTACGCTGCTGCTGCCGCTGCGGCTGCTGCTGCGTTTTATTGCCGCATTTTATAACAACGGTTTGGGGCAAAACTTAGAGCAGCACGTCATTAGGCTATAAATTATCTCTCTCGCAAGCAAGCTTTGCACAAAAATGTTTGCCACGCTGCAGCCGCAGAAAGTGTGCCAACAGCTGTGCCACAAACTCGGTGCCAGCGAGCCGCCTGAGTCTGAGCGTGAGCCTGAACCTGGATCTGGACCTGGACCTGAATCAAAATCAGAGTCTGTGAATCTGGTGCGCCACTAAACAGTTGCAGTTGCAAGAGCTGCAAAGTTGCGACCTCTGGATGCAGCCGGTGGGGGGCATTAAAAGGATGCCAGGCAATTTGAATTTGTGAAATTCCATTGGCCGTTCAAAAGCTGATGTCGGGCCGCCTCACTTATCTATGCACAAGATGTTGCCGTTTGATAAGCGCAGCGCTGCACAGCAAGTCAGCTATTTATGTGCCGCCGCCGTCGCCGCCACCACCGCTGCTGCAGTTACATTCATCATCGACTGCAGCCGCAGCAGCAGCGGCAGCAACAGTTACCGCATGGAATGCGCCGCTGCTGCTGGTTCTGCTGCCGTCGACGTGCGTTCAACTATGCAAATTTGTGCAAGTTTCCCTCTTCCCTCCAACACCCACAAGCCAGCATTGACTTGCAACTTGCTACAACTTAGTAACTGGCTGTATGTGTGTCTGTTAGTATGTGTGTTTGTGTTTGTTGTCAAACAGCATTCAAGCACGATTCTGGGAAACATTCTTCCCCAGTGAGTTTGAGTGCAAGAATTTTTGCATTGCTTGGGCTTTAGGTTTTTTGCCTATGGGATTTTGATGTTTTTTTGCTGTTGTTGTTGTCCTGATGCCCGAGCAGATTATAAAATAAATGAGCTAAAATTATATTGAAGATATTGGCAATAACGGTAGGGTCTCTATGGCTGTGGTCATGACTACACAGATATTAAATAGATAATCAGATCAAGTGCTTGCAACGAACAGCAAAAAGCAAAAAGGAAAAGGAAGAGAAAAGAAAGCAAGGTGAGTGTCATGACAGTTCAATCATTGAGATTGTCCATCTTGTTGCAGCATGGAGCTGAGTTGAGTTATGGCCAACAATTGGCAACATGAAAATTGCTGCTCAGCATTTCAGATAGTAATCTAATAAATGATGCCAACCAAGAAGCAGCAGAAACTTTGTAGTCAACTTTTGCAGTTGTGTCTGGAAAAGTGCTGCAATTTAAATTCAATAAGTTCTACGAGCTCACGCTCTGCTGCTAATGATTCTCTGCCGTTGACATTGCCCCTTTTTTTTGCAGGTATGATAAATGGACATCAGCAGCAGCAGCGGTAGCAGCGGCAGCGGCAGCAAGGTGTGGCAGGCAATGACAATAGCAGAAAAAGCCCGTGGCTGAACTTTGACTGTGTTCAGTTTCTAAAGCGCAATTAAACGCCCCGCCATTGGAAACAATTATGCCATAACAATTACGTTTTGGTTGCACATGCAAAGAGTCGTGCCCCCAAGCCCCCTAGCACCCCTGCAACTAAGCTGCATGTTCTGCAAATTTGCCGCATTTAGCGCTAAAACTACTGCTGCTACTGTGCTGCTGACATGGCATTTCATTCAGTTGTTGTTCTTTTTATTCTTTTTTTTTTAAGTTAGTCCAAGTCCAAGGAATTTTCATGCGTCAAATTGCCGCTTGTGCATTGCGTGTAATTACAGCAATAAAAATTGCAACACATTGCGTACAAACATGCAACAACATATACATATAACAATTGCACCGCCGGCATCTTTCGCATTTCAATCAAAACTTTACTTTTGAGACGGAATTTCAGTTTCTTTGTTGTTGTTTTTGCGTGTTGTTGGCTGCTTGTTGCAATTATCTAATTTATTTCACAACATTTATCAAAAATAAAAACATGAACAAATTCACAGTTTCTGTAGAACTCGACACAAGTCTTTGTCTTCGTCTGCGTCTTCTTCATCTGGCTCTGGTTCTGTGTTTGCCTGGGCTCGTTAGCCCAGTTGATGATGGCAGCACCCAAAGTGAGTGCGCTTTGTCTGGCTGGCTGGCTGGCTGCCACTTGGGTGGCCAGGAATAGCTGGAGCGTAACGTTAGTTGATTGCATTTTGAGCATAAATTTCAACGCATTTGACTAATGTTTGCCGATTTGTTATTTCGAACAGTGCAACAACGCGCTTTGCTTGCCACCATTCTATATATTCACTTTACACACTCGCAGCCCGTAAGAGGAGAGAACTTATTGCAGCTAATAGATATTTTTCGTATGCAAATGTAACACATTCTGTATGTGTACCACATTATTATGCCATATTAAGTATACGTAGCTTGCCTTGAACTGTGGCTCGGCTTTAATGCAGTGCCTTTAAGGCGTTTTCTGCAACATCAACAGTGCCAGCAGCAGCAGCAGCAGCGGTAACAGCCACAAAAATTAATTAACACTCGCTGGCTTTGGTTTCAGCACGTACCAGAAAATCACAGCCAGTGTCAAAGACAACAACAATGGCACTAACAGCAACAAAAACCGAGCCCAGCAAGGGATTGCCATTTTTTGCCATCAATTTCATGGGATGTCCAGAGAGTTCAGAGCAGGAAAAATAAATTCACCGACAACAACAAAAAAATAGGGGTTCACAGAATAAAGGCTTCAAAAAGGCAGACACGTCGACGCGTAGCTAAGTGAAAAGCGTGAAATTTGCAGCAACCAATAGATTATGCTCCGGAATATAAATAACATTTTGATGTTTTTAATTCTTATTCACGCGTTGTTTATTGTCTGCACAAAGTGTACTAGATTATCAGAGACAGGTTTTTTCGTTTGCTGTTGTTCTTTTACTCGAAACTCATTGTTTTTCGTATCGTTCATTTGTTGCAGTTGCTGCCGTCACACAACCGAAAAACTTAACCACATTAAGGCCGTATCTACAGATCAAGAAGCACGCCCACACAAGACTGACCATAACCAATCCACATTCAACATATTTACTCCACTGCAATCCCATTATAAATCCATATGATTACTATCAGGGTAAGTATGCAATATAAATTCATGTATGTATTTCAGTTAAGTATTGAATGCGCCTCTTTGCAATGCAATTTTAGATGGCGCTCCCATTTACTGCAGCTGGTATCGCAACGATGAAGCCATTGAGCATTTGGCCATACGCAAGAATGAGTTCTTCATCTATAAGAATGGAACGTTGCGTTTGCCGCCCAATGAGCGTGCCAGCGGTGTTTATCACTGTCTAATCGAGTCGGATGACATGAAAGTCATTTCCGACAGCATCACAGTCGAATATCCTGGTGAGTTGTTCGCAATACCGTGACTTTACTTTATCTGCATCAGTTAACTGATAATTTCTGCATTTGCAGTGTTGAAACGTTTAATAGTTGGCCAGCAGCAGAGTGCCAATGTTAGTGTTCTCGAGCATCGTTTACTCCTCCTTGGATGTCCTTTTCTCAGCGTGCCTCCAGCTCATATCAGTTGGTATTTTGGCAACGAGACCCTGGCAAATGACAGCAGGCGAGTAAAGATCAGTGTTGTTGCATCGAGCGCTTGCAGCGGCTGCAACTTGCATCAAATATGCTTTTATACATATGGCGTTGCTTGTCAGCTTGGTGGCATCAATAACGCTTGACATTTTGCATATATCGTTCATTTAGAAACTATATATTAATCTCGGTTTCTCTTACTTCCGTACAGTGCTCTTATCCTTAACAACGGAACGCTTGTACTAAGACAATTGCAGAGCAAACAGGCTGGCAAATACAAGTAAGTTTATAGCTTGAGTTTTTAATGTTAATTATTCTAGCTTCGTAGCCACTATCCTTTGGCATGTGCGTTAATAGTCTATATATATATTTTTTTATTGCACAACTTGAACTCAAACACGCACGTATTTTAATTTTTATACACTTAATTTGTTTTCTTTCACTACCCAGTTAATAATTTTACCTATGCCACTAAAAACATAAACAAGAATATGCATAAGAAATAAGTTTTATACTTGTCCAAGCACGCATGTGCGATTCACAACACAAACACTTCACGTTTTGTTCATGTATTACAAGAATTTAAATACGGTTATATAGTAAAGTTGTTGTGTTTACCAACAATCTGAGGTGTTATTTATAATTATATTATGCTGCCAGCGCTGCTGCTGATGTTGCATATCAACACCTTAGCCGCAATCCATCAACTCATCATCATCAGCAGCAAAGCAACAACCCCTCTAAGAGTCTCTTCCACTGTATAAATTAATAAACTAGACCGTGCATTAATTAACACCACGCACCACTCGGAGTGGTTGGCGTAATTGTGCCCACTGTCCATGCCAAATAATGTGTGTAAAACATTATCCGTTACAGATGCGTGGCCCAGAACCAGTATGCCAGCAGAAGTCATCGCCAATTCGTGTGGCAAGTGCGCGTCGATTCAGCAAACAACAACAACACCAACAGCAGCAGCGATGAACTGTTGGCAACACATTTGTTGCCAGCTTTCCAGAATGCCACACTGTACGTTCCCACTGGTGGCTCGTTGCGCTTACAATGTCACGCCCTTGCGGACTATGTGCCCATCGAATGGTGGCTACAGCATCACAACAATTCGTTATCCCAACTGAGCAACAACAGCATGACCCTGGAAATATCGAACGCTAGTATCACCCAACATGAGGGTTACTACATGTGCACCAGTCCCAACGATAGACAAACGTTTCATGTGGTGGTCACCAGTCCACCTCGGATAGTCAACACGTTGCCCGTGGAATTGGGCTACATTAGCATGTCGACAACGTTAAGCTGTCGTGCCGAAGGCAATCCACAACCCAGTCTCAGCTGGTATCACAATGGGGCAGCGCTCAACAGTTCCTACACACGCTACATTAGCGGCAATGAGCTGCATATACACTCCTTCGACCCGGAGGAGGAGGGCATCTATCAGTGCTTTGCGCGCAACGTTGCCGGCGAGGATTCGGTCACCGGTGAGATGCGCTTTAAACGGCAGCCAGAGCAGCCAAATCCATTGCAAAACATACGCTGTTATCCGCACAGTTTTCACACCATCAATGTCACCTTTGACAGCCGCACCCTGGAGGTGAATACATAAAACTTTTTTTTTGTCAAAGATTTTTGTTTTTGAAATATTAATGTTTATGGAATTTTGCAGTCGATGTTTGTGGTGCACATTGTGCGCAGTAGTCCGCATCAATGGAGCTCGTTTGCGCCCATGAAACTCAATCACACCTCCTTTGTGGTCATCTCCACGGGTCTGCCCATCTATCGTCCCTTTGCGCTGATAACACGGTTTCTCCTGCCCACGTCTGAGGTTCGCTCTGGTAGTACAGTGCCGCAACAGATGATGATCAGCTCTTTGCGTAGTCCAGCTGTTATTTGCTGTACCCAGGGATGTGAGTTTATCCGAATACGTAGTAAATTCGTTTATTAACTTTAACTTAAATCCTCTTTAGTGCTTTTACGCCTCGTCCACCTGGGCAACGATACCTTTGTCAAGTGGTCGCAAGCGGAGTTGGACAACAAGAAGTACTTCATATTGCAGTTCTCTGTCAATCACACACATCCACATCCCGCCCAGCTGCTGGACGGACCACTTCATGGCACTTTGTCGCCTGTGGAGGAGAAGTCGGATGAAGTGCGTCGCCATTTGACTATCATTAGACCGTTAAATCAGACAGCTGCTGCCACAGTGTTGCGTAATGCCGAGCACGAGGTTCTGGACAATGAGGTGGATGATGTTAACCTCGAAATGGAGGAGGATATCTTCAGTGTAGTGGTGGATGCGAATGTAACGGGTCTGTTGCTACAACACTTTAGTCGCATCAAGATGAGGGTGTTAATCATAACCAGCGAGAATGAGTATCTTGCTCAGGACTTTCGCTACGTACAGTGGAAGATTGTGAGTAGACTGTACTGTAGTGGCAAAAGTTAAAAGACTCCAGCGTCTTCAACGCCACCCATTTCATGCTCTAAAGTCTTCGTACATCTTCTCTTCTATACAGATTGAGAATGGCACATCAGATCAGTCCAACATGTCCTTCCGCTTAATCACTGTGGAGTCGCGAATGTTAGCATTCCAATTTCTGGATAGTCTCAATGATACTTGTGTCTATGAATGTCATATGCATGTTCAGCTGCCGTTACGAAAACAGGAACCCAAGTGCAAGGAGCGAACCATTGTGAACTCGGTGCTACTCGTTAGCGGCCTTAGTGCCAATGAGCGTTACAATTTTCACTTCTACAATTGCAAGCCACAGATTTTCTATGGCGAAATAGATGTGCAAACCCTACCAGATCGTAAGCGGAACTTTACACTTTTTATGTTGCAAAATGTACTTATATGTTTTTAAATTTAGCACCTGGTACCATAAGCAACTCACGAATAGTTAAGCACAATGGTCTCAAGCTGGTTTGGGAGCCGCCATTGCATCCCAATGGACGTGTCCATCACTACAATATACTCTGGACTTTGGGCAATGTTACGCATGAGGCAAATGTGCTTGAATGTCGCAGTTGTTCCTATAAGGTAAGTTCGATCAATGCTTATCATAGCAACTTTTACCCTCTGAATATGTAACACTAATTCATCAATCAATTATTTTTGCTTTTAGTTCCCCAATGTTACGGAAACGGATAAAATTCATGTGGCAGTACGAGTTGTGGGTGAAACAGGTGTGGGAGCGCCCATGTTCTTTGACCTCGTTAATCATCATATACTGGAAACGGTGAACAATCACTCAAATAATGAAGTTTACAGTGGCATCGCCATTGGCTCGCTGTTGTCCACAATTTGCGTTTTTGCTTTCGCGCTGTTCATCATATTCCAGAGGCGTCGTTTCAAGGCACGCGTCCAGGGTCCCACACACTTGACTACGCCAACGGATATTAACTTCGGCAATCTGAGCAGTGCCTCGGGCATGCCTGGAGATAGTGCTGGTGGCCTAAGTGGGAGTACGTTACAGCAGGATTGCCATGAGATGCAGACACTGATACCACGCTCCCGGTATCACATTGAGCTGCTGCCGGAACACACTCTGGAGTATCAGACGAGCACAGCGACAGCTGCAACACTGCCCAATGGCAATGGCAATGGGCCAATTACACGTCGTCCCGCTGAACAGGATATGCAGCTGGAGCTGAGCATTGCTGGTGTGCACAATCTCTCACAATTGCCGCTGTGCGGTGGCATCTCGCCGGAACGCAAGACCGTGCAAGATGCCATGTTGCAGGAGGCGAAAGCCTTCTACATACCCTATCGCCATACGCCACCCAATGCAGTAGCCTTGCAGGCTGCGGCCACCAGCAGTGCCAACAACACGAATGCCAATCACAACAAGCAAAGTAGTTCCTTGAAGAATGGCGATGGCGGATTGGAGGTGGCTGTGCCGCCCAACTCTCTACCCCTGGTCACCACTGTGCCAGGGTTGGGCAGTGTGAGCTGTCGTCGCAGCGGCAGCCTGAGCAGTAGCAGCGCCAGCAGCAGCAGCAATGGCAGCAAGAAACAATTCCATACAAATTTTACGCGACACTCAAATTCCAACGATGGCATCTGCTTGCTGGCCGAGGAAGAGTCGGCAGCGACGCTGACACCCACATCGGAGCATGAGTATGCGTGTGTTAGTCTCACCAATGGTTTCAAATTGCCCGCCGATATGACGACCAAGCAGATGCCAACTAAGGCACAATATAGCAACAACAACAACAGCAGCGGCAACAACAGCAGTAATCCAAAGCCATCTGTTGTTAAGCTTAAGGATAAAAAGCTTCAGCAGCAGCAGCATCAGCCGCAACAGCAGCATTTAAATGCATCCATAGTTCCTTCCAACGCGCCACAGACTCCGCATTCTGTGGGCGTTAACAACAAAAATAAATCGACGACGACAATGCCCAAACAGGCGTGGCCAGCGTCAACGGCTCTGCATCGGCGTGCCCAAGTTGATCCAAATGGTTGAGTTTAAAGCTGTTATTTTTGTTTTGTTTTTTTTTTAAGCCACTGTCGTCGTCGCCTCGCCAAGCAAAAGTATTTTATGAAGCTACTACTACACACATGAACACACACAAAACACACATATAAACACAAACATTCGCAGCTCGAAACATTCCAAAAGTTTATGGATCCCTATATATATGCATATAGATGCGATAGATTGGTATAAGGATACATAAATAGTTATGCTTACTTATAAACAAATAGATACATTTTATAAATGTATATTTGGCTTCAAGAGCCGAAATTTAACTATATTTATATACACATACATAAAAACATATTGAATTCAAGTTATACATAGTCAGTTATTTACGTAGTACATAGTATACATAGTTTTTGTTTGTTTTCTTTCGTTGATTGAGGCTAAATATTATTTCTAGTACATATATATATTTTAACAAATCTTTTTAATACATTAATGAAACTGCCGTAATATTCTATTATATCAACACATAGCCAAAAAAAAAACCAACAACAACAATTGCAATAGCCCAACAATCTCACACATATATACAACCACAATAGTCACAAGTGTTCATATCGATTTAATGCAAATATCTCTTAATGTTTGTATCTATATTTAAGCATAATACTATTTAATGTCCGCATTTCTGTTTTGTTTTTTATTCTTCTGTATTTTACATATAATTTGTTTAACCGAAATATCAAATGTACCTGATTATATTCATTTTGCATTTTCGTTAAGCACCAATACACACGCACACCCACACATATTGAATATTTCTGATTCTAATTTAACAGAATTTTACGTTTACCGCAACCGTATTGTGCGAGTCTATCCCAATTACCGACTGTACCTAGTTTGTACAAACAACAAACAACAAAACCTCTAGCTATGCCACACATAAACCACACTCACAAAACACTTAAACTATTCAGTCAACAACAGATATTATTTTTCTATAAGCATTGACAGTAAAAGTTTTCAGCATTGAGCAAAGCATTTAATCATCTATAATATGTATTTTGTAAATCGTTGTTCAAACCGAGAAGTGCGAAAATTGTTATGAGAATACATAAACACACAACACACACATATGCATACACTCAGACATTCCATTTCCATAGACATATTTAACTTATAAATACATAATTCTATAAAAATCGAAAACTATTTAGAGACAAATATGAGTAGAAAGAGATATGAAAATTCTATTGAACAATTGTCTATGCAAAGATTCAATGACAGAAAGAATATAAAAGTGAATATGTATTTAGACCTAAGTGCAATAATAAAAATGAACGTTAAAGATCCGTGAATCTAAAACCAACCAAACAAAGTAAAACATAATTACAAACAATAGTACCTTTCCACATAAGCAACAATGTAAAAGATAATTGCTTAAATGCTTACTTCCTTAATGGTATATGTATGTGCTCCATTATAAAACGATTACCTACCAATCAATATTTGTGTTCATATTGAAATAAGACACAACATATTTCCATACACAATTCATTTCGAATCAACAGATAAAACATAGTGTTAACTCATACAATACCTTCATGGTGTTCCAGAATACAAAATATATTTAAAACAAATCTCAATGTATAAAAAAAAATAAAAAAAAAATAAAAATAATAATTTGGATGGATACATAAATATCGCATTTAATTCTTGAAAAATATTCCGTAAATGAACTCGAAATTCCTAAAGAAAAACAAAACAAATGCATGAAAATTTTAAACAAAAGTTATTTAAAAAAAAAAATTAGACTATTACAAATTATTATGCTGCAAAGGGCTGCAAATGTATGTAATTAATACGATATATAAATTTAGCTCCTAGAAAATACACATTAAAATAATAAAAAAAAAAACAATGAAAAGGCAAAAGTGAAGTTAAGAAAAAAAGAAAAAACAATATATAGCTGCGATTGTGATCGCTGTGTAAGTGGATGTGATAAATGTTTAAATTATTTAAGCGCGAAAACAATAAAAATGAAATTAATTAATTTGATGGCATAGTAATGCGTATTGCGACTTTTGCATAGGTTTGGCTAACGAAAAACCAATCAATAATCAATCCATTAAAATTGTAAGCAAAGAAAAAAAAACCGATAAAAATAAATATATGTACAGTATATGTTCTTAGCTCTTTGGTAATGCTGATCCTAATTATTATTTTTAACTAAGCATGTTTGATACGTAATTTTAGTTTGGGTTTTAAGTCCTCATTCTGTATACCTCATTAGTAGAGTGGAAATTATATAAGTAAATTATAAACATATGTAATTTGTTCGATCGCAAAAACTAAAAAAAAAAATCGAACGAAAAATGAAAAAAAAAAACACCAACAACAAAAAACTAATGTATTTTTTATGTAATTTATATACATCGTATATGCAAAAGATATATTATTGTATTGTATGTAGAAAACTAAGCTGGCATATACATACATATATTATATGTACATATATATTAATATATATGTAGAATCGTGTTAAAGTTTTCGGTGAAATTTGAATTACCAACCAGCAATGATCGCGGCTACAGAGTCTAATAAAAATGTAATGAGAAAGGTGAAGAATGCTCGTAAAGCAACCTTAACTATTGGAAAGTAAATGAAAAAAAAACAACCACATATATTAAAACTAAGTTATGATGACAAAACACATTCGAAATTTTATGCATTTTTATTTTTCAAAGGTAAAAGTTTAACGTAAGTATATACAATATCTGTTTGCTTAGTTGTAAATCTTTAGTAACTCTCAGTACTTCACAGGTTCATATATCAAATACCAAATGGGCAATTTTAAATAATAAAAAAAGACTGTCCCACGCGATTGAATTCGTTGGTAACGTTTAACATCGGTGTACACGTATACACACATATATACAGGTAGCTTACTTTTGGCTATGGTAGTATATAAATATACACAATATACTATACACAATACCTGTATAGTATTATTTCTTTAAAATGAGCACATCGTACATAACTGAACAAATGATCACAATATAAAAATCGCATAAATTGTCATAACTACTAGAATCGTATGAAGATAAAATTTACGTGCTAAATGGCATGCTTGAACGCATCTTCTTGAGTGTGTGTGTCTGTGTGTTTATCTTAAAAGCGAACAAATTTAAGAAACTAACCTTTCTGTTTCTAAACTATAAGCAATTAATAATGAATTTTATAAAAAAAGGTGTCTATGCTTTGCACCATAACAAGTTAAACGACGACCCTTTCCTATATATTTTAGGTACGCAGAATAATCCGGCAACTTGGAGTTGTAAACCTATTCACATTTCGATTTCATTTCAATGAGGTCCTATAGTAATACTATAGTAATGTAGCGCTCAGCACACCTTCTTTATCATTTTCACCAGCTCCTTGTACAATATACATTCCCGACTGCGCGGCTTACAGATCTCACGATGATCCAGACGAATGCCGCACACCTCACCAAAACCAGGATCTGTTGAAGGGCCGATTAGTTTGGATTTCTTCAGTCGCGAATAATTCAATAGCTTACCGGCAGAATCTACGCCTACAATGCGCAGATATAGCACTGACATCAGCGTCAGGGCTGTCTCTACAAAACTGAATACCTCGATCTTCAAATGACCCATGTGATAAAGTCCTGCAAAGCGTCGATGTAGATCCAGCAGATACTTGTTATCTAACAAAAGAGAGATGGTAAGACTTGAAAATCAATATCAATCCGAAGTCTTAACTTACTCTTCTCTATCTCGAGCAGTTCCACGGAACGCGATAACAGCGGCGCCTTAATGGAGGCCAAATGAGAGCCACGATGCGGAACGGAGTAGAAAAAACAGCCACGAGCAGAGCGCCAGAGTGGCCGCATGGCTGGACGACCACTCTCCCAGGCATCTACAATTAGCTGCTTGATGAACAGGCCACCTTTGGAGTGGCCCACATAGATGATGGGATGACCATGGCCAACGCGATGTTTCATTAGCAGTTCGGCCATTTCACGTGAACGCTGAATGATACTGGAGCGTTCCTCCTTGCCCTTCCAGAGCGGACGCCATAGATACGGATCTGTTGTATAGTTGACAGCTATGACTCTGACGCCCGGACAGTCCAGGGGCAACCAGTCGCCGGGCCAGCAATTGGAGTAGTTGGCGTCATTTGCAGAAGGTTTCGTTTTGCCCTTGCTAGACGCCTTGCGGGATTTGGCGGACTGTGTTGTGTCTGTGTTGGAGCTGTCATTAGCCTCGGCCTGCAGCATGCTCTCCAGCTCGACGTGCAACTGGTGACTGTTGTCGTGCATGCGCAGACGGAATGTTGGAAAGCTATACTCGATGCCCTCACAGATTTGTATTTCCTCCGGCCCACCACACACATACGCAAAACTGTGAAGATAAATTCAGTATTAGTAAAGTTTCAAGTATTGAAGAATTGTGGTATTTACTCTTCGGCACTGTCATCATCGGAAGACGTTAGGGGGTAAGTCTGTGACTCAGGAATTCGTTTTGTCTGTGTAGGATGCCAAGCAGCAGCATCAATAGGGACGTCTGTGTCCAGGACAAGCTTGCAGGAGGCAAACTTGGCACGCTTCTCCCGCGGCGCTGGATGTATGGCAGCGCTGCGTGAATGACGTGGTCGCTTGGGTGGACGCACTGGTGGACGTGGTGGACGATCAAACTCCACCGGTTGACGTTCATTCAGCCAGAGACCCTGACGCCAAGTGTTCACCAGCGAGCCGTGCAGGCCATGGATGAGCACAATGTCCGCTCTGATGGGCGTGCCCGGCGGAGGGGCGGCAAGAACGTTAAGTGTGCAACAGCTGCCAGTTGAGCTTTGGACAGTGTAGTTTAGCGGATGCTGGAACGGTGTGCTACTGGGTGTTGTTGGCATAATGGGCGTGATCGATGTAGTTGGGGTTGTCAGCGTATCGGGCAGACTTTCCAAGCCATCTTGGGACTTGCGCAACTTGAGTAAGTTGAGCAACGGTCCCAGACGATTGGAAACTGTCAACGAGAGAGTTTGGGGATAGAGCGATAAGCATTTGATTTGAAAAGCTGTGAGACGAGCTATGAGCATGACAATATTTTGTACAATGAACAATTGAATAACTGACACCATGCAGTTAAAGAACAATTTCTCTTCAAAAACTCACCCTGCACAGAGGATAAATTCATTGATAAGGTATTTGCGGCAAAGGCCACCACATTGGTCAGCGCCTGGCGACTGGAGGCAAGATTGTGCAGAACACGCAATAGGCGCACGTCACGAATACCCTTAATGCCACGGGCAACACCATGGGCCAGAGGCAACACCAGACGCACCAGGATGCCAAAGACAACACGCATGCTGCCACTGTTGTTGCCTCTAAGGGATCACAACTTAATGAGTAACTGTAAAAACGTTTATCTTTAGCTAAACTTACGATTCTATTAACGCATTGCCACTGGAGGAGCGCACTAGTTGGCTAACCGCTTGCTCCTCCTCTTGGCGATCGATTTCCACTTCGTTCTCATTGTCGCTGATTGTGTTGACCGGTGACGTCCTTTGGCTAACTTCCTCTGCAATATGCATCATGGCAATGTCATATACGTAATGCTCATCCTCATCGATTGAGTCCAGCAATAAGCCCTGGTTGTTGTTATTGTTGCTGTTACCTTCTGTCTTGTTACTGTTGTTTATGTTGACTTCAGCGTCGCTGTCTTGGCTATAGACATCGGTACTTGTAAACATTATCGATATTGCCTCCTATGTACTTTCTGTTTGCTCGCTCGCAGATACCGAACAACTTTTGTTTTTCTGTCCTCTGTTGCTTTCTCTGTGCTACTCTGGCTGGCGGCCAATTATCACAGATTCAACATTCTGCCGTCCACGAGCTGTAAACTAAAAATGTGAATTTACATTTAATCATATGCACTCAATTTGGCTAGAATTCAATGTCAATGCCATTGCTCTCGTTGATATAGTGTCTCCGGTTTTTTTTTATACCCTGAGCCCATTAAAAATGGGTAAAAAGGGAATAATGGTTTTGTGCGAAAGTATGTAACAGTATAGGGTATTGTTTAGTCGGAATTTCTCGACTAGAGCCTTCTTACTTGTTTTTTTTTTGTCTTTTACATTTGTTTACCATTCAAATTAAAGTGCCAATTGCAAGTCTAAAAATAAACACTCACTCGCACACTGATGTCTCATTAAATCACGTATACGACTTGTGGCACTGTCAGAATACTGCTTAAGAATCGCACAACACTAAACTTAGTACAAAATTGAAAGTACAGTTCGTAATTAATATACAAATTCTGTCTGCCAGCTGACATACGATTATAAAGTTACTTTGCGTTCAGAAAATGGGAGAAGGTGTACGAAATTACACAACACAAACACAAATCCAACTGAATGTAAGATAAATCCTGACCAAAATTTCATTACGATGTAGTGTAGTGAGAAATGTCTTGCAGAGTCCGATTTTTAAGATTAAGAAATAAAATAAAAATAAAATAAAACTAAAACTAAATGATTTATGTAAATATTATTTTTTATTGAACTAAAACAATGTGCTGTTTATTATTATTCAACAAATTTAATTAAGAAGCTCGACTCTTTGGACTTGCAAATCATTTATTTATAATTTCTTGGCTGCAATTCCATAGCATAATGTACAAAACAGACGTCAGAATAGCTTTTTAATAGAGGCCATTACGTTAGTCGTTAGGCCATGGTGAGCCGCATGCTATAACTAAAGCTGGAAAGGTTCAAGTTGAGGGGCGTTACAAGTCGCGACACAAAAAACGGCCAAGATTTTTGCATGTGGCATTTGCCACAAAACAGCAAAACGGACCCAACACAAGGTCAAATACAAAAGAGCATTGTGTTAATGCAGAAACTGTTTATGGCAATATTTTATTTTTTATACCCTTAACCCATTGAAAATGGGTAAAGAGGGTATAATGGTTTTGTGCAAAAGTATGTAACAGGCAGAAGGAAGCATCTCCGACCCCATAAAGTATATATATTCTTGATCAGCATCAACAGCCGAGTCGATATAGCCATGTCCGTCTGTCCGTCCGTCCGTCCGTATGTATGAACGCGTCGATCTCAGAGACTATAAAAGCAAGAGAGTCCAGATTTGGTACATAAGCTCGCCTAATCCTTAGGCAGTACAAGTTTGTTTTAAATTTTCGATAACTCTTCCCGTTTCCGATATACACATGTAATCGATAACAACAAAATCTTCAATCTTTCAAATGTTTTGATGCAGTTTGAAAGATTAGATTTGATTGAAATCGGTTGAGAAACACTGGAGATATGTAGGTATGCACTATACGCGAATACATACACACACTCACACATACTTGCAAGCACTGACTGTATGCGTAAATTATAGGGTTCAGGGTATAGTCTAGTCGGGATTTCTCGACTAGAGCCTTCTTACTTGTTGTATATGAATAAACAAGCACAACAAGCAGCTAGCAATAACTGTACATTTGAACAAGTCGCAAGTGACATTTGAGCATTTGAACATTTGCATTTGCATATGCATGCACGAAATCTAATTACAAAAGGCATCATAACACAAACAAACAAAAAACAGCAACAACAATCACAATAACACAATATCTCATAACACACAATAATGATTTCTAAGAGAGATGAAGGTGGGCAAGGGAAATCTACGTCAACCAGTCATTGTTAAATAACTCGACTTACACACAAACGAGTAGACCTAATTCTCTCCGGTGAACCGAACACAATGAAAATCAAAGTATAACTACGAACACGGCACCTTTGGGCGGCAGTTGAGGCCCCAACTGAGTGACTACAGTGAGGGTAACCGATGATGTGCACCAAAATCGCGCGCATCACAAGTGGCTCAGTGTTTGAGTGGATGTTCAAAACGGCTCCGAGTAGCACTCAACAAAAGCGACAAGTACGGAAAACGTGTATCAAGTACAGAATACAATTCGAGTGCCGCAATTTTCAGTACATCGATTACAGTCAACTGTCGGCTTTAGGGCCATAGTTTTCACACAGTTGTTTATGGCATAAAAATAGCCGGTTCAATAAGGCGATAGCACATGAGAGGCTTCATCAGTTCTTATCACCTTTGCGTCGCAGCTGGTGGAATGTTTATTGTTTCCAATTGGGACATGTCTTTCTTGAGGCATTTGTTTATTAATTTTGTATACCCTGCAGTTAATTAAATAAAGTCTATTCACATTTGTTTACTGTGGTGAAGATTGTTAGTATAATAAATTAGAATAAAAACAAGCTATTCTGTAAAATCAAATCAAATATCAGTAATCCTTCACAGATTTGTATATTTAAATTGATTTATGTTTTTATTATAAACGCAGTAGATTTTTACAATAACAATAAGCAACTGCTGAGCTGCTTTTTTATTTGTGTAAGATCAATGAGGTCTTTATCATCACCGCAAGTTGGATTAGTCAATGCACTTTGCTTTTAACAGCCACAAATGATCAACCAGGTACACATGTTTACTGATACTTATTCGCATTTTAAACAAAAGGTATTCTATAGTAATAAATATTTGTTTGATTTCTATTAGCTTTAATTCAATAACAAGTAAGAAGGCTCTAGTCGAGAAATCCCGACTAGACTATACCCTTAACCCTATAATTTACGCATACAGTCAGTGCTTGCAAGTATGTGGGACGGACGGACAGACGGACATGGCTATATCGACTCGGCTGTTGATGCTGATCAAGAATATATATACTTTATGGGGTCGCATCTCTTCCTTCTCCCTGTTACATACTTTTGCACAAAACCATTATATCATTTTTACCCATTTTCAATGGGTTAAGGGTATAACAAGTAAGAAGGCTCTAGTCGAGAAATCCCGACTAGACTATACCCTTAACCCTATAATTTACGCATACAGTCAGTGCTTGCAAGTATGTGTGAGTGTCTGTATGTATAAGCGTATAGGGCATTCTTAATTTCAATACTCCATATCTCATGTGTTTCTCAACCGATTTCAATAAAATTTTCACAGATTGCCTTTATTTAGTCTAATCTTTCAAACTGCATCAGTTTTCTAAATTGAAGATTTTGTTGTTATCGATTACATGTGTATATCGGAAACGGGAAGAGTTATCGAAAATCTAAAACAAACTTGTACTGCCTAGGGACTAGGCGAGCTTATATACCAAATCTGGAGTCTCTAGCTCTTATAGTCTCTAAGATCGACGCGTTCATACATACGGACGGACGGACGGACATGGCTATATCGACTCGGCTGTTGATGCTGATCAAGAATATATATACTTTATGGGGTCGGAGATGCTTTCTTCTGCCTGTTACATACTTTTGCACAAATCCATTATACCTTTTTTACCCATTTTCAATGGGTTAAGGGTATAAAAATGAAAGCAACTGATAAGCATTCTTTCACAGACCTATTATCACATGTGTCTGCAATTTCTTTGAGGTTGTATTGAACTTTAATTAATTGCTTAAATTAATTGCCTGGATGGAGACGTCAAATTATATCAATATCATTACGCATAAAAATAGAGAGATACTATGTATTTGCTGTTCCACTTAGCCAGCCGGATACAAAATTGGGGTATCTAAATTAGGGGTCTGTGAACTTTGATAATAGAGAGCGGGTTCTGAAGAAATTAACGAGATATGCATTGTGTATTTGTAAAGAATATTATCGGCTAGTTCAAGTGCATGGCTTTATTCTATTGCTGTCTACGATAAGCCGCCTGCTATAACGTCTATCTGTAGTGCTTTTGATAGACTTAGACTTTTCAACTTGAAATTGTTGTAGTTGCAGTCGCTGTTCACGAACAGCATAAATATCCAAAGCTAAACGTTGGGAATTGCCAATTATGTTGTCCAATAGTTTACAACTAATTTTCGAAGGTTGTGCAGTTTTTTTAATCACCTGTGAACATGGAATGAGTATAGAAGTTATAATGAGTTGGTGCAAATCTATTCGCAATGTTTTATTTGTCTGTCATTTGCCATGCATAGCAACTAGATAATAAGTGCAGAATATTGGAAGATATTTCGTGCAGCGTATATAATTGTGTATTTAATGTACGCGTTGGTAGTTGTATTCGACTTTAGACTTGTTTTCAGAATAGCTTTCTATCGAAAAAAAACTGCCAAGAATAAAAACAAAAATACTGGGCAAGAGAGTAGTTGTCGTTGTCATTGAAGTTCTGCAAGTTTGACAAATAAATCTCAATAAAGATGTTAATGTGGGTGCGGCGGTTGTTAGCTAGCTGCGAACTGTTCCAGCTGCCAAATGCATCATTAAGCGGTGTCAGCAAAGGGGCGGATACGTGCATTAACACACATTATTCATACACCATGTGGACTTTAAACGGCAACCAATTTACGCAACGCATTGTTTCTTCGCGTCCACTGACGCTTTGTCGCAAGTCAGGCGCAGTTGCAGTCGCATTTTTATAATTGTTTCTGTTTTTTATCACAGAGAATACGGCGTAATAAGGCCACTAGGCAACTGCACGGACATACAGTTTAACAAATAATTAAAGGCAACGCTTTTTGACGAACGCGCTGTGATTGCTTTTTATTTATGTTAACTGATTGAATTTAATACAATTGTTTTGCATAATCGTTTGGTCAACAAGCTGCCAAGCGTGCAAACTTTTATTAACTAGAAATTGACGCTCAATGCGATACGAAAGCTCCACTTTGCATCGTAATTGAGTTCTCGCATGTGGCAGCCACGTGAGCTTCACCGCCCCTCCTCCCATCCATCCCAAAATAATATGCTCAAATGAGATTGCATGCCAGGCTGGCCAACAGTTTCAGTCAGCTTCGCACATTGACGCCCATAACAGGCAGGGTGTCCAGTGTGTAAACTGGAACAGCAACGAGTCGGAATCTAAGCGCCACATAAATATGTAATATTAAGCAGTGACATAATACAAACATATACATATATAATTTGTACACACGGATTCACTGTTGATGGAATATGTTGATTGGTGATATTAGAATTCTGCGAACTATTATAACTGTAGCATGTAATTATCCGTAATGATAGGCATACTTTGGCCTCAAATATGTTGTACATTTTTCAGTCGAGTGGCATCTGTTTGATAACATATATCATATATCCAGCGTCCATATTTGGGAGATATTGGTATACAAATATTCCATATGTGGTAAGAGATCTTTTTAATTAAGCTCAATCGAGATTTCAATTGTCTTTATTCAATTCAAGTGATATTGCTTTGATAAGACCAGTCTGAACTTGCAACTAAATATATTAAGTCACAAATCAATGTACTTATATATATATATATATATAAATATATATATTTATACTTGAAACGTGAAAATGGCATTAATGCCATCTTATTTACATTTTTTTTTTTTTTTGAAAAAAAGGTTAAATTCAAGGCAATTCAATTAAAAGAGGAATGAAGTGAGACACAAAAAGGAAATATAATAAATATCATAAATAAATTTACGTGAAAGTAAATGTGCGTAAAAAATCTGTTTCAGACATATTATAATTCAATAAAATAATAAATTCAATTGATTTTTTTTTTTGCCTTCCTTCTTGATTTTATTTGTTTTTGGAAGAAAAATTTAATTTATATTGCTGTCACAGAAATAAACAAGTAAGAAGGCTCTAGTCGATAAATCCCGACTATACACAGTCACTGCTCGCAAGTATCTGTGTGTGTACGCGTATTGTGCATACTTTCTTAACTTCAATGCTCCATATCTCTTGAATTTTTTAACCTATTTCAATAAAAATTTCACAGATTGTCATTATTTCGTCCAATGTTTCAAATGTATATCGGAAACGGGAAGACTTATGGAAAATTTAAATTAAATTTAAATTCCTTCTGCCTGTTACATACATTTTCACAAAACCACTATACCCTTTTTATCCATTTTCATTTAGTTCAGGGTATAAAAAACAAGCAAACAGCCTTCAGCTTTATCTAATAGATTGAAAAAGGTAATATAATTGATGGAGATTGGCGACACAATATTCTGTATGTTGGGGTAAAACACATAACAAAACATAACGATGTATTTAAATTCATAATATGCGTATCTCAATCATTTCACTTTCGTAGACTTATTTCACAAAGAAGTTGTCTGGCAAGAAATCTTAAACAAGTTATGGAAAAACCTGCCAGCAATAAAATAAATGTATGTTTGTGTGTAAAATAAATACATAAGTGTATCCGAACCTAGGCATGAATATCAGACGATTTATAAAAGATCAGGCCACGTTATCAGACACAAATTACAATATATTTGTATAGATATTCTTTAGCTTCTTGCTTGACGCCATGAGGAACAAAATCAAAAAACCGCACTGCCTTGGATCACAAAAGAACCGTGCACAAATTCTTAATGAAGTTGCTTTTAGCAATGTGTGGATGATGATGAATGTTGTTATAACAAAATTGGTTAATTGCTATGAAATCATGTGCACATATGTGGCATGCACTTAGGACTAATTAATTCCCTAATCGGCTAAATACAAAAGAAAAACAAAAGTACAAATAGTATGATTTATTTACAACCAAAAACATTTTCAAACCCATTAGAAAATCGAAGACCCTAACCGGCAAAAAGTTATGAGTGTAGATAGAAATTTCATATTAAAGCAGAACAGCACAATGCTGTTTAATGATGATGCTTGCGGCATTTTGCCCCCTCTTTATGAAACGACCGGCACGCGATACCATAAGATGTGTTGGCGTGTGTGTGTTTGTGGTGTGGGTGTAGGTTTGGTTGTTGCTGTTCCTGTGGGTGTAAGTTAGCACTGGCTGGGGCCTTAACCTTCATCGGCACGCGTGAAGCAATATACTAAATGAAATAATCATTGGCCTGAGACTAACAGCCATACTTTTGTTTTTGAACTGCTTTTGTTGTGTGTGCTGTGTGAAAAAGTGTTTTGTATGCACAAAAATTGTTTGGTTCCGAACAGCTGGACAACTCGACTACCTGGTGATGTTACAGTGCTGGCCAGCTGACTAGAAGAACATAACAGCAACTCTTTGGCTCCTGATAACGTTCAGTGACAGTGGCGTTTGTTCTGTTTGCTTCGTTGTGTGTATCATTGCCAGGGCGAATATACATACATGCATGCGTTCATACATATATATACATACGCATAATAAATTGTTTTCAACTGCGGTTCAAGCACCGTTCACACAAGCCTATTTTGAGCTACTAAAGAGTCCTCAGGCTGTTTACACTATTTGCGAACATTAATTGGGAACTGATTTCTATTTCACACCTGTTTGATTGACATTTAAATTTATCAGCTTTGGATTTATTTAACAACTGTTCTAACAACCAATTTATACTACTGTATTTTCATTTGTCATAGCTGTTATTGTTGTTGCGCTACGATAGCAACAAGCATCAAAAAGAACGCGAAGTGATATTTGTTGTTATTTTTATTATTATTGTGTTTGGTGGGGGGAGGAAACGAGATCGTGAGGCCTCAACAGACAACATTTATTTGTACACAGTATTTATAAACTTACAACCATTCTAACACCCACACGTGTGTACATTTGTATGCATAAGTAAGCAATATATATATATATATATATGTACATATGTATATACTATAGTGATTACAATAATAGAGAACACTCACACTAAATTTTTAATTTAACAAAAGCAAAAGCTTTTCCCGCAGCGCGTCAACAGCGCTCGAACGCTCAGCAGCAACTATTTATTATTACACAAAAACCACACACAACAAACTGTGGAGCACACACACACACGTGTCTACATTTGTGCTTGTATAAACTCGCACACATGCTTGTTCATCTGTAAGTGTCAACAAAAGTTGTACCCTATTGTGCTGCCATTGCTAGGCTTAAGCTTTTCAATGTACAGAGAGTTGGATGAAGAGCGCAAAAGTTGAGTTACAAGCAAAAAGCTAAGATAGCTGTCATTTATATGCGTTGCGGCTGCCAACTTGATTTTAAAAGCTTGGCGCCATTTATTAATTTGAATTTGGGTTTAATTTTTAGCAAACATATAAAAATATATGTATGGGATTGTTTTTTTTTTTTGACAAATTGTTTGGACCTCTCAAATGGGTCGCATAGAAAAAAATCCGACAGCTTCGATAGCTTCGTAGCCAATATAAATATTTGGCTTTTACAAATTTGATTTGTGCCCTAACGTCGCATTCTCATTTCAAATGCCGTTAGTCGAAAATTTCTCCACAAAGCTCAAGAAGATGATGACGATGAGTTCGAGCTGCTGGAACTGGAGCTAGAGTCACTGCTGTGTCCGTGCTTCCGGCGTCGCGACTTCTTTTCATCAATAACCTCATAGCTGGGCAACGTGGAGTTGCTCGAATCCGAGCTGCTGCTGCTTGTGCTGCTCGTTTCCTCAATAACGGCCTCGATTTTACGTGATTTTCTTTAATAAAGTTTTTGAATAGTTTCATTATTAATATGGGTTTCCTGTTACTTACTTTTTCTCTGCCTTTTCGGCATTTTTGGCGCGTTTTAGTTTCTTTGCCTTAATCGGATCACAGTCGCTTGGTGAGCTGCTACAGTTGCGCTTTGATTTTTTTCCCTTTTTATCCTTGTTGTTAGCCTTGGTGGAGTACAGATTCTGTGAGCTGGCTGTGGAGTATCCCGTATCCTTGCGTGTGCGTTTTTTTCTTCGTGAACAAAAAAATATGTAATTATTATTATTAAAAGGCATTATTTGCTCATTAACTTACTTGTCCTTTTTGTTTTTCTTCTTTTTACTATAGCTGGCTTCTGGTTCTACAAAGTCTCTATCCTTTGCTCTGTTTAAATCGGAATTTAATTGTAGGAAATGATTTTTATATTTTTAGAAGCTCACTTCTTATTCTTAATCTTCTTCTTGACATCACCGCCACGTTCATTGGATATCATATAGATGCTGTTTTGATCCGCATCGTGAACACGTCGACGAGATTGATATTGACGTGCTTTATCCATTCGACTCTCACGCCGATTCTTCCAGAACTCAGCGTTAACCACATACAGTCGATACAACTGCAGTATAATGACCAACGAATTTTTGCCTATGACAATAACAAATAAATTTAATAGAATCATAGGACTATCAGTGTATTGTTACTTACAGGTGAAAAACACGTTCATATAGTTGATAATCTTATATTTAAATATGATCAGTAATCGGAATGTGAGAAAGGGTGCATCCTGCAAAATGACATTTAGCACTATGCCTGTAAAAAATAAATTTAGCATTTAAATATTTTTAAAATATAAACTTATATGATAAATATTTATCAATACGTTACCCCAGACATCGATGCCGCAGCAGTAGTTCTGGCAGCAATCCGTGTTCCTGAAAGATATGGCATATTATTGATTGTTCGGCATAAAAATTTATTGCACATACTCCTCCTTGTGATGGGAGCCGCTACCTCGAGGTCGTCTGCCCCGTGTTGCAGACAGCACAATTGTAAACTGCATTAAACTCCAGGACCAAATTCCCAGGGTGAGGAAGACCAAAAAACCATCTTTTGCTATCGAATCATCTTTGTAGGAGTCAAAGAACTCAATTATATCCGCGGCCGTGCCAATGTAAACCAATAATAGTTGACTGAGCTGATCGCGTGTTAAGTCGCCTTTGGGCAGCAGCCAGCGACCAACAATAAGTATTAACATGAGAAACTGTTCGATTAGTTGTGTCCAACTATCCGGACTGATGACGGGCAGTGTGATTCCAGCATCATCTAACAGATCAGCGACTGGCGCCATTGCACTGTTGTTCGTGGTGGCGGTAGTGGTGTGAGCGAGGCTAGTGTCATTGATGGATTTGCTTGAATTTGCATTGAAGAGCGAGGCATTCATCACTTGGAGACGCCGCTCAATCTTGTCCAGTTCAAGTAGCCAAATTGCCGGCACAACGCTGCTTAGGTAGAGGTAAACCGACGGGCAGAACCTGCAGGAAGAAGATGCAATGGGGGAGGGTCATGAAAAATCACGGCATAAAAGCGAATGTCCAAAACAAACAAACAGGTCAAAGAGGGGCGCCAAAAGGTAAACAACAAGCAAAAGACACCAACTAAGGCTCACAAAGTGAAATTCCATTAAAGTTTTTACTACACCAGAGCGTGGGTGGTTTTTCTCTGGAGGAGTGGTCTTTGTGTGGCAAGCTTGTCCTGAGAGGGGAGGAGGAAATTGGTCTGCCGCACACCCTCACACACTCACACACATATACACATTAAACACATGATTTCACTTTTAATTGAAAACCAAAACCACGAACATGACGTCAGCATCAGCAGATTTTTGTTTACATTGCCCTAAACAAGATACTATACACAACATGGACCGATGAGTAATTCAAAAGGATTTGCTAACTTACCAACGCCACTCTTGAGTCTTTTTGATCATTATGGTAAAGATGCCCTCGAGCAGCAGCAGGAGCAGTGGACCACATAATGACCAATAGATAATATCCTTCTTGAATGTGGTAACTTGCCAAATGGCCAATAAACTGTGTGCACTGAATATGATGCGCGTAAGGATGGCTTTAATCGTTGATATTATCTTTGCCATGATCACATGATCATCATTATTTTGTCCCTGCTACTGCTAACCGTTACAAAGTAGCGTTGATAAGGCCAAGAGCCGACGCTCAAGTTCTTATTATTGAACCGTACGCAGTGAAGCTCCAAACGCAACTAAATTGACTGACAGCGAAAATCACACAGGCCAAATGCTTTCATTAGATGTTTAAACGCTTTTTAAGAAATTAAGGACAACGCAGCGCACAGCGCGATACATAAACGCGAGTAATTTGTGAATGGACATGGCTTGTGTGGGAGCCCGCTGAAACAAAAAACTTCGCAAGTTTTAGTCAAGCAATGTGTTTATACTTTATACTTGTAAGTTAAAATAAATTTTAAATTTTCAATTATCTAACACAAAAAGTTAAAATTCATTCAATATTTTTGAAATCCTACTTGAAAAACTAAAAATAATTATTTAGTAAATCGAAGGATATGTTATAACAAACTCTAATCTATTGGTCTAATATATTATGTTTAATTTTAGTTGAATTATTTTTAAAGAAATCAAAAATTCGCTTAGGGCGCGTACGTGCTATGAAACGCTCCTGTCAAATGACTTTCCAAATGAAATTGAACGCACGCTTGGCATGTGGCACATACACATCCTCAAACCGCTAAAAGACATATGACCGTTAAATGCTTTAGTTTTAGCTGTCTTTCGGACCCAACCCACCTTAAACGTACTACAAATGCAATGCAAACAAATAGCAAGAGTAAGAAACCCAAGCCTTGGCCATCAAAAATCAAAACGTGAGTATGTGTTTCTGAAAATGTAAGTAATAGTTACCAATAATTCACCCTCTGGGTTTTTTTTATTCTTGTTTACGTTATATGAGTTAGGTCAATGCTATTGTGAATGTAAAGATATCAAAGCGAGTAATGGAAGAGCAACATGCGGCCAACTGTTAACTATTCTCGTCTATACCTTTTCAATTTACTGCAATTAACAACGTACGCAGTTCAGCCCAGTACTTTTTCAAATATTTTCCTTAGCGCCGATTGAATTCATTTGGAAATGCATACATAGAATGTGTTGCCAGATCAACAAATAACTGTTCGTGGTCAGATAATTTCCCAATATATATCGATAGCTATATCTATTTCTTATCGATAATACTCACGAGTCGCCCTATAATAACAACAAAACACGTGAAATTTACTTTAAATAATAATTGTACCAAAACGCTGTTGATTATGGAGTCTTCGAGCGAGTCCTCGGCTGCGTCCGAGCACGAAGAAGGCAGCGAGGATGAAACACAGGTAAGTTTATTGCTAAAATGTGCCAAATACGCGAATATTTAATATTTGTTTTTGTCACAGAGTGCAATTCGCGAAGACCTAAAAAATATGACTTTCGAGGAGATAATGAAGCTGAAGGATCAATTGGGCGCAAAGGTCTACAAAGAGGCAGTACTAGGCGGCAAAAGTGCCAAGGTGAAAAAGCCCAAAAAAACAAACGAGCTTAAAAGACTAAATAAAAATCGTCCTCGCGAAGTCAGTTCAAGGCGACAGGTGCCATTTTTGGGCGCTGAACTGCGAGTGGAGCGAAAGAATGGCACTGAACTTCGCGACCCACGCTTTGATGAAAATTCGGGAAACTATGACATTGATACTTTCAAGAAGAACTACAAATTCATAACAAAAATTCGCGACAAAGAGGTTGTCCAGCTAAAGAAACAGCTGGACGATGCACACGATGGTGAGGAGAAGCAGAAAATTAAACACACCATGCAAAGACTTGTGAATAAAAATGTCGAAGATAAGAAGTGGCACCTTAAACAACACATATTACAGAAGGAACGCCAGGAGATACAGAAAGCGCACAATGAAGGGCGCCAGCCGCACTACGTTACAAAGAGTAAGTTGTGGCCACATTAATAATAACAACTACATCTAATCACACTTTCAATTGCAGAGGAGAGGCGCGCAAAGGAATTGGTTGCTCAGTTCGAGCATCTAAAAAATACTGGCAAACTGAACAAGCATCTGGAGAAACGACGCAAGAAGAACGCTGCAAAGGATCGCAAGCGCATTAGTATCGAATAGAACATCAGCTTAATTATAAATGTATATTAACAATTACAAATTTATATTGTTTTTTTTTTTGGGAATTTAGCCTGTTCGCAACATTTTAGCCTCACGTTTCTCTAGCAGCTCGCGTCGTTGATCCTCGACAATAACTTTGCGCTCCTCCAGGAACTGAGCATATTCCGTGGAGTCAAGATCACGCACTACTTTGATGCCGCAAGTCCGTGCAATGCCAATGAGCATCTCACACATTTGCTGTGAATAAATAAAGTCAGTTTAGAACATCACAA
The DNA here is from genome assembly GCA_035044485.1 of Scaptomyza reducta. NCBI lineage: Eukaryota > Metazoa > Arthropoda > Insecta > Diptera > Drosophilidae > Scaptomyza > Scaptomyza reducta. The sequence goes on from JAWNNV010000348.1 coordinate 100,552, forward strand.
TTATTTTAAGCATCCTACTAGCCTGCATTGTAAGAAGCGCATTTGGTGGATCCTGTATTTTGATTGACGCAATTTCGTACAAATGCTTCAGGGTAATCATGCCGGCAACTTCTCGACCCGGTGTCATGGTGCCTCGCTGAATACCTGCTGCTTGTTTAAGGAAAAAAGTCGATGGAGGATGATGTATGACCAAATCGTAGCTGCGATCGCTGTTCATTGAGATACGACATGGCAGGGGTACGCCCTCTTTCATTTCCGCCGTTTTTGTGTTGAAGTCCTTGCAAAATGCTGCAATGTTGATAGCACGCTGTTGAGTTAAAAAAGTCAAGTATTAAATATATTATTGGGACAGTGTAATATAAACACGAACCTGACCCAACATGGGGCCCAGTGGCGGGCCGGCTGCTGCCATGCCGGCGGGTATAGTTGTTTTTAGTTTAGTCGTATGTGTTATACGCTCTACAGTCTTTTTGAGCGATTTTAGTTTACCGCCTGCTTTTGACATTTTAATTGATTGAACTTGCAAACAAATTGATCTATTGGATGTTATGCAAAGAGGTAAAATGCGTTCAAGAAGAGGAAGACCAAACAGCTGTTGGCGGCTTACTGCTTAGCTATCGGTTAACAAAGCGACCTATCGATAGTCAACATCCTCGTTTGCAATTGCCAGCAGCTGCTTAATTAATTTTGTTATGCAAATGAAATGCACGGAATATAACCATTCATTATTTATATCTTAAGTTTTATTTTGCATTATTATAACCATTTATTTTTGTTGGATTTGCTTAAATCGATGAATACCGGCTAGTAATAACAGGTAAACAAACTGTTAAAAATGTGAAATACCCAAATGAACTAGTCGCTCACCAAATAGTTCGAAAGAACTTTTCCCGAACTATTTATAAATTTAATAGAAAACGCGTTTTGCTTTGCTAAAATTCAATAAAACATTATAAGAAAAGCTTTCCATAAATCATGTCTATTGAAATAGAATCTGCCGAGTAAGTACATAATTTTTATCATCTCGTAATCTATTTTAATAAATTTCTCCTCGCAGTGTTATACGATTAATTCAGCAGTATCTGAAGGAGTCAAATCTGCTTAAGACGCTGCAAACTTTACAAGTAAGATTTCGACTACTAGCTTTAATTAATTAATTATTAATACGGTTTATTACAGGAGGAAACTGCTGTCTCGCTCAATACTGTAGACAGCGTAGATGGCTTTGTACAGGACATCTCGAATGGACACTGGGACACAGTACTTAAGGTAACGCAATCATTGAAGCTACCCGACAAGAAACTGCTAAATCTCTACGAACAAATTGTCCTGGAATTAATAGAGCTACGAGAGTTGGGCGCTGCCCGATCACTACTCCGACAAACGGATCCAATGAGCATGTTGAAACAGCACGAGCCTGAACGATACATACATCTTGGTGAGTTAAGGGACACTGTTGTATTTAAAGATAATCAACGCAGCATTATCTTTCAGAAAACATGTTGCAGCGTGCGTATTTCGATCCTCGAGAGGCGTATGCGGAAGGCAGCAGTAAGGAAAAGCGTCGTACTGCAATCGCCCAGGAGTTGAGTGGTGAAGTGCACGTGGTACCCTCGTCAAGGCTGTTGGCGTTGCTCGGCCAGGCACTTAAGTGGCAACAGCATCAGGGTCTTCTTCCACCTGGCACCACTATCGATTTGTTCCGCGGCAAAGCAGCCATGAAAGACCAGGAGGAAGAAATGTATCCCACACAACTGTTCCGCCAGATCAAATTCGGTGAAAAGTCTCATGTGGAGTGTGCACAGTTCTCACCAGACGGACAATATTTGATAACTGGCAGTGTAGATGGCTTTCTCGAAGTGTGGAATTTTACCACTGGCAAAGTACGTAAGGATTTAAAATACCAGGCACAGGACCAGTTCATGATGATGGAACAAGCCGTGCTGGCATTAAACTTCTCTCGTGACTCTGAGATGGTTGCCTCTGGTGCACAGGATGGCCAGATCAAGGTGTGGCGCATTATCACTGGTCAATGCTTGCGAAAGTTCGAAAAGGCACATACCAAGGGTATAACCTGTCTGCAGTTCTCGCGTGATAACAGTCAAGTTCTCAGTGCATCCTTTGATTACACTGTGCGGTTGCACGGCCTAAAGTCGGGTAAAATGCTTAAGGAGTTCAAAGGACACACGTCATTTGTGAATGAGACAACATTTACGCCGGATGGTCACAGTGTGTTAAGCGCATCCTCCGACGGCACCGTTAAAGTCTGGTCTCTTAAGACTACAGAATGTGTGGCTACGTACAAACCCTTGGGTAATGAACTGGCCGTTAACACAGTGCTTATATTGCCAAAGAATCCGGAGCATTTCATCGTCTGCAATAGATCCAACACGGTTGTCATTATGAACATGCAGGGACAGATTGTAAGATCGTTCTCATCGGGTAAGCGCGAGGGCGGCGCGTTCATCTCCGCAACCCTTTCACCACGAGGCGAATTTATATACTGCGCCGGCGAGGATCAAGTGCTTTACTGTTTTTCTGTCTCCTCGGGAAAGCTGGAGCGTACATTAAACGTAAGTTGTCTGTTGCTGTTATTTTGTAAGTACATTCTAAAACTTTGTTGTTTTTTAGGTACACGAAAAAGACGTTATTGGACTTACACATCACCCACATCAGAATCTTTTGGCCAGTTATAGTGAGGACGGTCTGCTAAAGTTATGGAAGCCATAGATAATATACACTTGCTCCTATCTTAAGATTTAATTAATGACTCAATATTTTTACCTGACAAAATAATTTAATTTAATTTAACTGGCCTACACTATCAGCCAAGTTTAGATTTTCTCATGCCCTGCATCAATATCGTCAATCATGTCCATAACAAACAAATTGACTTTAATTAAGAATTATGCAAAACCACAACGATAACGACTGCGGTAATCTGCTGTCTTTGCTTCAATTGGTCTCTAGACTTGAGTTAGTCAAGCAACTGCACTGAAGCGGTCCACTTGTGCCTCGTTCACCATGAAGAGCGACGAAATAATTGAAAAAATACGCAATAAGCTGAAGGAGTCCGATCCCGGCAAACGCACTGTCGTCAACACATTTCAGTTCAACTTCACCGACACCGATGGCAATCTCATAAAAAGCATGGGTGAGTTTTTAGCTGTTCGTTTTGTTCGCTTGCTGTGTTGCCGCTGACCGTCTCACTGTAGTCTTTGATTTCAAAGCTCTGGACATTTATGAAGGCAAGGCACCTGATGCCGATGGTCGGGTTACTATAGCTGATGAGGACTTTTATTTGGTTGGCACTAAGCAGAAGACTTTTGAGCAAATGTTGGAACAGGACAAGGCTAAAATCGACGGAGATGCAGAGGCAATCAACAAAATGTTAGACAAGTTTCGTTTGAATTCAGAAAACTGAAATATAATGAATTTCAACATATTTTCATTTTTGTGTAATGTTCACTTAAACCACAAACGATAAAACTATATAATTTCTACACATTATTTTATAACTAATAAAACATTTATGTAAAATAAGCTGGAGCCTACGTTGTGAAGCAGAAACTATGCTTAATAAAAAACATATACACATTTAAAAACAAATTGCAAACCGATTTATAAAAAAAATATATTTAAATAAAAATAAACAATTTTTGCACTAATACACACAGCAAAGTCAAATGGACATGACATTTTTTTCCTTTGCGCATGTTTTTAAAGCCTTTTCAAATATATATTTATTAGTAATTAGCCCTTTTACTTACTTCAAACTACAGACTTGGTGCAGTTTTGACTAATACCAATAAAAGTACAACTTAAATTCAAGTTTTTGTTGTTATCGATCACATGTGTATTTTGGAAACGGGGAAAGTTATCGAAATCAAACTTGTACTGCCTAGGGATTAGGCGAGCTTATGTACCAAATCTCGAGTCTCTAGCTCTTATAGTCTCTGAGATCGACGCGTTCATACATAAAGACGGACGGACAAACGGACATGGCTACATGGACTGCAATGTTGATGCTGATGCATCCTTCTGCCTGTTACATACTTTTGCACAAAACCATTAGATCCTTTTTACCCATTTTAAGCTTTAAAACAACTATACATCTACTTATTACGTTTAACTATAATGCTACTTTAGGAAGTCTGGGCTAAAAGCGTAAGTAATGCTAGTCTGGAATGATCAAAATATATTCTTGTCTATTATCTCACCTATAAAAGATTCTCAAATGTTAAAATTAATAGTGTCTGCTTATTAGATTTCTTATTCAATTACATGCCATATTTAATTTAATTAATTCAAAACCCAAATTTATGCACTAATTGAGTTTAATATACCGCCTAGAAGTGTGCATTGATTTTAGTTAAAGAAATTTAAACTTAAAAAACCCTAAAATTATGCTAGCCCTTGGCTGAATTGGGAAGCCACAAATCAAAAAAATTTCTAGAAAAAAAGGGGGAAAATAAAAAAAAAACCTATAAGGAGGGGGGGCCGATTGTTGTATTACTTCAAAAACACAAAAAGCTAAAAAAAAGCTAGAAAATAAAGCTAGAAAAAAGCCAAAAAAGTGGGTAACGGCAGTTTTTCCAAGAATTCGTTTTAACTAAAATCATTGCATACAACATAGGCGGAATATTTAAGTCAATATTTTGTTCATCAGCAGTGTCGAAGCAATGAAGTTATTTTGCTGATAAGAATTTGCATACTTTTTAAGTCAAATAATCTACAAATTCAGAAACTTTTTGGAGCTGATGCTAAAAGTATAAATTGTTTTTATTGATAAACTTAATGGCACATCTATTTGTCCTTTTTAAAATTTAAAAAAAGCTTGTACTTGATTTTTGGCTTAGCATTCATTTATTTAATTACGTTTATTTATATTTAATGTTAACATGGAATTGTTTTTGTAGGTGTTTTTGTTCAATTTTAAAATTTTGCCTTTTAATCAACTATTTTTTGCTAAAGCGCAGCGTTTAAGCCAATGCATACGCTTGGGTTTGGATTGTTTTGTTTTATATTTTATTTGGTTTAGGCTTTACATATTGTTTGGTATATCTTATCGTTCTTCTTTTTGCCTTACTTATTTATATATTTAATTTTAAATTTAACACTTGCTTGTTTAATTTAACTTTGTGTTTTGTTTAGTAAACGCTTAGAACATTTTACGGGGATTTGCCGTGTGTTTCTCGAACATTTTTATTTAATTTTTTTATGTTTAGTAAATAGGTATTTAATTTTTGTTTTGTTTTTTTTTTTTATTGCTAGAACACAAATTCAATTTTTTATTTAGTTAACTAATTTAATTGGGGTTCATTTTAAAGTCATACAACAACAAAATTTTTACACTTAAACTAAATACTCATTCATATTCTGCAATTATCTCAAAATAATTTAATACTTCTTAGGAAATAGTTGATCTTAATGCATTCTGCAACAATTTAACAACGTTTGACTTGTTCAATGTGTTCATTTTATTTATTACGTTTTTATTAAACACCTACATTTTTTTTTTTTATAATTTTATTTTAATGATTTTTACGTTGAACATTTTTAAATTTGTTCTCATTTATTTAAGCACTTTTTTAACTTTTATTTATTTATGCAAAACGTACGAGCGCAATGAAACCAATAAATCTTTTATTTTGTCAAATTTTCATCTATGTTTTATTAATATTCTCAGAGCTCTGAAAAAGAATATATTTTTTTTAAAATAATGGGAATTTACTTTATTTGTCTTGGGAATAACAATTTAACAACTCATTTCAACATAAATGGGGAAAAATGATAATATTTTCTGAACGCTGGGCACAAAAGTTATAATTCTCTATTCAGTTAATTGTGTTAATTTTTGGATGTTAATTTACTGTATAAGTGTTTATTATCGTTCATTTTATAGCGTGTACATTTTTATAAATAGTTTATACTTATTCTTTCTATTCTTAATGTCGCTGCAACATTCCATTTAAACGTCTATAAAAATGTGCTTAAATAGACAAAAACCTTTTGAATTTAGCCATATGTTTTGAATTTTGGTGCGCACGACAAATAGCGCTACTAAATTTATTTTGTTGTGTTCATAAATTTATTTATTATTTATTTACACACATCTCTAAATTAAAGGTTTTTGCGTTTAGCTTTTGCTGGAAGATACAGGTTTGATAGTCACTAATTCTTTTATTAATGTATGTATGTTATTGTTAAAAACTTTATGATTTTTCTTTATTTGATTTTTTTCTGTGGCTTTAAATGTTTAAAGTGTATCCTTTTTGCTTATTGTAAAAAATGTGTAAATAAAAGTTCTTGTAGATATACTATAGGTATTTATTTTTATTGTTTTATGCCCTTTAATAAGTATAATGTTAACACTTTGCTTGCGTTCAAATTTATTTATTCATGTGAATGTGTACTGTTTTTTATTTTATTGGTTTTTTTTTTTTTTTTTTTTTAGTTTTGTTGTATAATTAATTCAATTTATGCTTCACCTAAATATTACTCGTATCAAATATAAAAATCAACAACTTTTTTGCGGTCTCTTGTGGCTAAGAAAATGCAATGCTTTACATAATAACCGCTTGGTTTTTGTTCTATCAATCCGTTAAAAACCCAACAACTTGGATTTCGAATTTTCCTCTCATACGCTATGTGTATAATATCGTATGTATGTATAATTAAATGTAATTATTATTTGTTGTCTGTTTTTTTGTTCATCGTCTATCGTTAATCGTTAATCGCTTCTACAATGTTTTACGCCCTACTGTACTTTTGTTTTACGTTAACTTGCGTCTCGTTAATAGCTTATTAATTATTATGTCTTAATCAATTCGCACTTTTGCATAATATTTCGTCTTTTAGGTATTGTTAACTTTTGAATTTTTTGTGTTTGTTTGTTTAAGTTTATTTTGCTGAGTGTTGCAGTCTGTATACAAACATTCGCACAGCACATCTACTACTCATCTTAATTCATAACTCACTTACTCATGTATGTGTTTCCCCCCCTCTTTGCGAGGGCTTAACCTAAAACGCTCTACAGCTGAAAACTAGCGATAAAAATGCTTAAAAACATAGTTAAACGTTTGCCATTTGGTTTACATGATCGATATTATCCTCGTCAAAATGCACATCGTTTATAAATATGTCCGCGGCCAGCTGATCCTCGTCCAGATCGAGATCGTCATCGTCATCATCATCATCCTCGTCGTTGGACATCAGACCATGTGACATGTCAATGCCGGCCAGACATATATGTGGAGGTGGTGGCACGCTTGTGGGTGGCAGGGGCGCTGGTGGAATGATCAAGGTGCCGCTATTAATGCCATGCAGGCTGCCCGCAATACTCGCCCCGCCACTCTGTAAATGCCTTCGACTGGAACTAAGACCAGCTGTGGGAATGTTTTTTAATAAAAATGAAAAAGCATACAATTTTCTCAAGTGTAAAGTTAATTTAAGAAAAAATAAATACCTTTTAAAAAAAACCTATAAAAAAAATACAATACATAATTCAAAAACTTAAAAGTAAACCAGTTAAAAGAAAATTTGTTGCATCTTCCTTTGCTTACCTGTTGCACTTGTTTGCGAATCATAATGTGCATTCCGATGTAAACCCAATTGACGCACATGATTTCTACGTTTTCTTCTGGAGTGACAGAGTGTGCATAGGAGACAGATTAGGGACGAGACGACGACTAGTGTTATTATAATTAGGACGTCGTGATCCTCCTCGGCCGCTTCCGTGATACCTGATTTAGGAATTGAGATGTTAGTAAACCAAAGTAGAAAACAATTCAAATACTTGTTAGCTGTGAAAATCATACACATAATAGATAGGCTTCCAAACTCGGCGATTATGATTAATGTCAAATGTTATTTAGATAATGTATAAATGAATAACTAGCTAACTGACAGATTAAATGTGTTTTTTTTTATGTCATACTGCTGTGCAGTGTATGTGTTGGCATTGAAGTTATATGTTTATCATATTAGTAGATGATAGTTTTAGGGATAACAGTTTAGAATGCAGCTCAGTTTAAGATACATACTAAGTATAAGGTATTGCGGGTGCAGAACATAAAAAAGCCAGAATAAGAACTAAAAGAGATATTCCATTAACATGCCGAAACTCGCAACCAAAAATGAATTATCGCAGGTTCTTCAGCTTGGAACAAGTATTTAATAAATTTTTTAAACTTTCTATAACGATGCATAATTTGAACAAGTCGTTTGTGGAGAGTGGGGTGGAGTGGATCATTTTGAGTGAGTACTGTGCAAGTGTCGTGATTGTGGCTGTGGGCGTTGTGGGCGGGTGCAGCGATTTGAGACAAGTTTATGCAGGACTCACGTGTTATATGTGACCAAAAGTATTATGTATTTCTTATATTACATTAGCATTTACTTGTGTAATTTATGCTTAGAAAATTATTAAAAATCTTGCGATGTTTTTTTTTCAAACTGTTTTGTTTGTTGTGGTTTTTATTATATTTTTATTGTAATAGTTTTCATCACTTTCGATTCTCGTGGAAATTCCTTTGATTTAGCAATCCAATTTAAAAATTTTTGATTTTGTTTTCGTAATGATTCGTTTTTGGTTTTAGTTGTACGTATTTAAGACTAATGCCGTAATTGCTAAAACAAATGTCTGTAGAAATGTGGGCAAATGCGTGGAGTTTGCGTCACCTGTATTTATTTTTTTTCAGGTATTCGTTTTAGATTTGGAGGTGTTTTAAGATGTTAGGCGGTTTAGTTAAGGTTGTTAGTTTTTAAGTTGGTTTTTAAGTGGAAAAATCGCATCAAGAGTGTATATAGATATATATAAGATAGACGAAAGAACAGAGAGAAATAGAAGAAGAAGAAGATATATGAGAAAGAGAGATAGAGATTTTAGTGTGGGCGTTGCTGTTAATATAACTGAGAGCGCTTTGGTTTTAATTTAGTTTAGTATTTGGTTTTGTACGATAAAGTCTTATGCCATTTGAAAAATGTTGAAACTGCGACTATGTACAACAAATAGTATGTGTATGTTGAATAATAACACTTATGCATAGCTTAAGGGTGAGTTCTTAAATGAATGATCCTTAATTGTTCAAAACTGTAAATATTATGTACAAAAATCTGGCCATGAAAATGAAAAAGAAACCATAAAGAGCTGTTTTAATTTTGGTGCTTTGAGTTTGTATACCTCAAATTGTTTGAGTACTGAGTTGATTTAGTTATTATAAGTTATTATAAAGTTTAATTATTTAGTACATTTAGTTGATATATAGTTTTATTTTAGCAAGTGTTTCGTCGGGTTCAAGTTTTCGTGGCATTTAAAAAAACAAATGAAAAGCATAACAAACAACAAAATATATTTTATATAGGTATTATTTTAAATCGAAAGACGAAAGTATATGGAAATCATGAAATGTGAACAAAACGATTATATAACGATATACGATTTTCATGGTCGCTCATTGGACGCACTGAAAACACAAACTCAACTTAAAAAAAAAAACAAAACAAAAAAACGAGAATCAAGTAATAAAAAAAGTTATATAAAAGCAAGTGAGATTAAAAAGGAAAATAAAAAATTGAACTGAACCGTTCGACTCACTCACGACTCACAATGCAATTCGTCACTATCATCGCCGGGACCGCAGTTTTTGACGCCATCGCAGCGCAGCTTGTCCGATATGCAATATCCTGCCGCGCACTGAAAGTGGTACGTGGACTCGCAGAGCAGCCCAATAGATGGTGGTCCCGGTCCCGAATCCTGTATCTCAGTCCATACAATGCGGAAGCCCTGCACATATTACATATTTGATTAATTTGCTTGCATTTGTAAGCAGCTGGGAATTGCGAATGGCATATGGCAAACCATAAAAAAAGCATCGCACTTCCGATTTCTCTCACACACGTTGATAAATAATAATATTCATTGCTTACCGATGCACCAACGGTCTTGTCACTGGTGGTGAAGCTGATGCGCGCCGTTTGGCCCGTGGATATATAATGCCAATGCTCAACGGGCGGCTTCTCGCCACACAGCTCCACGGGCGGCTGATCCGAATCGACATTTACCCACATCCGCAACACAGCAGCAGGACAGCCACGATCTAAAAAATGTATGCAGATAATGATTAATGTTTATGTTTGTATCTTAATTTAAAGTTTACACGTAAAATCGACATTGCAATAAAGGATATTTCGCATTCACATTAAGTTAGTTCGTGTACTTACTCGCTGGATCGCCCTCAAGCCCAAACTGCTCAAAGTTGATGGACAACTTGTAGCCGGCACGTGCGGTCATAACCCAGTTGCAGGCATTGGATGCCATGCCGCGACCAGGCGCCTTATAGCCAGCAGGATAGTTTGGCGAGGTGATGATGCCCGAATCCTCGTTGCTGAAGTTGCCGCCACAGTCACCCGCATCGGATTTGGCCGACTCAAAGAAATAGCGTGCCTTGAAACCGCTGGCAACGCTCGACTGATCCGTGTGCAATGTAATGCGTAGACCAACTGCGCCACGGGGACTCTCAACGGGTCCCGGTGCCGTCAGGCCACAATAGCGGCCCAGCAAACGATCATTGTTATCACGATACACCACATACATTTCCAGCCAATCCTCAAAGCAGGCACCGGAACTGCAAGTTAACCTGAGATTAGCATCAGTCAAAACAGGGAAATGATAGGGAAATTTCCTACCCATAGGAACCCGCTGTGGCGTTCACATTGTTGTCCGCCTTGACCTTGAAGTGATCGAAGACAATGGTCACCTGCTCGTTGTGCTCGGCCAAGAACAAATAGGAACAGTTCGTGTCCGACGGATAGTTGGAGGGATAGCGCGGACTATTGAGTTCCCCACGCTTTTTCGAGCTGCTCACATAGGTGAAACTGCAGGTGCCGTCGGGTGCCGCTGTGCCGGGTATCTTGTACTCCGTCTCGAATGTATACTTGCCCTTGAAGCCACGCCCCTGAAGCTCGCCCGAACTGAACACCATCGCCAGACGAGGTCCATCGCTGATGACCCGCTGCGTCTCATTGCCACACAGCTCGTAGTCAAACTTATCATACGCATCGGCCGTTTCCTGGCCCTTCAGATAGACTTTTAGATAGCCATCAGTACAGTTTGATCTATATACAAATTAAATCAAATTAAATCAGTGCGGAATATTTGGCTCTGACGGATTTGAGCTCTTGCTTACTCGCTCTTGTCCTTGTGCTCCACTTTTGGTATATTGAATGATGTAAACTCGAGACGCACACGCTCCAGATGCTGTGCATCCTGCATGCCATAGATGAAATATCTGTGAAAATCCCAACAAACATTTAAATCTCTCACTTAATTGGAAAAGTATCTGCCCGCATCATATTTGACAAACACTCACCTACACACAGTTTTTGGTATATATGGATAGGGATAGTTGGGTGAGAGCACAAAGCCAGTTGATTCCTTCTTCGATAAAATCTTTTGATCACATTCAGAGCCACGTATGTGAATGCCATCATTTTCACCTGATGGTCGGCAATGTAATTTTTGTTATGTTTGATTTTTTGTGTTGCATTTTTTTTTTGTTGATTAGTGGAAATTTTTAGTAATAGTTTAGTTGCGGCAGATTTCATCAGATATTTGTAGTGTGATTTTTTTTAAAAGAATTTGTAGGTAGAGTTGAAATACAAGTAAGAGCCAGAGAGAGCGAGAGAGATAAATGTGGGAAAGAATTTAGTTGTAGTAGGTAAATTTGATTAGTTAGTGTTTGTAAGCCAATGCAACAAAAATGTAACAATAAGCCATTGAAGGGAGTAGGGGAGTGGGAATGGGAAGTGCTTCAAACACATACACTGAGTCGTTACATGTGTGTTATTGGCGGCCATTTTGTGGCGTTACAAGGCGCCACAAAATGGCTGTCAATATAGCAAACTGAACTGAAATAAATGCATATTATTATGTTGTTTGTTCTTGGAAATACTTACGTATAAAATCTAATTTAACAAAACTCTCGCTAAATTCATAAATTCCTTTAAAGCCACGATTTTGCGTATTTGCGGTGCGCGATAAGGTATAAAAATGAACAAAAAGGCTCGATTCGCTCGAATACAATACTAAGTTTCTTTGCTGTCCGCAATATGTACCGATTAATGCTGACGAATTATCGGGACCATCGTACACTTTCACATAGTCATATGGGCAGCTGTATTGTTGTATGGTTATATGCATATAAATTGTTGTTGTTGTTGTAGTAATTGTTGATGTTGAGAGTTGGCAGTAGTAAAATTTTGTTGTAGACGAATATATAGATTGTAAATAGAGCGCAGAATTCATATATATAGAATTTAGATAGAATTTCAAAAGTAAACAATTATTGCTGATAGTTTTGAATATATTAGTTTTGAGTTTTACTTTGTGTATGTGTATGTGTATGTTTGTGGCAGCTGCGTGTCAAAGCAAGTTGTTGGAAAATATATCCACAATTTGCTTTGATATTGACTTGAAATTGTTGAAGAGTGTGTTTGTGTGTGTATATGTTGTATGTTTTTTGTTTGTTTGTTTCTTTTTAAATTTGTACAGCATTAGGGGTACTCACTGTGGTCCACCAAAAAACAGATCAAAATCACGAAACTCTAATCTAACTCTCTGATTTGATTCACCAAGAAATTGATATGTGCACGACATATCCTTCGGATAGGCACCTGGATAGGTTGGCGATATGAGTGCGCCAGTTTTATTGATACTCATGCTAGGCGTTATCGTGTAGGAACATGGCGAACCAGCAATGGGTATACCAATTTCATATTCCGCTACACACAAAAAAAAAACAGTTAGTAAGATAGTTAGATATTGCAACGGTTTATTTAAGTTAAGCTCTACTCACATGCATTTATAAACCTAAAAGTGCCCTCGAACAGGTCAATCGACACGTTCTTGTTGCTAAAAAATGAAATGGCAACGGCGCGGTACATGGAAATGCGAGGACGAGGCGGAATTGTGCCACAATAGCGACCACCGAATGGTGAATTGATCAGCTCCGCTGGTTCGGACGATTGCACCTCCGAGTAAATATCCATGTACTCATGAACACAACTGAAAGCCCCATTCTGATTAAGTCGTTTATTTAAAATCAAATTCCAGTTAATTACTCACCTTGGTAACTCACCGACGGCAGAACCGCTGTGAACATTTTATGTGTTTGTATAAAATATAAATGAAATAAATTAGTTGGAGGTAATTACAGGGATTGTTGGTTAGGGCACTCACTCTGGTGGACTTCCTCTTAAATTAAAGGATTTAAAAACTACTTCGACACGCTGGCCAGGTCCTGCTAGGAATGTGTAGAGGCATTGGCGTGAATGATTGCGATGATTGTGCAGCAATGGTGCCGTAAAGCTGCCATTTTGTGGCCCACCAATGCGAGAGACAAACGTCTGATCGCATTCTATTAACAAAAAGAAAAGAGAAAAAGAGAGAGAAAGAGAGAGGTACACACACACAAGCGTATAAGGTTGGGTGTGTGCGGTGTGTTGGGCATTGATAAGTCGAGTTTTGTACCAATGCGATATATAATAATATTGGTTAGCAATAGACACACACACGATTAATAAGCTAGAAGTACAAACACATACACAAAACGTAGCATTAAAACAAGTGTTTGAACTGTATGCATAACAGCTGCGGTGTGTGCTAGTGTGTGTGTTTGTGAGTGTGTGTACGAGTGTTGTGTATATGTATTTATGTGTGTACAACTAGAAAGCATTTTCATATTCAACTAAGTCAACTTTCAACTACACATAGACACATAAATGTAACTGTTAACTACGGGCTTGGGATACGCACACACACACACACACTCGCTCACACACACAAGGCATATACACACATTTGGAGACAGAGTTAGAGAACGAGAGAAATTTAGTTTTGTGTAAGTGGCGCCACCTACTTGGCGATTTTGTTGGCTGTACCGACGCCTCCAAGTACGCCACAACCGGCTGCATCCAAGGCTCGCCCTCGCCCTTCAAATGCTCAGTGGCAGCCACTGTGCTCGTTATAGATTTCAGATGTAGGAGATTGAGTTTTTGGGCAGGATTGATAGTTCGTTTGGGGTGGGTTATAGACGAAAGACAATAACATGATGTTAATGATTTGTTGCTTTTGTTGTGAAAGTGTGAGTGTGAGTGTGTGTAGTTGTGTCTGCACTACTCTATATATATATATCTCTAAATATATATCAGTTTGACGTACAACATGGAAAAAAGCTTTGGTGCTTATGACAGGTGCCCTGTTTTCGTTAGTCTGACCATCAGCTGCTGAGTGGTGGAGGGTTGGGTGGAGGGGATTGGGTGTTAGCACAAAACATGTTTTCACCATAATAAATTGAAGCATAATAAACAGAAAACTGCTGTAGCTTAGCTGCATCCCAAAAGCAAACACACATACAATGAATATTATAAATTGTTAGCCATAGTTCAGTGTGTATGTTTGTGTTTATAAGCGGGGAAATTGTGTACCGCTTTCTTTTCAGTGAGTTTCGCTTTGCCAACCACACCCACTGCACACACACACACACACCCACTGCACCCTCACGCATTTATTGTGCGCATTTTCAAGGTGATTGCAACTAAAACTTTCTCTTTACTTTGAACGCGTTTTTAATCGGATTTGCCATGCATTCCTTATTTTGGTTTGCTCATTTACTCATACTTTATATAAAAACATAAACTGGCATTTGAATGTGATTTCAGTGTCATTTTCAGCAATCAGACTTCAAAGCGAAGCCTTTGTGGTTGCGGCTTCTAATTAAATTGAATTTTTGAACACATTTACAAAACGAGCAGCGAACATATTCCATCACATTTCGGTTTTCTGGTTTTGTTTGGGTTTTTTGGGAGGTACTTTTCTGTAACCATTTTGCCATTTTTGCGGGTAGCATCTGTTGTTTGTTGCCTTTACTCAACTTGTGTAGTATATGTGCGTGAATTTAAATAATGTCGGCTAGCTATCAAGATACACTTCCAAATGGATGCTCACAACATAACCGGACACACGTATTAGATTATACATTATGCCGCAAAACGTCTATATTATTTCATTTGAATATGTTTCGTGTTACATATTTACTTTGAAATTTATGATATTTCATACGCGTCATCAGCTTGTGTTAGATTTAAAGAGTTAAACAAAGCGAAATCTTTCAAATATTTATACAGGATTACTCTTTGAGGTTTTTGGAGTTTTTTTTTATTTGAGTTAGTTACTTCTCTTGTTACTTGGAGAAGTCATAACTGTTGTTTAATAGTTGCGATTTGGAAGTTGCGATCGCCGTCAACAGCAGCAGACAATCCTCTTATGCTGTTTTGTCAACGCTTTTAAGTTGCATTGGGTTTAATGGCTAATAGCTACGTGCATACACATTGAATTATGACCTTATTGATGATGATGATATGATGCAGAAGGCTTAGCTGGCTAACAGTTGTGTAATGCGTCATATTAAATCTTGAATAGAATTATTTATCTCGACATCTGGTCGTTGTGAAACAAACATTGTAAATTAAATGTATACTGGTTTGTTCGCTCGCATTTTATTGTCTGCATTTTTTGCTCGGATGCGTGTTGATTGGCGTACATGCCAAAAGTTTGCTCATTAAAATGAGAACGAATCACAGGAAAAACACCGCCAGGACGACAGACAGCAAACACTGGCAAACCCAAGGATGCCAAAGGATTCGCATGTAGGACTATCTGATAAATGCTGCTACTACTATCATGTGGCACATGGCCTAGGACACAGAGACAGGCACAGTCTGGGGGGTTTTTGCCGTGGCCATGAGTGTAGCAATGTCAACCACAACGAAATCTGACAAACGGAAGAGACCTGCACAATGCCGCATTCAACATTCACTATTTAGCATTTAGCATCCCCGCCTTTAAAATCCAAACACCCAGCAGACTAACCTTACTATGACAATGACAATACTCCCAGCCAGCATTTGTAAAGTGTCAATAAATTTTATGCAGACGCCATTTGCATTGGCATAAATATATTTGCATTTTGTGCTTTTATTGTTATTGTTTTTGTTTCGTTTGTTTGTTAGTTTGTGTCTGCCTGACGAGACATTCTGTTAATTTACGACACTTGTCTGTTATTTTGTTGCGCTCATATTTAAATTCAGGTTTTAATTGCATATTGTGGAACTAAAACGCTTAAAAAAACACAAAAAATGGCAGCTATAATCTGCGTCACTCTCATGTAAACAAGCTGCCTAGCAATATATTCCAAGTTAATGGCGCGCAGGCACACAAGCCACATGCCACGTGCCACACCACACAGGTGTAACCGACTAGGAGAACTGTGCAAATGTGTGGCAACCACAGCAGCAGCTTTGGTCTTTTGCAAATGGCTCTCCAAGGATGTGAGCAATTAAATACGTTAAGACCAAGACATTTGACGACGACCATGAAGATGCAGATGTCGATACTCCTTCAACTGCCACCAAGTAGGCAGACAGACTGGCAGACGAAGAGAGACCCACAGAGCTACATAACATTACGCTAATAACGACAAGTATTCATACACATACGTACCTACATATACGCACACAGGTAATTACTGTAAGCGCTCTAAAGACTATCAAACTGACAGGTGACATACATATATATAAGCTCATTGATGATTTTACTTATTAGTTGAAAGAGTCAATTCTTGACATGAAACTGTCAAAAAATACCTATTTAAAAAGAAACGCTTTGCAAAATGCAACACCAATTGATTACCAATCACTCCTTCCAACTAAAGTATAATTTTTTCTGTCTTTTTATACCCTTAACCCATTGAAAATGGGTAAAAAGGGTATAATGGTTTTGTGCAAAAGTATGTAACAGGGAGAAGGAAGCATCTCCGACCCCATAAAGTATATATATTCTTGATCAGCATCAACAGCCGAGTCGATATAGCCATGTCCGTCTGTCCGTCCGTCCGTCCGTCCGTCCGTATGTATGAACGCGTCGATCTCAGAGACTATAAAAGCTAGAGACTCCAGATTTGGTACATAAGCTCGCCTAATCCCTAGGCAGTACAAGTTTGTTTTAAATTTTCGATAACTCTTCCCGTTTCTGATATACACATGTAATCGATAACAACAAAATCTGAATTTGGAAAACTTTGTGATGCAGTTTGAAAGATTAGACTAAATATTGAAAATCTGTGAAAATTTTATTGAAATTGGTTGAGAAACACTTGAGATATGGAGTATTGAAGTTAAGAAGGTATGCACTATACGCGTATACATACACACACTCACACATACTTGCAAGCACTGACTGTATGCGTAAATTATAGGGTTAAGGGTATAGTCTAGTCGGGATTTCTCGACTAGAGCCTTCTTACTTGTTTTTCTTCATTTATTCAAAAAACAAGCCAAAAACGCTTGTGACACTTTTGTCGCCATTTATAATCTTCAACAGCGCTGTCTACGACTCTGGTTCGCTTTGCTGCTCCACCATACACACAGACACACTTACACTTACACTCATACTTCGTGAAAATTTAATGGTTGTCACTGCTGTTGACACTTACAGTGCCGCCCGCAGTGCCAACTTCCCACGCATCCCCTGCACCACAGCACCCGCGTCACCTCATTCGAACAGCTCTCATGTTACAGACAATTTGCGTTAAATTTACAAGTAACGCCGTTTGCCAAATGCCAGACCACTGCGAAGATACCAGAACCTTATGCTTGTTATTGGTTGGGTGGGGCTTTTTGTGGCCGTAACCACAGCCGTTGAAGCGTAGGAAAAGCAACAGCAATTAAAGTGGATTTTCATGAAAATGAGTTTTTCTAATAGTTTATTTAGCTCGAAAATAAAATCTTGGCGGTAAAAATACGTTGATTAAGCGCGCAAGAGCGAGAGTGAGGGTGATTCACAGGTGCACGTGAGCCAAGCTTAGCTTCGAAAGATAAGATGAAGATGAGCCTGCCTCAAGGGTTGCCTGTACTGCTGTTGTTGTTATTGTTATTCTTTTTCGTTGGTGTTGATGTTGTGCAAAGTCGATATCTCAATCTCGAGCGACGGCATACATAATTACGCATATTATGTTGCAAGGCGACTTAAGTGCATACTTGTGTTGGCAGAACAGGTAAAGGGTAATACAGGTAAGCTAAGTCTGATTTATTGCCAATTAGCTGAATAATTACAATCAAGTGTTCATAGTATGACCCAATATTAATTGGCAAGTAAGCTGCGCAAATTTACATGAAAATCAATAAGGCGGCTAATGCAATTACCATGAGTATACCAAATATTGTGCATACGCCGCGTGGACCATCAAATGAATAATTTGCGGGGGTCGGTTGAAATGAATTTGCAGCAGTAAGCAAGTTGGCAAAGAGCTTTAATGGGCCTTCAACACGGGCACGCTAATTACCTTTCAGGACAGAAGACTTTAGACCACTTGGCCAAAGGACACACACTAAGAAGGCAAATGGCAAAAGGCACGAACTTTAACTACTCGTTTGCTGGAGTGTGGCCCCTGTTGTGTTTGTGTGTGCTGCCAATGGTATTTCCCTATTTGCCATTCGCCTTGCCATTTACATGTACATTAACATTTTCTTTCTTTTTTGATTTTGATTTTGAATTTGAGTTTTATTCAAATGTAGTTAAATGCCACTCAACGAAGCAACTGTGCCGGCAAAAAGATATTTAAATTTATTTCCGCTCCCTGCATATTCATGCAGTTTCTTGTGATATCTCCAATTTAATGTGTATATATATATATATTTAATTTTCTTATTTTTTCGTTTTGTCAAAAGCTCAATAACTTTGAATTGGCTATTCAGGGCGCACTTCAATCTGTGCCCAACTTCGAGCACGCTCAATGGGAACTTGATCGAAAAGTGGCTAATAGTAAAAGCAATTTAGTGAAATCTACTTACGCTTTTGGTAGGCTTGTTGAAACGTACCTGCCAAAGAGAAAGAGCACACAGAAAAATATATATAGAGAAAGTTACAGTTAGGAAAGTCGAAAGTTAATTGCAAATAATGATCTCCTATGATAAAGAAAATGTGAAGCATCACAATATGAAATGATGGGAATTTTAAGTAGCAGCAAGAAGACAGGCGATAAGTATACTGAAGAGCGATATCAAAGACACAATTTCATTCATCACGTGTGTGTGTCATTAAATGCAGACACAATTGCAACCCGACCACAGCATCCATCATTGTCGGCTGCCCGCACAAAAAAGGCGTCGTGGCGATGAGAAACACATACATACAGACATATTGAATGAGGCCTGTGGCCATGGCATAAAATAAAAGGATATAACACTGCACAAGAATATAGCTTTAGCCTTCTTCATACTACATTTGGCTTATAGAAACAACTCAATAGGCGCCATTATGCATTCTGGTTGTGTTTCTTTATGTGTGTGTGTGTGTGTGCTGAAGCACCTCATGTTGCATGCTGCTAATCAATCATGGCTTAGCTGCAGTTAAAGCGACTGCTCTTCCAGCTGTCGCTCTCAATGGGCAATTATTGATTGATGCCAAGTGCGCAATGCGCTCGGGTGTTTGTCGCTCAAGTGCCATACCCTGCTACTGCTGCAACTTGCTGGCTTGTAACCCTGATCTAGTGCCCTTTTTTCCCTCACCACCCACAAGATGCTTGTGTGCCTGTTGTCGCTGTAGTCAATGCGGCTGCCATGTCAATGTTAAGATTTTAGACATTGAAATTTCTTTCCATCCTTTCTCTTTACGTCCTGATTTTCAGCTTTATGCTCGTTATGGCGTGACATCTTAAACTTTTAATTTGCTCTGCTGACTAATAGATACAATATTTACAAGACGAACCACAGCAAATAGTTTATAAAGGGTTTTTGTTTATCTTAATATGACAGCAAAGTCGTCTTTAAGCTTAAATAAATTAACATGGGTCTAAGCTTTCCTAAGCTTCAAAGGCTTTTCTTTTTAATACAAGTACATCAAAGTCACTGAAAACCTATTCTCCAAATATAGTTATCCGCTATAACATTTTGTTAGGAGCACACTCAGCACTTACTGACAGTTCTTAATTGTATTATTTTTTGCGTTTAAAAACTTGAAATAAACATTTGATTGGCCTCAATTTATTGTGATTGGTTTTTCATGTTGTCAGCGTTGCACAACAACGTTGTATACATATTTATAACAGTCTTTTGTGTTTGTCAATAACGAAATAACTTTAATAAAAGCTTCAACATGCAGGTAACTGTTCCGAGAACTATACGCCGATGCCGACGCTAAAAAGTATGCTTCAAGAAAATTTTATTCAGATTTTCAAATAGCACAAAGTTTTTCTGCGGCTTTTGATTGAATTAGCATATTATTTAATTTAATTTGAAAAGCAAATGATTTTGAGCCCTGCCACGCAACGGCAACACAATGATATTATTCAAATGACTCATGAAAATTAAGCGTAACTGCCTGGGAAAGTTAGTCAAGTGAGTCACAAGAGGTAATTCACAAAATGCGCGAGATGTAGATAAGACGTAGGCTAAAAATACAGCGTAAGACAAATAAAACTATAAATATAGGCGAATCTTAACGTCGTTCTTCAAGAGAGGCTGTAAGTTATTTACATAAGTGCTAACGCACGTGTTTGATATTTCTTTTAGTTTTATGCCACGCACACACAAACACAGACACACACACACATATGTGCGTTGATAATTCAATAAACTAAACAAGATTCTGCACAAGATTTATGGGCTTGCTGAACCCACATACACACATGATGAGAGGTTTATAAATCTTTATTTCAACACACAACAAAACAAAACATCGTCATATTTGGCCACCAGCTTTGCGTGACATCAGCGCCCACTTGGCTTAGAGAATCCAGGGAGGTATTTGCTGAGGGTCGGTGGCCGTTTTAAAATTGGCTTTCATAATGAATGGCACGCAGCTGTTTCATCCTGAATTGCCAACACTTATGCTCAATAAATGCCTATAAATTCATGCCACAATGTGCGGCGTAGGCGTAGGCATTAAAAAGCAAAAGCCATGCCGCAAGGTAGACTGAACAGACAAATGTCAAAAATAAAATATTTCCTTTTCTCTTTTGTGTTTGTGTGTGTGTTGGTGTGTATATAATATAAACAACACAAATCTGTGTATTATTTACGCGGCATAAAGGCAGTTTCATTTTTTTTTTTTTTTTTTTGAAAACCCAAATATTTGTAGCTTTAGGTTAGGACAACATTTACTCGCTAGCTAGCTTACTTCATGTCCTTGTGTCAGTGCCTTAACGTGCGCACATTAAATTGATGGCCCAGGCTGGCAGCAATTGCCAAACGAACCGCATTGATTAATTATCAGTTGACTCAGCAGCATTTTCAAGTTCGCACATTGGCTTTCAGTGCTTAATGTCCATAATTTTTATTTGTGTGTGAGTGTCCATAAAAGGCGGCAATTTGAGTTTGGCACATTACACAAAAGTGCATTAAATTTCAGTCCATTTGACTTAGTTCGCCTCCATTTTCTTGGCCATCGTCTATCTGTGCAGTTTACACATCGCTGACTGCAAAACTCCTGACACTATCTCCCCAGCATGCAAATTAACAATTTTCTTATGCAAATGTGCCACAATTTAAGATTAGACAAGAATCTGCGCCTATTCCATTTTCTGGACTAAACGAAATTTCATTGAAAGTTGATAATTTCACTTTTAGCGTGACTTTGTGTTTAGTTTGTTTTCAATTTTTTCTCTCTAATTGCATAATTTCCTTTTGGTAATTGCTTTTTGAACACTCACACATAAACACAGACAGGCACTTACCAACACTAGTTGTCGACTTGTGTCGAGTTTGTCCCCGTCAATGTTGGTTAGCGTTAACTGTAGTTACAGCCAGACTGTGAAGCGCTATTTTTCCACAATTCCGCTCTAATCTGTTGACAGCTAATTGCAGGCAAGCTTAAAATCGCAATCCTACATATTTGTGATGTGATTGTGAATTTTGTTTGGAATTCTGCTGCTGCTCCTGCTGCATAATGCAAAGTAGTTTGTACAAACAAATTCAATTGAATCTCGACATTTGCATAATGCCCGCTAACGGCACGTCATGCGGATATTCGTAATGTTGAGCTGCACAAAAATGTTGTTGATTTGCAAACGTGTGGTCATAAAACGTGACATTTGATGTGAGCACATCGTCCGTCCATAAATGTGTATGTAACATGTATATACGTGCATGCACATAAACACTTTAAGCAGCAAAAGGTTGTAGCAAAACTCAAAATGAAACGCAATTTACATATTGCATATATATATATATATATATATATATGTATGTGTAGATTTATGCGCTCTCACACACGCAAACCCACAAACGATTCCAAAGGCACGCCCGCTGCTAAAGGTAAAGGTAAACCGACTGTGCCTAATCTACATAATAATAAACCACACACACACATTTACGTACTCAGGGACTCAATTCCGAACACAAAAAGTGCCAAATTGCCGCCCCAGCAGCCACAGATAAACCATGGTGAAGCAAAAGAAATCCCTACTCGTTGTGTCTTTCAGGATGAGTGTTTGTGAGTTCTCAACTTTGCCCACTTGCCATATTTAATATTGTGTAAATTGAATTTCCATCACTTTCTGATTACTTGAGGCTTTCAGACGGAAATATATAACGGACAAGCAAGTCAGGCCCAGTCGACACGATACACAACTCAACTCAATTGACTTGAGGTCCATGTCAACAGTAAAAACAAGAAAATGACAAGTCAGAAGGCTCTAGTCGAGAAATCTCGACTAGTCTATACCCTGAACTTTACGCATACAGTCAGTGCTTGCAAGTGTGGGTGTGTGTATGTATACGCGTATACTGCATACTTTCTTAACTTCAATACTCCATATCTCCAGTGTTTCAACCGATTCAATAAAATTTCACAGATTGTCATTATTTAGTCTTATCTTTCAAACTGCATCAAAACGTTTTCCAAATTCAAGACTTTGTTGTTATCGATCACATGTGTATATCGGAAACGGGAAGAGCTATCGAAAATTTAAAACAAACTTGTACTGGCTAGGGATTAGGCGATTAGACGAAATACACTTGCTAGCGCCTACGATACAGGAATCTGATAATGAAACAACTCAGTTCTAGATTTGTGTTTCGAATGCAATATATTTAAAGATATATATATAGATATATTTTACCAGACAGGGGTATGGGACAACATCAAAATATAGCTTAAACAAACGAAAGCAGATGATTTGCACCAGAATTGAGTCGATGAGCGGATTAATTAAATGTCGCCTTTAATAATGCAAGCAATACATGAACAAATTGTAAGGGTATGCATCAAAAATGTTTTACTCAAGACCAAAATGGTAATGTGCTTGCGAAAATGAATCATTCAAGTGAACAATTTAATTTGCAGCTTAATTTTACGCATCGTACAGAGAAAACAAAGTTTTTGCGTGTTAAGACTTAATTAAATAAGAGTTAAGGATATTTTCCAAAAGAGAGAGTATTAAAGCTTGTTGAAAATGTTTGAGGCTGCTGCTTGGGAACAGTTTCAAAAAAATGTTTGCACTATACAAGATTGACACTCAAACCAACAAATCCCATTCAAGGATTCTGTAATGCAATTTTCATTAAATCCTAACACCAATTATTCTCAGCGTTAGTAAATGAAACAAATTTTCAAGCACTCGGGGCAAGTGAATTCTTATTGTCTTTTAGCTTTAGCAACACTAAAAAAAAACACATATTTTTTCGGGTCAGTTCAGGAAGGGATAGGCAGGGCTACAAGCAGCTCACTAACTCAGCTTGTGGAAAATAGTTTTCATTTTTTATGTCGTTGCTCCCCATACCCCAGGTGCAGGTTAAATGCCACAGCAGCAGCAAAGCGAGCAGTAAAGTTTCAGTTTTAATCAATTGGCTGGTGAGAATCATTGACCAGGACCAGGCACGAATTCAACTTTATTGGCCACGTGCAGCGTGCTTAACTTCTATCCTTTAACCTCTTTCACCGCCCTTAGCTGGTGTTTTTCATGTTGCGTCTCCATTGGCATTGGCAATTTATAACGTTCTGATGTCTGAAACACAGAGGGAGAAAGAGGGATAGCTAACAATTGGCATGTGTACTTGCATTAATTTGCAGGTGCCACATGGCAAATGGAGTTTAGTTGCATTCTAGGCAGAAACGTGCTAATATCTACTTCCCAGAACCGTCATCAACGTCCTCTACAAATGGAAAGCTACAAGATATGTGAGAACTGAAATTGAATTTGATGTTGATTTGTATTTTCTTGGCAAACGTTTTCACTTCACTTCATTTGGCTGCCATTGGCAACTCGTCTGTTTTGCCACATAGTGGCAGGCGTAAGTGGCACTTGCTGCCAGTTGTAGGCATTGAGTGTGCTCCATTTAATCCCCTTAACTGAACTAATATACTTTTGATGTGCACATTATTGTGGTGTATACCTTTTCAAACTTTTTTATTTGCTTTGCTCTTTTTGACCACATTAATCGTTGATATTTTTATTGTCTTTTTTTGTGTTTAACCGAGTAATAATAGAGAAGTGTAGAGAATATTTTGGCTTTAATTGGCTTTATTATTTTTATTGTTGTATTAACATTAATTTTGCATAAATGGTATTTACTTTTGTATTTCTTAACTTTTTGTTATTTATTTTCAACATTAATTTAAGATATTATTTTAATTTAAGTATGAGTTAACTCGGCTCATTATTAACATGGTTTGGGGGAGTATAGTATACCTTTATATATAGGGAGGGAGATTTGTATCTCCTTGAACAGACACATATATAACGCTATGTAACGCTTAGTATAAATTGAAAGTTAACTAATTACGTAAAATTAAACCATATGTATTTGGTATGTATTTTTGTTGTTGTTGTAAACATATCTTGTTATTTAATACACACACATAAAACTTATCCAAAAGTAATTTTCGATATATAAAATGCATATCATAGACTAAAACTATGCCAACAGCTTGATTAATGACCCTCCCTTTCGCATTCTATATCTTTTGCTGCGATTAACAAGTGCATTTCTTAACATCTTCGTCTCTATCAATTGAGCTGACTTTTTAAGCTCTGTGTGCTTGCATTCGCTATTGTCCTTCGGTTATATCTCTTGCACTCTTTGCTTCCTCCTTTCAATCAGCGCTGCTCCTGGCCACATGTAGCGTGCTTGGACTTTGGCTTTGATTTGCTCTCAATTGAGACATATATAGTTATTTTAAATTTATATCGCTTAGTTGATTATTTTTTGCTTGTGTGTGTGCATGTGTTTGTGTTAGTGTGTGTGTATGTATAAGTTGAATGCAATATCAATAAAACATCAATAAAAATTTGTTAACAACACTTGTATAAAATCGCGATTGTTACGACGGTTGGGTTACACATTAGTATATGTTCTATATATTGTATGTATACACTCTATATATATAAATAGAGTTGTATATATATATTTAATTTATGTTCATAACAACACTTAACAAACACACAAGGATATAACTACTATTACTTATAGATGTGTTCGGCTTGATGAATGATCAAAATTTTTCAATTTTGTTCAAATATCCTAAAAATTTCACATCACAGCCAATGGGTACTGACGATGGGATGCATTCTATCTTTCTTTCTCACTTTCTCGCTCGATTGATATCGCTTGCGCTCTCTCTTTCGTTTTGGATCCTATTCTGTCTCCGTCTTGTCTCTTCATACTCTCGTTCACTTGGATCCTAGATTGATTTTGATTCTACGGCTGTGATTAATGTTAAACATCGATCGGCACGATATTTGCTGCCTGTTCTTGGCACTGTTTATTGGCCCAACAATGTTGTGTTATGTGTGTGAGTGTGGGCACAATTAACAATTTGGTATTCTCTGTTATCCATCTGGGAAGTTGCCAGGTCCCAGCTGGAGCATGTCTCATTTGGGTTCCTCGAACTGCTGTCCAACCACAATGATGATCACAATAAATACCGCCAGCAGCACCAGGATGCAGCAGATTGCCACAGCCACCATGGCACTGTTACTCATACTGTTGCTTTTATTTGGTGTCCGTCTTCCTCTTCCTTAAAGGCTTGTTGCGATGTTGTGGATGCGTTTAACGAGTTGTGTCCAGTTGCTGTTTGGGATACAGAGATTTCGTATATTTCTCTCTGTGCTTAGTGTTAGCTATTGGCCCTTTTATGTCTGTGCACAGTTGAGATCATCTGTAAAGTATACACACCCATTGACACCCAACACCCCCACCATCCCGTTCAATCACTTGTCATAACGTCCCCCCAGCTATGACTCTTCCGATGGCGTTGATAGATACGCTCACATTGGTGCGGGCAAGCACCAAAAACAAATTGCCAACCATAAATCCCGAGAGCTGCCTATCAGTCGCTCGGCTGAGCGTAAAATTCCCGACCCGATGGCCCCAACACCCGCTTCACACCATTTCCACCCACTGTGTGTACTGTGACAGCTTGTGGACAGACCGAAAAACTGTCATACGTGCGACGCTCTTCACTTCTTTGTGCAGAAAACAAATTGCACAATCTGCGAGTGGATTTGTGTGCCTGTATGCGTGTATGTGTAACCTGGCACTTCATAAGGATACGCACAAGTGGAAACGACCAATAATAGTGAAAACAACGATGGACCCCAAGGCATCATCGATAAATGTGTGTGTGTGTGCTTGTGTTTGACATTTGATTAATGTAGTTTTCGATATTTCTGTAACCTGAGATAACATGTAACCAGGGCTGAATGCGTTGACAGGCAAATGCAATTTGAAGTGTCTATTAATGTGTCTAATAGTGGATGAGACAAAATTAATGGGTTATAGTCATGTCAGCTAACGAATCCTTGCATCAAATGACATACAGGAAGAACACGTTCAACAGTGTTGAAAGCTGCAAAATTCCATTTTTGTTCAACAAAAAGTATGACAAGTTGTGTTTTATGAAATGAACAGTTGAATATTGAATTTTTGTCATTTGCAGAATATTTGCAAGAATCTCCAAACTAAATTGAAGACCTTTGCACATTATAAGAAGCACAATGCAATATTTCGTAGAATTGAGAAACTTTCATGTGAAATTAAACACACAACAAGCAATATTAAAAGTTATTAAATTTAACAGTTGTTCAACCCACTTATACAGCACAGCTTTACACAGTAGGGTATACTTGTAACTGAAAAAAAAATCTACAATGTTCGACATAAATGAAAATAACGCTGACATGTTGCCAAAGAAAAGAAAGTGAAAATGCAAAACAGAAATAAAGAAACATTTCTTTTTTGTATTTGCAGCGAGAACCTTCTGGAAGGTGAGCGGATTTGAGCTTCAAAACTGATGCAGGCCAAATAGTCGCAGCTGCTACCAGTCAACAAATACATAAAAAAAATATATATAAAAACGAAGAAATTTTCTATTGAATGTTTGTACAGGACTAATAGCATGTGGGTATATCCCTTAACAGCCATCTTGACTCCTGACATTTAACATTTGCAGTTTCTATTTGGAGCGACATTTGGAAAGAGGAAACAAGGAGCAAGCAAAGACTAGAATTCTACCCAATCATATTAACTAAGCTAACATTTTACATTATAATTAAGCCGGAGTGCTTTATGTAATTTGTTAACTCATCGTTTTGTTTGGCTGGTGGTGGTTTTGGCAACGCGTTCGCTTTGTATATATATATTTTTTTTTTTATCGTTCTTTTATTCAGTTTAGGCTGGCGTTGCTTTAAATGTCTGTCGTTATTTATGTGCTTGTTTTTTTTGTTGACCAACGCCTGGCCCAGAAAATTTGTTTTGTTTTGCTTTGGCGCGAGTGAAATGTTATATATTTAAGCCAGGTATAGTTTGAATTTGTTGGCCGTTGTTTTTTTGTTGTTGTTGACCGTGTCTCTTTTGGCCGTCCCTTTGAATTGATCAATTAATATTAATGAAATGCCAGCAGTTTCCTCACACTCTTCCACTCCCAACTAAATGCCCCTCGCTGTGTGATAAATGTACTTGCTGCATAAAATTATACGCTCACTGTCTCCTCTCGCTCCGAGCTTCAGTACTAAAAAGTTAAATTTCAACTACATCATAAAGCCAAAAGATGTCAAAAGTCTGTAAGCTGGAAAGTGTTTTTGCCTCAGTCGGTTAAATTGTAATATGTCAATTTATCAGCTTATGGGCAGCTTACACAGGTATACAACATTGAGCTTGAGAGCGACATACATGCTGCATAAAGATATATAATGCAAAGCAAGCATTGCGTATACGTTACACATAAGCCCTTAGCTCGATTTGTGAGTTTTATGGCACACCGATAATAAGCCTTAAAAGTATTCATACTTTTTCATTGTGCTGACACATGTAACCGTAGATGCGGGGAGAGAATCCTGAGAATTTTAGCAGGCAAACGTAAACTGCGATTCAGTAAGGGGAGGCTGGCAGACACTTCAAAGACTTACGGCACATTTCACTGACTCCTATCGCCTGTCGTTTGGTCTATGCTGGATCTTAATTAAATTAGCACTACACCAACAACAACAACAATAAGCAGTGGCAGCTGGCTTTGAAGGCAACGCAACCTGCTCCAATATGACAGCATCACCGAAACAACAACAAACAAGTAAGAAGGCTCTAGTCGAGTAATCCCGACTAGACTATACCCTGAATTCTATACTTTACGCGTACAGTCAGTGTTGTAAGTATGTGTGTGTGTATACGCGTATAGTGCATACATTTTGTTAATTTCAATGCTCATATCTCAGGCGTTTCTAGATCGATTTCTCAAAAATTACACATATTGTCATTATTTCGTCTAATGTTTTAAGCGCCGTCTAAAAGTTTTCCAAATTCAAGATTTCTTTGTTATCGATCACATGTGGATATCGGAAACGGAAAGAGTTATCGAAAGTTTGAAACAAATTTCTACTGGCTCTAGCTCTTATAGTCTCTGAGATCGACGCGTTCATACATACACGGACTCATACATAGACTCGGCTGTTGATGCTGATCAAGAATATATATACTTTATGGGGTCGGAGATGCTTCCTTGTGCCTGTTACATACTTTTGCACAAAACCATTATACCCTTTTTAACCATTCTAAATGGGTTCAGGGTATAAATACCCACAACGTTTGTCATATGAATAAAATACATTTTGCAATTTCGTAAGTTTTATGTGCGCATTTGCAAAATGTGTTGTAGACTATGATGCCGCCACATGGACTCGGAAAGAGATAGGGAGGTTGCCTGATAGCGTCGGCAAGAAACTGCGACGCCATCAACATCATCAACTACTTCTGACGTTGTCAAACTTTTTTCGCCTCTAGCATAAATTCAATTTGTTTGTCGCATGTTAAGCTGTAAATGATTGAAAGCGATCAAAAAGAAAAAACTACTTCTAACCAAATTATGGAAAATTGCTGTGCATAGAGCGTTTGGCGCGTAATTGCGTACGCATTTTAAATATAGAAGTGGGCTTAGCCTTAGGCCAAGTTCAACAGCGCACGCTGGCTGACCTTGAGGCAAGTGTGTGCTGGTCTACCCAATGGGCGGGCAAACAATGCAAGCATAAATGCTTCAAAAGTGCTTTAAGATGTTTTTGGTGTTTTTGCAATGTCAAAAGTCAAAAGTGCATTAAAATAATTGCACTTGGTTAGTCAGGACTGCGTCAACTGCGAGCAGTCAGCGAACGTTTCTGATTTTTAGAGAAACGGTCGCCAGCTGAGAGTGTGGTTGCAAGTGTGTGTGTGTGTGTACTATAAGTTTTTCCATCACTGACAACACTTGTGCCCGATTTTAGCTGCAACAGAAATCTTTTGTCTTAGTCTTCAGACGCGTGTCTGCCCCAACATAGTTGCACACAGATAGAGAAAGAGATTTATGTGTCCTATAGCTGATGTGTAAGTAACTTAGCCTCGACACAGAGGCCGTCGCGCTTGCCCTTGTGTGCCCAAAACCTCTGTCATGTCTTATCTCCCCTCCTTCCCAGCTTTCTGCTGTCCTGTTGCATGCTTCGCTTTCACTTTTGCTTTATGCGGATGCTTTAAAGATTACGCAAATACGAAACAAAGGCATTTTTTAAGCTACAAAAAAGATATCGTAATATGCCAGGCCAGGCCAGGATACCCTCGGCTAGGCGGCGGTAGTCAGAACAACGTCAACTCTTGGCCGCTTTTGTTAGCCGACTACGCTGACTACCAACGAAGATTGATGAAATTCTTAGCTAAATGACATTGTCATTTTTGTAGGTATCCAGGACTGTTAACATACTCTTGGGCCGTGGTTATGAACACGCTTAAAGTATGTATGTAATCTCTGTATAGTTTTCAGAACCAAGATACTTCAAATGATATATACATATGTAAGATTGCTTTGTTATATAAGGTGCCTGTCGCGAAGGAAAGCAGATATTTTTGCTTACTCAAAACTTATTCGTTTGCCCTTGGCAATTAAGGATTAGAATTTTCTGGAATCGAATGTCTATGTCTATGTCACAATGTAAGGACATTTTCTACAAGTTTTCACAAACGCAAGCTGAACACTTAAATGTTCTTAATGGATTAAAATCATTGCCTTATTCAAACTTTTGAATGCACACACAGTATTTACAGTGACCTCAGATCATCAATTGAGAAGTTACACGAATTAAATATGCAACAATGTTTAAATTTAAATGAGCAATACGTTTCAATGTGCATTCTTTATAAAATGCAATTTTTAAGCGACTTTTCAATGGAATTTTCTTTTTGCATGTAAATTTACCTAGTTAGCAAGTTGATTCCTTCACAAAATTCATCGTAATTAATTAAGCAGTTTTTTTTAAACTGGAATTTGAGTTTTATAATTTTTTAAGGTCATCCAATCGAAAGTTACGTAACTCTATTATCATAATTCTATGGTATTAATATTTAATGTGAGCAGAACAAAGATTAACAATTAATTAAAACGCCTTCCCCATGGCTTTTCCGAACTTTGCTCATTTCTGGCCATACATTCATAATGCAGAAAAAGTTTTGTTTTGTTACAGTATTGAACAAGTTAAATGCTTTGTAATGCTGTCAAGTTTAGTCACCCGCTTCGATTGGGCATTGAAATTGATTGACCGGCTGCAGTTAAGTGAGAATCTTGACTGTCTAATTGATTGGATATTATATATTATGTATTCGAACTGGCAGTTGATCATAAATGTATAAGCTGTTCGATGGACTGATTTAATTTCAATTTTGGCATGTTCCTTCACTACAATATAATAAATATTTAATTTTAAGATGTAGATATATAGAGATGATAATGCTTATTTGCAAGGTTCAAATGTTGAAAGTTAGAAAAAGGCAAAGTTGGGTACGCGTATACATAATGTTTGACATTTCACATCTAATCAATTACGCCGGATGTTGCTGGCGGCTGCTCACAATTAATAAAATGTCACAACACCAATGAAATGGCTATGCTGCTAGCTTGAAGCTACTTTGCCAATATCTGAGAAATTACCTGGGAACATCAAAAGTCAAAAAGGCTGTGTGTTATACGTAACGTACTCATTAAGTTTTAATCAGCGAACTCATTAGCGTTGTTGACATACCTTTCAAACAGTAGGGCGTTTGGTCACGCCCACTTTCGCTTTTTAGAAACTGAGCAATGTCATAGCCAGTGGCAAGCTGTCCGCAACTAAAGTTTGTTGCCAACAAAAGTTTTTTGCTTGGCAGGCAGTTGATAGAATGCGAAAGTTGCAACATTTTGTTGTATATATTTTTCATATCACATGACAGCGGCCAATGTTGCAAGCTAGCAGCCGCCCGGGGCGCAACTGGCCGGAAATTTGCACAGCTAGACGAAATAGCAAGCAAGCAGCTGGAGTTAAAAGGAAAACTAACTTAAAACCACGGCTCTTTAACCCTTGGGCCGTGCTGTGTCGATGCTAATTAATTTTGACTTTTGGCATTGAAATCGTTGCACATACGCAACGTGCAACCAATGTCAATGGGCAAAATTATAATATTTTATTTCCGGTAGCCGTCAAAGAGTTGTAAGAGAAATGAAAAAGTGCAGTGTCCCGGAAATAATCAAAAAACAAAAACGGAAACTTTTCCAGGCTACGGCCCAGCTCAGGCACAGAAAACGCTCAATGCTAAGCATTTTTCTTTGCATTTCGTGCGACCCAAAAATGTTACTGAAAACGTTCACTCATACACAAACACATATAAGCAAAGGGGCGTTCTGTACGATTGCGAGTGGGCGTGGCAATTGAAAAAGCAAAAGAAGAAGGATGTTTAACGAGTGGTTATTAAAGGTAAAAGCGAGTGCAGCTCATTATGAAATACTTTAATAGTCCTTCATCTGAGCTTGAGCTGAATATAGAAATTAACATAAAAAACCCCTACCAATATAGAGATTTTAATGATGCACACAAAACACCGAGCGACAGCAAATGAATAAATAATCTATGCGAATAAACACAAAACTCCACAGACAGGCCTTACGAGTTGGAGGCAACATTTTTAGTCGTCACTCACGGACTCTGTTTGACTTTGCCTCTTTTTAACATTTACCACACGTAGCAACTTTTATCACACCATTAACCGCAGGGCGAGGTGACACAAGGACTGGAATATATATCTGAATTCGCGCACATGCAAAGGGTTGTGGTTATCACTTCCACCTAATGTTTGCTTATCACCTGGCCAGCTATACAAACAGCAAGTAAATAAGAGCACAAAAGAGGTTACGATTGGCCATTGATTGACTATTTGCGTAGTTGGCACATTTCAATTTTGCATCGATTAGGAAATTGTTGTTAGCCAAAGCATGGAATGTTATCCTCTGCTTCACACACAGGCAACACATTTGTTGATTTCATTTGTGTTATTTCTAACATTCTTTGTAGCTTAAGCATTTTAATTAGTTGTTTGGCCTTCGCATTTATTTAATGAAAACCTGTCAGCGACAGACAAATCATTTACTGTACATATAGAAAAAGTCCCCAACAGACAATGCCAATTATATATATATATGGCGAGTCAATTCTGTTTCTACTTTGCTTCTTCTGCTACATTTAATATTGAGATAGAATCTATAGTTGTACTCGATTGCATTGCCACAGTAGTCCATTGATTGTGAAGCAATATGAATCCCTTAACAATTGCAAACAAGAACCAATCCTACTTGTATTTGCTCTCGCATGTGAGTGTCGCCATTGTGAGAACGAATAAATGGAAATCATTGGCGACAATGGGAAAATCTGTCGCAACTATTGTTTGTCTATTTCATTATCATACTGGTCACCAAAACTAATAACATTCTATGAAAAAGTATTAACGTCCATTTATTTAAATTGGTCCACATAGGTTAAGGAAATGAATTAGTTATCCCCACTTTTATCTCAACTGTGCACGGACATAAGCTTTAAAAATGTCTGTTTTCATTAACATTTCAAATAATTTATTTACGCTTTTTTGTGTGTGAAACCTTATCCTTTAGTATTTAAGCTCTTTGACTCAATCTTATCGTTAAAATATCTCAAGATTTTTTAAGCAAGTAAAAGAATAAGCCCGAATTGAGCACACGTTTGAAGAGTAAAGGTAAATATGCAAAATAAAAATCACCAAAGCGTTTAACAAAAAAAATGACGACACGCGACTTTAAGCACTCTTTTGCCGTTCTTTTGAAGCAACGCTTGCGAATGAACACGAACCAAAAAGTAACGGTTAAGCTGCTGCTAAAGTTTTTCACACGATAAGACTTTGTCTGCTTGTGCTGTTGATTCTGTTAATACTGATACGGGTGCTGCTGCTGCCTTTGATGCTGAAGTGCTGGCTGAAGCGACTTGGCGTGCTTGGCCGACTGTTATCGACTGAGTTGATTCGTGCGCGACGCCGAACATATATATGAAAAGCACAAGAGAGCGAGAGCGTAAAAGAGAGCCGGTAAGGAGTGGGAAAGCTTTTAGCATAACTTTGACAGCACTGACTGCCTGGCTGACTGTTCGACAATCGAATGGACGATACTCACATTCAATAAATCTTAAATCAAATTGAATTTATGTTATTTCTTTTATTTCGCTTCGCTTTTCTTTTTTTGTTCCTTTGTTTCTGTTGCTGTCCAACTCATTCGGCATCATCGCTGTAGGGATTTTGGATTTTTTTTGTTCGTTTTAACTGCTACTTACAGCTTTAGCTCTCGCTTTGGCATTTGGTTAGTTCTTAGTTTATTCTGCAATTTTATTACAATTGCTGCATCATTCATTTCTTCGCTCATTTGCTTCAAGTGCCTTGCAACATGTGCATTACATTAATTGCTGTCTTAATCACTTGACAAGTTTGCCACATTAGGTTTTAAATCAACTCATCAAACTTAAAGTCAGCTTAAAGATTAAGTAGCGGTTTTTTTCAATTTCTTTTGCAATTGATGGAAAACTCATTATCCAGCACTGGACAATTGATGGATACAAAAAAATACGAAAAGTCAGCGATTTGTGCGCACCAAACAACAGCTTCAATACCCAATAAACAATTTCGAAAGTCAATGATAAATACGCTGGATGTGATAAGGAACAAATCCAATAAAACTGCGCAGACGTGAGTTTTACACAAGAGAGAGAGAGAGAGAAAGCAGCATCAACATCTGCAGTTGGATGCTTAGTTGCTGGCTCAACTGATAAGGAATTAATGAGCAGGCGAGACAGACTTGAATTTAGCTTTAATCACTAGCTGCTCGAATGCGCCTAGCGATAATAATGAGGGACATTTAACGAATTGTCATTGATTTTCCTTTTGACTTGCGGAAGAGCTATTGTTTGTTTTTTTTTTTTCTTTTGTACATTAGGCAGAGCACTCTCACTCGCACCCAGTTTCCCATCCCTTTCCCATCAGCCCCTCGCTTTTGATAGCTGCTATTTCTGCCTATTAACTGATGATCGCAAATTGAATTTTCCTAAGCAGCTGGAGCGACAACCAAATATTCCCTTTTAAATAAGTATGTCCGCGATTAATTAATAAGTTTGGCGCACAAGGACAATAACAAAAGCCAGCAACTTGGCCAGCAAACAAAAAAAAAAGGTCGCAGCCCATTGTCTCTGTGACCCAAAGTTTGCTATTCTGTTTGGTTATTTTTGAAAAAAGAACAGCAGAAAAACGAAGAAGGATGTTAAAAAGTTGACGCAAGGGATTCGCGCTCCAATCTCCTGCGGCAATGTCCAGTTTTGTCGGTCATTCAATTTGTGACCTTTTTTCATTAATTCATTAATTTTGATTTTTGCATGTCAATATAAATAATGAGAAGTTGCCCAAATGTACGATTGCATGTGTATTTTTGGGTCAATTTGCAAGTATTGTCAAAGATATTTAAGCAAAGATATTTAAATGTATGCTACATTTTATTTGCTTATTTACTGAACTATAGAATTCTTTTAGTCTTAACTGAACTGAAAACCCACAACAACCCTTGACTTGATTGGCATTCGAAGGACATTTTGGCTAGAACAAAGCCGGCGTTTCACATCGAACATGGCCTTAATTAGTGTAGTGTAGTGATGCTATGCATTTTATGAAGTTAATTTAGTGTGCAGCCGGTTGATAAATAACAATGAACTGTATAGTCTTAAGAATAGCACTTACCTGCATAGAACAAAGGTAGCAGATTGAAGACAATAACAAGCGGAAATACAGTGCGTGCCAGTTTTTGCATATCCATAAAGATTTTGACAGTTCGTGGGCCGAGGCTAGAAGTTTCAGTGACATCATTGGTACAATGCTGATAAGCAGTTCGTTGTTTAGCTGTTGCTGGTGCTGATGTACGTGTTGCTGTTGCAAAGTCTTGAACTTGGCCATGTTTGATTTTGGAAGATAAGCGTGATTGTATTGCTGTTTCACATTTGCTGTTTCTTGTTGCAATTGTTGTTGTTTTGGTGTTGCTTGTGTTGTGGGCAGCCTGTTGAGTATGGTCAGCAGCAGAAGTGGCAGCGATAGTAGCAACAGGAATACGTTGCCATCCCGCAGAGCCAGCAGCAACAGCATTGTTGACATCATTGACATTAGCACCATATGAAACTGCAACAGGATATTGCTGCTGCTGCTGTTGCGGCTGCTCTTTGATAATATGGGGTTGCATCCTAGTGTTGCTGCCGTTGGTGCTTGCAGCGTACTCGTGTATTGTCCATAACCAATTTGACGCACCTTTTTTACATCCGCTCGTTTGAACATCATCTGATTTTGTTGCTGTTGATGTTGTTGTTGCTGTTGCTGCTGTTGTTGCCTCGAGTGTTGTTGGCGTGAGTGGCTGCCATGTTGTTGGTTCCAATTTACTTTGTGATTCTTTTGCAGTTGTTGTTGGAGTGTGGCACAGAAACGTTTCGCTTTCAAATTGCTTCCGTTTGCTGTTGCTGCTGACCGTGTTCTGTTGTTGTTGTTGTTTTTGTAAGACTTGGCGTGTTGTGGAAGAAGAAGACGTGTTTGTTGTTGTTGGTGTGTTATAGAAATGTCGTATCT
The DNA here is from genome assembly GCA_035044485.1 of Scaptomyza reducta. NCBI lineage: Eukaryota > Metazoa > Arthropoda > Insecta > Diptera > Drosophilidae > Scaptomyza > Scaptomyza reducta. The sequence continues at coordinate 137,035 of JAWNNV010000348.1, forward strand.
GTGCTGAGGCCATGTTGTGCCCTGAAAATAAAATAATGGAAGAGCGAGCATTAAACATAATACTTTTTAAAAATGTATCGAGAAAAAAAGCAAAAAGTCCTTTAACTAAACACATAACAGCACATATCCCCAGACACAAATCAATACAAACAAATAATACACACACATCGTTGATACTACTTTGATGTAAATCGGGAGGGAGATTTAGTCTGGGATGCTTAATGCTCTCTTTCTTCCCATGTTTATTTAGGTTGTCTGCCATCTGCTCTACTTTTTAATCAATTTCCACTGGCGTTTGCCAGCGGGGCAATCCTTTGACGCTTTTGTTGACCACTTCTTATCGCAAAAGAGAGTCCAGTTATTTTCGCTTATTTGCAATTGCCGACGGCTTGTTTTCTTTCTTTTATTTTCATTCTTTGTGTCTTTGGGACTTGAACTTCATCTTATTAAATCAATGAAATGGATTTTTATCGTTAATTTAGGCTAAGTTGTATTTTGAAGACATTTAGGCAATCATAAAAAATTTAAATGAACATGTTTGCAAAAAGTAAAATACAGTTATACAGTTTAAAAGTTTTTTAATTAAGATTTAGGGTTAATAAATCAAGGAATTAGCTTTAGTTTTCGAACAATTCGTATTATAAGCGCTCTGTTATCCCAAACTGTTAATTAACTTTTAAACACTGTTAAGCACTTACATACATAGTAAGTTTTATAGCAAGTCCTTTATTTTATGGCATTGCATCAAAGCTTTTTATAGCTTACAAAAATAAAGAACCATAAGCTTTATCACGTGAGCTTATAAGCAAAGTTCTCAACATTGTAAACTTACAAAAGCTGCGTAACTGTTCTTTTGTTATAGAAAAAGCTTTTGCATAGCATTTTTAAGAGTGCGGATTAGCTAAAGAGCTTTTAGTACATGTTTGGGGCCATAACTAATATTCGGAATGATAACGCTTCAGCTGTGAATAATATTATCTTCAAGTGCATTATATTAGCTTAGCTGGAGCGGTAACGCCCACATTCTCGAACTACACCAACACACACACATTTATCATATTTGGACTGGCCTTCAACAAGGGAGCAATGTCAATAACAGAATGACAAGATTATAATTCATTTGTTCATTTTCACTAGCGCATGTGTGTGCGTGTGGCGATTAGAGACACTAATAATAACGTAAAAATTGCAACAATGAAACGCCGAGTAGTTGTCATTGTGTCATGTTTCAGCTGGATGGTAAACAGACACTGCCAGTAAACAGAAACAGAAACAGCAAACAGCATGAAAGTTAATGACAAACGGAAACAGAAGCAAGCATAACGCCCACACGTAACACGGATACATAAAGTGCTCGTAATCAACATAAAATTCCAAGGCACACACACACGCATGTCACTTGCTGTTAACGCATTGAGTGTCCTTTACCATTCAGGCCAGGCCCCAAAATTGGCAAAAAAAAAAAACAGAATACCAGTTTGTCCAGCTGCCCATTTGTCCAGTAAATTTTTCGTTTTGCTCTTTGCGTGTGTGTGTGTGTGTGTGTAGAAATGTTTGCAATGCTGCACTAATGTCATCACGACATATTCGTAACTAGGTGGTTGTTTCTGTGTGTTTGTGTGAGGTAGGTGCTTATGTTATTTGTGTCCGGAAGGGGTGGCAAGGATGCCTGTTTCCTGTATTGCGGTAACAGCTCTGCGGTTGTTTCTTGTAGCATTTTCTACATTTTAACATTGACCCATTAACGCCAAATAGAGTTGTATGTGCGTGAGCGCGCACCTGTAAAAATGTGTGCGTTGTTAATAATTGATGCAAAAGCAGCGACCGAAAGCGGATAGCTTATGACACAAATTCCTTTTAACAATGTCAATGCGCACTTTAATGCGATTGCACAGGCAAAGCTATCCCGTTACCACATAATTCTTTCTTTTATATGCAGCTGGCATACACTCACAAATACAAAAACAAAACAAGCCAACACACACACATACATAATTCAACATACACAATATTGTGGATTTTAATTGCAACTGCAACAGCAGCAACAGTAGAACGAGAAGAAAAAAATGTAAGCGAAAGGCAAATGAAACGGCATTTGTTTTGTCATTTTCAATGTTTGCGCTGTGCATTGGTGTTGCTGTATGTACGCCAGACACACAAACACACACATGTAGTACTTGTTGTTGTTGTTAACTTTTCGCTGCTGCTGTCGCAATGTTTCTATTTTATGTGCTGACTGTTTGTGCTGCTTCTTTGCCATTTGCATTTTTGCAATTAGTTTTCATGCAATGCATTTGTACACACACTAACACACTCTCTCAACAACACGCATGGCGACAGTTTCGAGTGTAATTATGTCCCCGACCAGTTGGGCAATTTGTCAGTTTGCAGTCTCTCTGTGCATTTTTAATGGGCACGCTTAAAGCTGAAGCCGCAACTGCTCCAAATGCATTTCCCACACACACACACACACAAAGTCTTACACAACGCACAAGAGAAAAACTAATGGAAACTGCTCAAAAACAAAAAAAAAAATATGAAAGAAACCAAGAAAAATTAAAAGCCAGCCACAGCCAATTAGAGGCAACTAAAGCGCAGAAACCACTTCAAAGTGAGCGCAGAAAAACAAAAACTGCAAAATATGCATCGCAAAATAGAAAGCAACAACAACAATAGATGGATGGTAACAACAAAGCGGAAGGTTACTGCACTTCGAAACAGAATATACTCTCACGAATGAAATATTAAAGAAACTTACTAAGTTCATAAGTATAAAAATATATATTGGCAATCATTATTTAGTGGCTCAATCATAGTTACTCAATCATAGTTACAGCAGAATCTTTAAAAAAATAATCGCTAAAGTTTTAGCGCTTTAAATATAAGCTGAAGCCATGGCTGACGTGAGTAGACACTTGCAGTAAATGTTCCGATGATAACTTTCGCGCATTTAAATATGTAAATAATCTAAATAATTGCAATTGCTTAAGTAGGGGAAACATTGTAAAAAATCAAAAAAGCTATGAAACAACGAACATCAACTCAAAGTTGCAAATTACACGAGTACAATTTTCACTCCTTTTGGAAACGCGAAACCATTTTGTTAATCGCCAATCAGCTTTTGGTTTCTCTTTTCACCCCTATTAAAATAAATGGACTACGCAAAATGAAACAACGGTTGAGAAAGGAGAACACATCAATAGATAAAAGCAAAAGTGAGAAAAAATTGGAGAAATAAAATCAAATATGGTAAATATATCTTTCAAACCGAAAATAGTAAAACGTAGAACCAAAATATAACTTACGCTGTGCTTTTATACATTACAAATGGTATTTATTGCTGAATTGTTTATGTTTTTCAGTTTGAATGAGCTTTACAAACCAGTTGAGCAACTCCAAGTAAGAATATTTAGAGTGCCAAATAGCTGCCAGAAACAAATGGCATCAAATGCAGCACAAAAAAAAATAATAAAATTCTGTACTAAATAACACCAACTGTAGCTGCTGCAACAACAACAACAACAACACCACCCCCATCACACATACTTTGTTGTTATGCACACTTCAACGGCCGCGAGTGTGTTGCATATATTTTGTGACAACAAAAACGGAAATACAGTAAAATGCAGCAGAAGTATCTCGATGGGCTAACTGACTAGCTGCCTAACCGTGACTGAAGGACTGACTGTTTGACTGCATGACGCGTTGACAGACTGTCAGTTTGTGTTGTGTTGATTGCCTAATGGGATTAAAATTGTTGCTATGTGTTTCTTTCACTCTGTAAAAGACAGTTGCCAGCAAGTTCTTAATGCTGCATAAACAACAACGTAAGCTTGAAAGGACAACAGTGCGTATGAATTCACAATATATAAACAACTCACAAAATCTACAAAATATACACATAAAATCACTTTTCATATCGACAACCATAAATTGTTGTGGTATACTTTTTTTTTTTTTTGCTATAAAATACATTACGCTTGGTGCGTCAGTCAGTGGGCGTAGCATGCAGTCAAGCAGCCTCTCAAGTTACAAGAGAGGGGTAAATGCATGCCTCCCCCATACCCCACCCCTTTTGGCAGCACCGAAAGACACCAATGTCAAGGCATCATCATCATTATCATCATCAAGAGCAGCCTGTGGAAATTAGCGTAACGACACAATTCATGTATGTAGAAATGTTAGTGTGTGTGTGACTGTAGTTGCTTATAGATGTTGTTGTTTGGCTGTTGGCACTGCTGTTGCAGCCCTTATGACAAATGGTAATTTAAATTTGGCTTTTGTTGCCACACGTTGCTTAAATTGAGAAGAATGTGCGTGTTATATGTGCTCATTGCACTCACCTATTAAGCTCGCAACAATAATTTGCAGTTTTTAATTAGAAAACTTGCTGCAGCAGTAGTGTATTTTTTTGTGTCAGCTCTCAAATATATAAAAATATTAATATGTGCATAAATCTGTCTGTCACAAACACGCACACACACACTATTTGAATAACTATCTGGCTGTGTGTGTGTGTGTGCAGCTTCTAACAACTTTGAATTCTCTTCTGTACATAAATATGCAATGCATTTGCTAATAGTTCAGGGTATAAGCGGCGTATGTAAAATGTATGAGCTATGTATGCGATATGTTGTGCTGTTATTGATGTTTTTGTTTTTGTGTGCTGTTGTATTTACTGTGTATGCTGCATACCAACAACTCCAAAGTGATTATTGCCCCTAAAAATAGGCAATGTTTTTTTAGCTGTCAGCCATTCGGGCATTTGGCTATTTCAATTCAAAATTTGTTTATAAAACTAATATGTATGAGCTTTGATTTAAAGCACTTTCAACTTACCATATCGTCTGCATTTAGAGCGCTTGGGTACACCACGTCCTAATCACGGAATTTTTGCAGTTTCTGCAAAAAGATACAAGCAGAGTTAACTCAACGGATTACAGTTATATTCAAAAAGGAAATGCAAGTAAACAGTACATATCAACAGTAACTATAAGTCAGTTAGGATTGAGGGGTCTTAAGCAGCGCACAGGCAAACAAAAACTTCGAATGCAACTTTTGCCTGTTGCAAGTTGTGAAAGATGCGTAAGTTGGTATCAAAGTAAATAAAAGCCAAGCGTCAAATCAATTTCAAAGCCAAAGAGAATTAAATAACGACAGCGAAGCATGCGGCCAAATAGATAACACATATATAGAGGAAAACACATGTGGCACAAGAGTAGGAGGAAGAGTCTGGCAAGGGACAAGTGAAGCCGCAAACAAATTGTGAAAAAATTTTGTTCAGCCAAAGGCAAGGGATAAGGGGTTACAGTGTGTATGTGTGTGTGTGTTTGTGGGTTGCCTTGAGGCAGCTGCACGGCATTGGCAGCACTTTGAGCCGAAATCCCACAGCAATTTATCATCTCTCTATGTTTAAAATTTATTACATTTATTTCATGTTGTTGTTTTTTGGCCGTTTTTCTTGGTGCTGGTTTTAACTGTTTTCCTTGTGGCATTTCATTGTGCGTGTCTGCGGCTCTCTAACAATTCCCAGGCAACACTTTAAAAAGTCACAGTCAAGTATATACATATACAATATATATATATATATATATATATAAAGTATAAGGTGGTAAATTAAAGAGTTCCAGCACCCAAAACCCAGCACAACCCAATCTCTCTTACAGTGTCAGCTTGGCGCTGAGTTATAGCCCACGCTGGCTGGTTTTTGTAATTGAATTCATCGCCTTGACTGTATTCATCAACGTCAGCCAGCAGGACAGAGCACAGAAGGACATCAGAAACAGCAGAACAGAGAGATAGAGATAGGGATAGAGTCCTTGCCAATTGACTTACGAATGCTGTGCCGATCAAATTGAAGAGTTACAGATTATGCAATTGCTCATACGCAGCGTATGAGAGAGACGCACACAGAGAGACAGACAATAAACTAAAATTGGAAAATACCTTTAAGCCAACAACAACAAACAGCACATCTGCTGTGGCGCCAAATTTCTCTCGATATCAATTTGCTGGCAAAGCTTTTGTTTTTGTGCTTTGGCAACACTGGCCGCAACTGCAATGAAATCCGATTAGAATGCCATTTTGACCCGCATTGTTTGCCGCACCACCACTCCTCCACACGCCGTGCCACTGAACGTTTTTGCCGTGTGGCACAATCAAAATTGTTTGAAATTGTTGCTGTTTTTTTCGAATTGTTTTTTGGTGGACTACAGCAGTGGTGGACAGCAGGCAAATCCAATGTTATCCGTTGCTTGCCAAAATGGACAGCCCACAACCCACCCAACCAATTCAAGCCCTCGCCACTCATCCAGTTTTACAATTGCAAAATCAATCGGGCAGAACTACCGCACCCGCATGCCATTTATAGCGTGCAATAATTATGTCAAAGTTGCTTACTATATGCGAATATATAAATAACACTCATATATATATAGTACATATATATATGTGTGTGCGCGCGTGTGTGCTGTCTCTTTTGACCAGCGCTTAAATTGGTTTTCCCAAAATGCCATTTAGCAACGCTAATGAAATCAGAGCCAAGTCAGCAAATTTAATGCAATTCCACCATCAAATTCAATCAATTTCTCTTCTGAAATAAGGCCATGCGAGGTGGGTTTGCAGACGGCGGCGGCGACGAGGGTGAAGTGTACGAGTGCGGGGAGGACATTTGCTGCCATTTTACATTTTAGCAACATTAACGCCGTTGAAATATTTTGGACTACCCACAATTTCACCTACTTTTAAAGGTGGTTGATTTTAGTATAATTTAAGTTTTTAATGGAGTTACACGAACTAAAGGCAAATTTCCACGAGCATTCTGGGAAAACTCAAATTTAATAGTATGACAATTGCATGAATAGCCATTAGCTTTTTTTCAAAATTCTATAATATATATATAAATAAACATTTACATATATATAAATAAACATTTTTAAATAAATTTCATAAAATATAAACACATTTTTTAACTTTAATATTAATTAATATTATTAGACCAAAAATATATATTTACAAAAACCAAATGGTTATAAATGAATCTAACCAAATTAATAAAGGCAAAAAAAATCGTTTCTTATTTTTTTGGAAAATGCTACGAATTGAATTACTATACTATTTATTAACCTTGAGGGAATAGACAATAAGAAACGATCAAAAGTAATTAACAAATGAAACTTCATCAGAGTGCAATTTGCCAGTTCAGATTAAAGTTGTGTGAGTGACAGCAACAAATGAATTGCAGAAACGATCGATGGGTATGCCTAAAACTGTGAGTCAAACATGCGTTTAAATCAATTGCTGCTGTCAGTTGCCCGTTTTGCATTTGCAATTGCAAATGCCAAGCGATATTGACAGATAGACAGAAAGACAGGCAAAAACACCGAGTAAATGCTGTTTTACTGAGAGGCAATTAAACAGCGGTAGCCTACACATATTGGATTAATTGTGTACTATTACGAATCAAAAAAGTGTGTGTGAGTGTGAGTGTGTGTGATGTGTACTTTGTGGTGCCTGGTGTGCCTGTTGCCTGCAATCTGACCTTTCATACGGTGTCGAGAGGGAATGGATAACGAACTTGACAGGCAGCATAATCCATTTTCATGGTTTGGTACCAGCGTAAATTGAAAAACCTCCGGACTGACAATGGAAAATGGAAAATGGAAATACACACAGCAAGCATATGATGTACGGTTATAACGGGGCAACATAAATTATGAAAGTGCAAGTTGCAAATTGGATAGCCTTCGGCCTTCTCGCACAGAGCACCCTGCCAACATCCTGGCCATCCGAACACCCTACCACTACACCCAAACATCAGCAGCGATGGCACGAAATGTGCACATAATTCCAAATTTATAACAAATTTACGTGCCGTGTCACATGATGCATGGCTTATAGAAATGGCAAAGGCAACAAAGACACGAAGAAGACTGAAACTCAAATTTGTAGAAGACTCTAATGGCTAACGAATACACAAATGCAGTACCCTGACTTTTGGAACAGGTATCCATGGCACGTTGTATGCTACTGACACACACATGCAAATAAGGTCACACACACAACAACAGCTTCAGCTTAGCTCGTTGCCTTGCTTAAGACAAGCAAACGCCTCATCTTTACTGCTGCTGCCTTTGCCTTTGTGTCAACTTCCGTCCCATTTGCCGCTGGGTATATATTGTCCACTAGTCACGCCCCCACCGCCCCACACACACACAGACGCACTAGTGCTTAGCTCGTTTCGGTTAAATGCCTCATTGCCTGGCATTTCGAATGCAGCCAACGTGGTCGTAATGTAAACTAGAGAGCCTGCACCGCCTGCTGGGTGCCACTATAAGCGACACTGCGCTGCATAAAAGAATGTTATGCATTTGTGTTTGTGTTTTATGCCCTTGATTCAGCCCTCTCAACACCCTCATTCTAGATGATCTAGCTGTGTCCTGCAGTGCCTTGGAATCTTGTACCTGGCAGCGTGTTTTTCAGTTCTACTATTAAACATTGTTGTTGCCACCCAGATTTTCACCCATTGTCCTGGGGCATTTTGTGGTTGTTGTTGTTACTGGCAGCAGTAGCAGCAGCATTGGATAAGCAGCTAAAGGATACACATAAAAGTTGTATAAGTGAGTTGGATTGCAGCTGGCACAAAGTCAACGACAGCTGCAATGTGGCACAAGCAAAAGGACCTGCTTCCGAGTGTTCCATCAAAAAGCAAATTCAAATTTCAACCTAACAATTTTATATAAAGTACTAAGTGGCTTGTAGAATTTAATCTTCTTCTGATTATTTGAGTTGAATGATCCTAGTTTGAGTTGCACAAATGGATTTGTTGTGTTGATGTGTACCGCATTTAATAATTTAGTTTTCAGGATTTTTGAGAATTTATAATAGTATCAACAAACCTCTGGAACCTTTTCGCGTAAGAAGTGTATAAAAATAAGTATTTTTATATATCAGTTTAACATTTTTTAAACATTATTAAAAAATGTTTTTCTTAGGACTTTGTCATAACCATTAATAATGATTTAGAAAATTTATTTATTTTAGTATTATTGTAATCAATGAATTGCGAATCCAAAACACTTGCAGAACCCATTCAGGTTTGACAAATGTATTCTATATTTATCGATATCTCTTTGAAAAGCTAAGAATATTTCAAGCAATTTAGCCATATAACTATATCTCGTTTGTGTAAATAGCCCAGTCGGTCGGTTCCATGAGTTCAAAAGTGAGTGAGAGAGAGAGAGAAATGTTTTGTCGTTTGTGATTCACGCGTTTGAATCTGTGTAGCTATTCAATAAGTATGTTGCCTGGAGATATGTCCGTTCTCCCCCACCCACCCCCTAATGCCTTCACACAAACACACACTCACTCTAGGCGTGTGTCCATTCGAAGAGGCGTGCGCTGCATTCAGATCAGTTGATTAGTGCAGCATACACATACAAAAGGACACCCTCCGCATACAAGGAACGAGAACAATGTTAAATGAGAAATGCTAGGCGAACCAATGAATAGGAAGAACCAATGCCAGTGCAAACACACATACACAAACGTGCACACATATTATTTCTAATGACAGACAAACTGATATAAAAGCAAAAAAGAGAGGCAGGGAGAGGCAGATAGAAATGGAATAGAAGCGAATGAGCTGTGAAAAGTGGAATTATCGCGTATACGCTGCTACAAATTGAAAGCAAATCAAACTGGATTGCACAACAGTTACAGTGGCGCCTTCCCTGCCCCAATGTCTTTATTACCAAGATAATTAGCGAAGATACACACGCGAACACACCCAATTGGATTTCTCATACTTACATTAATGCTCGTTGCATCGCATGGCATTTGCTGTTCCCCTTTGGCCATGTCCTTGCCAGCACTACATTTTTCAGTTAATTGCTTCAGTAGTAACAAGAATAATGCTAAAAAGCATAGTCTTTTGTTCCAATGTTGTGAACACTGCCTGCAACGAAACCAGAAAGAGAAAAACAGAAAAAAATGTGAATTGAGCATTGTGATAAAAAACAAAGAAAATAGACAAAGCAAAGTAGAGCAACTGTTGTCAGCGAAGTCAAAATGATGCAAATGCAATATGCAAACTGGCGACGCACAAAAAGCAATGTCTGCCAATGATGCTTGCTTCTGTTGCAGTCTATTTGTTCGGGGCGTAATATAATTTGCCATGGCATTGCATTGCTAGCAAAATAAATATCTTCGTACTGAAGTATATTCATCTTTAATCAAGAGTCAACATATATGTATATAAAGCTATGATTCGTATAATAATAGTATGAAGAACTCGTCTGGTTTGCTCCTGCCTGGGCCCGTTTGGTCAATTATGCTGCTCACGTAACGAACATAATTGCCAAGCCGCTATGCAAATTGCGGGGCCAGCCGCAAAGTAAACACTACAAATGTGTACAGCTTAGGCGAGGGAGAGAAAAGAATGAAACACGCATATCAATGGAATTAATTGGTAAGCCATAGACACACACAAACGAGACATATAGACACAGATGGCAAAGCGAAAGGCACAGAGAATAATAAGAATGGCTACAACAACTGCAAAGCGCAGCGCGTATCAATCTGAGCAACAGCACCAACGAAATACACACACACACACCATACGACTAAATTCCAACCAATTTTTATTGCTGCGAAAACAAAGGCGCAGAATATTATCACAGCAGCAACAACAATGACATCTACAGCAATCACGGGTACAAAATGGCGGCACGCAGCGAGGGCAGATGGTGCGGGGTGGAAGACGCAGAGCTGACGTCTGCACGTTCAACTAACAATAAATGATAAAACATAAATTCGCGCGCACACACATATTCACGGACAGGCACACACATGTGTGTATCATATCGTTAAAAGTCAATTGTAAACTTATGCGCCTGACGGCACATCTACAAACTACTCACACACACACAGAGAGACACACACAAGCAGATGACAAACCCAGGCTGAACGTGTTATGTGACGACGGCTGTAGTTGAACTGTTCGAATCATAATGCTGCCTTATCAGCAGCATTTAAATCAGCGCCTGAAACAAGCCCTCTGCCTGTTTCAGCTGGTGCTGCAGTAAAAGAAACCACTGAAGCGGCAGTTGGATAAAAGTTACATTGACATTGCCAAAAAGAATAGATGAACAAAAAAAAAACAAGCCACTGAGCAACTGCACACACACAATCACACTCAGAGCGGAGAACTTACAAACGAGGCGTAAGAGCGAAATCTTGCTGTAACGCTGGAGAGAAAGTGGAAGAGTGACAGAGAGCGAGAGCGCGTTTGCGCCTTTCGCCATACACCAACGCATAAGTAGCTCAAGAGTCACACAGAAACGAATTTGTCCACGCTGGTTTGGATGCTGCTGTTTCTGCTGCTGCTGCTGATGCTAGAGCTAGCTTCGTTCCTTTTTGTATTTGTTGTATTCTTACCGCTGCTGCTGCGAACGCACACCACAAGACCGTTTTTGTTGTTGGTTTTTACATTTACCTATTTGGCATTCGCCTGTTCTTTTGGCTTGCTTGTTTACGCTTTGCCACATATGTCGCTGCAAATATGTATATAATTGCCAGACGCACAAAACTAGGCTACACAGTTTTCAGTGCGGTCGGTGTTTTAATTATATCGTAAATTTCTTTCACTATTAACAATATGAATACATGTTCGTGTGTGTGTATTTATTCATTTTATTATGGTTACTACGGCGCTGGTTTTTAATGCTTTTTGCAGACACCGCTTAATGACGTAACAATTATCTTAGCTCATCGCAGTAGGCCCCGCTTATGGTACTCTCGGGTGCGTTTCTGCGGTCAGAGGCCGTCAATTGAATTGCCAAGCACACACACACACACACATGCATACATAGAAACGAAATCACTTACTCTCACACACAGCGCAGAACAAATAAAGATGCGCCTTTATTGCGAATAGCAGCATTTTGTGACATTTAATTAAAAAAAAAAAGAAGAAAAATGTAACTCAGACCGAAACTACTTTTGCTTCATATGAGATACACATATATACGACTGTATGTGTTATTGCAATTTTGCCCATAGCTGGGGACGTCCTGCAGCTTAACGGTGCACTCCCCTGCTGCTGCTAAACGTTTTGCAAATAACTATTTTTTATTCATAAGCAAGACAACAACACATACTCACACAGACCAGCACAAAACGTGGCGCACTCTAAGCGACCACTTAAGTGTGTTGCTTTAACAACAACAGCAGCAACAACAACAACAATGACAATACGAGTCAACCACAGATGCAGCCCTCCCCCCTTTCCATCACCCGCTAAACACACACACACAGCTACGGTGGCGTCCAGTGCTGCACAAGTGGAGCGCATGAATGAATGAATGACAGACAGGCTTGCCTTTGGCTTCAGGCAGCATTAGGGGAAGTGGGCGTGGCCACTGCTTAGCCAGTGCCCCCATTGTTAAATGCGACTGCTGATGCTGCTGTTTCTGTTGCTGTCATTACTTGACGTTGTTGTTGTTTCTGCTGTCATTTTCATCTAAGTGCACACGAAGTGCGCTCCAAAAAGCGTCCAGGTTGCTCTACATGTGTGCGTGTATTTGTTTGAGCATTTGTTTTGAGTGCAATGCTTGTTGCTTTTGTTTTGGAATCCTGTGGTTGCTGCTGCTACCGCTGCTGCTATTGTTGTTTCGTTTTCCTTTTGTGCTCACTGTGTCATTTGTGTATTATTTTTGCATAGAGCCCACACTGTAGAGGCCCCACCATTTTATATGCCGATGGGCAATGAGGCAACAAAAAAATATAATAAAAAACAAGTAAGAAGGCTCTAGTCGAGAAATCCCGACTAGTCTATACCCTTAACCCTATACTTTACGCATACAGTCAGTGCTTGCAAGTATGTGTGAGTGTGTGTATGTATACGCGTATAGTGCATACCTTCTTAATTTCAATACTCCATATCTCCGGTCTTTCTCAACCGATTTCAATAAAATTTTCACTGATTATCATTATTTAGTCTAATATTCCAAACCGCTCCAAAAAATTTTCCAAATTCAAGATTTTGTTGTTATCGATCACATGTGTATATCGGAAACGAAAATTTAAAACAAACTTGTACTGCCTAGGGATTAAGCGGGCTTATGTACCAAATCTGGAGTCTCTAGCTTTTATAGTCTCTGAGATCGACGCGTTCATACATACGGACGGACGGACGGACAGACGGACAGACGGACGGACGGACGGACGGACGGACAGACGGACATGGCTATATCGACTCGGCTGTTGATCAAGAATATATATACTTTATGGGGTCGGAGATGCTTCCTTCTCCCTGTTACATACTTTTGCACAAATCCATTATACCCTTTTTACCCATTTTCAATGGGTTAAGGGTATAAAAAATATATATATATATAGGCAGTTAGAATTCTTTATTTTTGTTTGCTGGGGCTGTGAAATCTGTACGTATGACTAACCAATGTTATTCTGTTGAGCGCCATTTGCAAGCAATTGTTATACAACATTGAAAATATTTGTGTAGCATGCCTTTAGGCGGAAGCAAAAGATGCAATTTTTCATTGTTAAAACGCAGAGTGAGATTGAATAAGCAACAAAAAAAAAACAACAACCTGTCAAACAGAGCATAACTATTGAAGTATCAGTTAAATTCCAGTTAATACTTTTCATATTTAACTTTAAGTTGATTAAACAAAAGGTGGTTTATTGAACACTCCCAACCTAAAGGGTTTGTCTTGAATTTGAATCGTATTCTTCAAACATTTTACAGCACATTTGTGAAAGTCACATAACTGCAACTGCTTGAAAGCGCTTTGGAGGCCAACAGCAAAAGCAGCAATACATTTGTAATTAAGAAAGTTTTGTCAGCAAAACACTTGAATGAAATTTTAATTTATTTCTAAACTGTACAGGCATTTGGGCATTGTCATTGTGATTGCCTTTATTGCCACACAGCCAACAGGGCCAAAAACAACAATAGTCAAGAAAGGAAAGATAAAAAAAACAAACGAGGCAGCTGCTAAAACTTTTCTAAGGCGTTGACAGAGAGACAGAGAAAGCAAACAGAATGTCTGACAGTCAGATAGACTGACAAACTGACTGACTGGGAAGTTGCTATTAAATATTTAACCTTATCACAATCATTTGTGTACTACAACAATTGTAAGATTGCTGCCCATGTTTCGAATTCGATTTGCCATTGGCGGCAAAACAGTTAAAAAACAGAAGCAAGAGCCGCAAGGTGGCAAGTTCGGCCAAATTATGGCGGCTCATGAAACGCTTAAGCCATCAACACACGATATTTGGTAATTAACCCAGCGATACCATTGCCAAATTATGCATGAACAGGCGTACGACAAAGCCATCACATCCAGCCAGCATCCATTTTGAGAACATTCAGGGCTACGTGCGCTATATTAATGGCTCTAGCATAGACAACAACAACAAGGAAATACAGAAGTAGAAAAAGCTTTGAGTATATATATATATATATGTGTGTATGTGTCTTATCTGTATACTCTAACTGTGAGTGATTATAGTGATTGCTCACAAATTGCAGCTTTTAGAAATAAGAAACATTTGCATTCATTCAATTTGCCCAAAATTAAGACTAATACATTTTATTTAGATTACTTTTTTTGGTTCTCTCTCTTTAAGACATTTTAGTTAGTTTTCTTGACATTGCTCTAAGTGAATCAATAGAAACAAAATGATGTTAATCCTTTTGACTTGAAATTATTTAAAGGTTATGATAAACACTCTATTTAGGTTGCGGATGAATCTTTCTAAAAATTATCTTTCGAGTTGGAATATAAAAAAGTTCCTTGTGGAAACTTTGAAGTTTGGAAAGCTTAATGAATTATAATTTGAATATTTCGAATCACATGCCAGCTGGATAGGCGCCAAAAAATCTATGTTAAGCAGACAAAGTAGATCGTGAAACCCCGTTTTTACCCTTAACCCATTAAAAATGGTTAAAACGGGTATAATGGTTTTGTGCAAAAGTATGTAACATGCAGAAGGAAGCATTTCCGACCCCATAAAGTATATATATTCTTGATCAGCATCAACAGCCGAGTCGATATAGCCATGTCCGGCTGTCCGTCCGTCCGTCCGTCCGTCCGTCTGTCTGTCCGTCTGTCCGTCCGTATGTATGAATCGTCGATCTCAGAGACTATAAGAGATAGAGACTCCAGATTTTGTACAATCCCCGCGCAGTACAAGTTTGTTTTAGATTTTCGATAACTCTTCCCGTTTCCGATATACACATGTGATCGATAATAACAAAATGTTGAATTTGGAAAACTTTTGATGCAGTTTGAAAGATTAGACTAAATATTGACAATCTGTGAAAATTTGATTGAAATCGGTTGAGAAACACTGGAGATATGGAGTATTGAAATTAAGAAAGTATGCACTATACTCGTATACATACACACACTCACACATACTTGCAAGCACTGATTGTATGCGTAAAGTATAGGGTTAAGGGTATAGTCTAGTCGGGATTTCTCGACTAGAGCCTTCTTACTTGTTTGGAACTAACCTTATTCCTCTATTTTAGATATTCCTTAATCAGTACCAAAAGTTTTTAAGTTCAGTCAGGTTAAAAGCTTGATAGACATCAGACTTAAAAAGCAATCCTTCCAAGAGTATTTAAGCTTCGTCAACCGCTTTGAATGCTAAATGTTACGTTTTTTTTTTTTATTTGTTTTGCGCATTATCGTGATTAAAATTTTGCAATTTTGAGGCAAAAGTGTAAAGCGCGTTTTGCCGTTTGCCACGTTGCCATAAACAACTGTGCAGCATTCTTATCAGCAGCAGCAATGACTCCAAAGAACGCCCCCCACACACACCATTCCCACCCACTCGCTTTACAGGCAGCCAAAAGCAACCAACCCCAACTCATCGGCAAGCACAAAAGAGCACAAAACGAAAGCGTAAGAGAAAACAGCCGACCCATAGATAGAGAGAAGGACCAACCAAACAAAACGAAATGAAACGAAACGAACCATGCCTCAACTCAGCTCAGCGTAGCTCAGCTTTTGTTGTTGGTGAACTGAGTGAGTAAACTGACATTGAAGTGTTGTTGTTGTTGCTGATTCTGTTGTTGGTGGTGGTGGTGGTGATAGATAGGTGGCGGCTGCACGGTAAACAGAGCCTCGCTCCAAGCTTCAGAGCTCTTCTTGGAGCCGCAGCCGAAAATCGGCCCATTATCCATTTTTATTTTATCATCAATTTTATTACGCACACACAAAGTAAAGAGGCGCAACCGAAGCCGAAAGCCAAGCCAACTTGATGATGTAGAACTCGAAAAACAACAAAGCGTGCTCACACACACAGTCGCATACATATATATATATATATATATTTATATATATACACTGAATCTGAGAGAAGACACAACACGCCCTTTTTGATGTTTGTAATCGCATTTTTCTTGTTTTTTTATTTCCAAATTAATTTTTTTTCACTTTTGAGTGCGTTTTATTTTTTTGTGTTCATCTTTGTGCTTATTTTAAGCATGCCTTTTGTTATTGTAAATTAATCTTCATGTTTTCTATATTGTGTTCTATACAATTGCTATTTGTTTATCCACATACATACGTACCTAGATTAAGTGCAGCATTTGTGTGCAGATTTTATTGTTAATGCTGTTGATGAGGTTGTTTGTTTTGTTGTTGTTGTTGCTGAACACTTTTATTGTTGTTGGTTGTTTGTTGTGGCACTTTGTTTAAATATCTATAAACTATTTGCGAAAATCCTTATGTATGAATAAAGCCGTTATAAAAAAGGATTAGCACTGCACTGCACGGAAAAATTATAAAAGCACACATTAAAAATATGTGTGGGTGGTGTGTGTGTGTGTGTATGAGTATGTGTGTGTCTCAATTGTGCGAGTTGATTGTCATCTTAACGCCAGTTGCGAGAATTCGCCACTAAACCTGTATTAGATAAGGCGCAAGCAATTTGTGTGTTGTCGCAAGTGGCAGTTCGTAGAAATTCCTCAATTGACCGCACAATAAAAACCAATTTACAATCTGTTTGTGTGTGTTATTGCTTGATTGAATCAAGAGTCAGTTAATAAACCGATTTAGCTTACTTTTTTTTTTTTCTTCAACACCTTAAGTAGATCTAAGTGAAACTAATCAACGCTTGTTAAACAAACGGATTTTACGGTGACCTCCTTGCGCCTATTGCACTTATTCAATTTAGAATTCTTATGAGTTTGTGTTTTCGGAAACTTCATTTATTTTGCACATGTTAATTAGTAGTTCGAAAGGCATAAGACACAGTGAAGAGGACCTTCAGCTAAAACTTAAGTAGGTCGTGCCTCAAGTACATTGCACTGCATTTAAAGGGGGAAATATTTTATTTTGAACTACAATTTGGCATGAAACTCTATTAACTCTTGTACAATTTATGTTTCTTTGCATGTTTTGTGTGACATTTTGTCAGTCAGTTATTATGTTCTCGCTGCCTGTTGTTGATAAATTCGCATCTTTTTTTTGGGAGCGGCCTCAGCATTGCAGAGAGAATCAAACAACTTTTCTGCTTTTCCGCATTGTGCTTGACTTTGTGGTAAATCTTTTGGACAATTATTTACTTCAATTTAGATATAGTACATATACTATCTTGTTAAGTTTCGCTTTTGTTATGTTACTCATATTGGACAAAAGGATTTGGGGGAAATTCCATCAAGCGAAAATTAACTGCTACTTATGTGCGCGTGCGAGCGAGAGGGATTGATTTTCTTATTTTTTTGTTGGTTGGTTCTTGCTCGATTTTGCGTCTTTTTTTCATTTTTGGCTATGCTGTGCTCTGTGGCATAGCATACTTTTGGGGGTTGTGGTGCGATGCGCCGCCTGCCAGAACCCGAAAGCGAGCCAAACCAACAAGAAAAACAAGAACAAGAAGAACAACGAGAACAACAGCACCAACTCGCGCATATGTAACCAGCAATAAATTTTTCAATTACAAATATGCTGCCTTTGTTGTCTGATTCATTTTTTGGTGGATTGCAAAATGGCACACTGAATCACACACATACACAATCGCGCACGAGTCAAGTATTAAATAGTAGCAGTGACAGGAATCGAAACAGCGGCAAGCATCAAATTTTCTTCTTCGACCATCTCCACTTTCCACTTTCCGTCATGCCTATTCACTTGTTTTTGTTGCTGCGGCTGCGGCTGCTGCTTGCTGTTGCTGTTGGTGGTGTATTTGCCTGAACCATTTACCGAGCCTTTTGCCGCAATCGTTCCGTTGCTCTCGAGTTACAAATTCACACTGATTCGTGGCCCATGCGAAAAATGTGGCCATCGGGTTTGTTCTCATCATCGAATGCTGCTGTCGTCGCTGCCGTTGCTGGTTCTTCGTTATTGTACAACCAAGGACTCGCCGGCGCCCCCGCTCTTTGAATTTAAGAGCGCTTTTAAAGAGCGGAAGGCGTGATGGTGTTATTAAACACTTGAAAGCTGCAGCGTTAGCCATTCTTTAAATGCGTGCATAACAAATGTAAATTGAAACACACGTTAATTACCGTTCACCCCTTGCAAGGCAATACACTCCATGTGTACCGCAATTACCACATCATTAGCTGTAGCGCAATACATTATTGAAACAAAAGAATGCCCAGAGAAATAACTATTTAATGTTTGTAACTAAATTACATTCATTACGCGGAGTTTTTACTGTATTCAAATATATGAGAAAAATAGAGGGCAAGTAAATATCATTTTTTTCTGTTTAAAATGCGCGCGCACTATCGTATTATCGATAAGCGATTGTTGTCTTTTTAATATATATTTTTAGTATTTTTTCATTTCATTGCGTGTTCTGCCCCATTCAAAGCCGGTCACACTGCCCTTGAAATATAGTAGAAATTAATAGAAATTGGTCATTAAACGTTCTGAGCTGTGCAAGTTTCATATTTTCGCAAGTTAAAATTGTATGTAAGACTCAACAAGAAAATATTACCGCCAGCTTTTAGAATAGTTAGTTGAACAAGGTGTCATATAACAGTGCAATGTTCATCGAAAGCGACAGCTGTAAAACGCAGAACTTTCTTTTTATCTGCCACACAAAGAAAAATCAATAAATCTGTATTGAGATTTATTTTACAGTGGCGTATAAAGTAATTAATCAGGCCACTCTCACATTGCTAAGCAAAAGAGGCGTTCACAGCAACTAAAAATTAAGCAAATGAACTAAGAGGAAGTGAACGAATTAGTAATTAATTGCATACGTATCAAAAATGTTAAATCGATAAATATTTAATGAATCATTGCTATTTTTAATATGTATTACAATTTCCTTTATTTTCTAGTCATTAGCTGTCGAGTATTGAGCTGTCAAAATGGGTTCACTATTCCGCAGCGAGGAGATGGCGCTTTGCCAACTCTTCCTCCAGAGTGAAGCGGCTTATGCCTGTGTCTCCGAGCTCGGCGAACTGGGACTGGTTCAGTTTCGTGATGTAAGTGCAAATCAATGAGCAGCAATTTCGAAAAATCTGAACTTTAAATGAATTCAAATTTTACACAGCTCAATCCGGATGTGAATGCATTTCAACGGAAGTTTGTTAACGAAGTGCGTCGTTGCGATGAAATGGAACGCAAATTGCGTTATCTCGAGAAGGAGATCAAGAAGGATGGCATACCCATGCTGGACACCGGCGAGAGTCCGGAAGCGCCGCAGCCCCGCGAAATGATTGATTTGGAGGCAAGTTTCTCAAACTCGTAGCGTTAACGTGTCTCAAAATTGATAATTGATTTATTTATGCTTGCTGTATTTTATTTTCTTGACGCCGGAAGTAGATTCTCGTACTTGCTCTATACTCATATGGCTTCCATTTTTCTTGCAGGCAACGTTTGAGAAACTTGAGAACGAGCTGCGCGAGGTGAATCAAAATGCGGAGGCATTGAAACGCAACTTCTTGGAGCTAACGGAGCTGAAGCACATACTGCGCAAGACGCAGGTCTTCTTCGATGAGGTATGCATGCGGTTTTTGCTAACATTTCTTATAGGCGAACATCAGCAAACAGATAAGCTACATATATCAACTACTACTACGTGGCATAGGCATTTTCAACTTAATTTTCTTATTAACATATGTCAATAATTTGCTAAGCAATAATCCAGCCTGACGACACAAATGGTGCAACATTTGGATCTTATTATTGTTTCACTCGTTGAAGTACATTTTTAATTTATACCGCAGTACACAAAACAAACAGAACAACATACTTCTACAGCACATACTATTTTAACTATTATATACATATTTTTAAACAAATCAATGTATGTAAAAAAGCTTAGTTTACTTTTTTGTAACTTTTTTGCCAAGTAAGTTTTGTTTAAGCAGAATACATACATGTACAATGTATATATGTGCATGCTTTATCCCTTTCCCTAGTTTTTTAATGTTTGTGCTTTGGTTTTTAAGTATGTATATATGTATTTAGTATTAGTTGTTTTATTTATCTTAATTTGTTTGTTATTTTATTATTGGTTCTTACGTTTTATTTTCCATATTCAAACAATACAAATGCCACCAAAAAACAAAAAAACCAATACCAAATACCCCAAAACACCAAATGAACGAAATCCCGATACACCCTGCAAATGCATAACCACCCAAAACAAAAAAACAAAACCAACACCGACACATTTATTCGCCCCGGTTGTGTTGCCAGTCGGTGCCAATGGTTTACAAATCGTCCACATCAACAACAACAACACACTCATCAAACAAATATCGACGCTATCTACAGATGGCCGACAACCAGAACGAGGATGAGCAAGCGCAGCTGTTGGGCGAGGAGGGCGTCCGTGCCAACCAGCCGGGCCAAAATTTGAAGCTTGGGTAAATATTGTCACCTCAACCAACCAAAAAAAATTGTGTGGAAAACTAAACTCAGCCTGCGCATTTACGAAAAAAAACGTTCGACAAGTCAAAGAAAACAAAAACCGATAAACCAAACCCGACTCGCTCGCTCGCTCTCATTCTCCATGGCTATTTTGCGTGTCGTTATCTATATGCATATACTATATACAATCTGTCTGTAAAATGTGTACTATCTGTGCGTTTATTAGGTTCTCCATAGTGACACATTTTTATTGTGATATATGTACATGTGTGTTTGTATATATATATAAATATCTCTTTGCATTATGTACATTGTACAATGTGTATTAGCTTAAGGTCAATGATTGCTCTGGTGATGGTTTCTACACCTCTTCCTCATCCACAATTCCTAAGCCCACAAAACAAACACAACGCCTTGGATGCGGGTAGCTATAATTAACCAGTCAGCTACTAACCGCATTAACTAAGCATACACTATTACTGTACAATATATGTGAACTCATAAAGTTACTTGCTGATCGTCAAAAACAAACACGAAAAAACCAAAAACATTTTACAAAAAAATTTTAGCAGGAGGGCGGCCTCAACCACACAACCGAATCGATGACGCGGGCACTCATCACCGATGAGGTGCGAACCGCTGGTGCATCCATGGGTCCCGTACAGCTTGGGTATGTATTGAATCAACAATGCATACCAATAACAACTACGTACTACATATTGGCAGTTGCCAATTAAATACGTTATTTACTATATGCAACAAAAAATTATTGCTTAACGCCGCCAGCTAACCATAAATCAATCAAAGATGCTACGCCTATGCCAGACGAAAATAACAACCAACAATGTAACCATATTCAAAGAGAATGAAACCCACCCAACTAAACCACATCAAATGATCCACACCAAACTTTCATAGGTGTCAAAGATTTTATTGGTATCTCCAACCCACTAATTTTTTTTGGAAGCAATAATTTTCTGTGCAAAT
This sequence comes from Scaptomyza reducta, assembly GCA_035044485.1. Classification (NCBI taxonomy): domain Eukaryota; kingdom Metazoa; phylum Arthropoda; class Insecta; order Diptera; family Drosophilidae; genus Scaptomyza; species Scaptomyza reducta. The sequence goes on from JAWNNV010000348.1 coordinate 158,889, forward strand.
CGAAAATCGAAAAACAATCCTAAAAAACTAAAACCACAAAACGTTCTCTATTCTGTTCTCTTCCCAAAATGAAAAACAAAAATACAACGGTTTCTCTCTTAACCTTAACAATTGATAGTTTTATGGAAAAATCGATTGAACGTGAGGATTATCTGCCATGGTTGGTATCCCTCAATTCAAAATTAGACTAGGAATACTCATCAACATAACGCGATGTGCGCCTCTCATCAACTGTATATTGAGACATTGTCATTGTGGTCATTAGCTTTGCTCGCCGCATACTCTCCAACTTTCCTTAAAAAAATACCGAACCCCAAAAAAAAAAATACAAATCACAAAAAAAAACTCAACTCGTGCTCCTTTTTTAAATGTTTTCTGTCGCCACGTTTCATTCCATACTGCGTTCATTGGTATTTGTGCTTGAGAGTTTAGTTTTCCTTTTTGCCGTAACTAACCGGAATCAATCACTTTCCTAAATACTCAAAATACGCTCATTAATCATTAATCTCTTCAAGCTTTGTGGCCGGCGTCATTGCGCGTGAGAAGCTTCCCGCCTTCGAGAGGATGCTGTGGCGTGCTTGTCGTGGTAATGTGTTCCTGCGTCAGGCCATGATTGAGTCACCGCTCGAGGATCCCACCAATGCAAGTAGAAGAAGCACTTTAATTTAAATCTGATACTAAACGTTTTCAATTTTTTAGCAGGGCGACCAGGTTTACAAGTCGGTGTTCATCATATTCTTCCAAGGAGACCAGCTAAAGACACGCGTAAAGAAGATCTGTGAAGGTTTCCGTGCAACGTTGTATCCTTGCCCCGAGGCGCCAGCCGATCGTCGTGAAATGGCCATGGGTGTGATGACACGCATTGAGGATTTAAATACGGTGCTCGGTCAGACGCAAGATCATCGCCATCGTGTTTTGGTTGCAGCTGCCAAGAATTTGAAGAACTGGTTCGTCAAGGTGCGCAAGATCAAGGCCATCTATCATACGCTGAATCTCTTTAATCTGGATGTGACCCAGAAGTGTCTCATTGCCGAGTGCTGGGTGCCGTTGCTGGACATTGAGACCATACAGCTGGCACTGCGGCGAGGCACGGAGCGTTCGGGTTCGTCGGTGCCACCGATTCTTAATCGCATGCAAACGTTTGAGAATCCGCCCACATATAATCGCACAAACAAGTTTACCAAGGCCTTTCAAGCCCTAATCGATGCATATGGTGTGGCCAGCTATAGGGAAATGAATCCGGCACCCTATACCATAATAACGTTCCCATTTCTGTTTGCGGTCATGTTTGGAGATTTGGGCCATGGTGCCATTATGGCACTCTTTGGTCTCTGGATGATACGAAAGGAGAAGGGCCTCGCTGCCCAGAAAACGGACAACGAGATCTGGAATATATTCTTCGGCGGTCGCTACATCATATTCCTAATGGGCTGTTTTTCCATGTACACCGGCTTGATCTATAATGACATCTTCTCCAAATCACTTAATGTCTTTGGCTCGCATTGGCATGTGTCGTACAACAAGTCTACGGTGTGGACTAACAAGTTCTTGCAATTGAGTCCAGCAACCAACGATTATGAAGGCATACCATATCCGTTTGGTATGGATCCCATTTGGCAGGTGGCCTCTTCAAATAAGATTGTCTTTCTGAATGCATACAAGATGAAGATCTCAATTATTTTTGGCGTATTGCACATGATCTTTGGTGTCGTAATGAGCTGGCACAATCATACATACTTCCGTAATCGACTATCGCTGATCTATGAGTTCATTCCACAACTAGTGTTCCTGGTGCTCCTCTTCTTCTACATGGTGTTGCTAATGTTCATCAAATGGAATCGCTATGAGGCTACAAACGAATGTAAGTTTTCTTGCATACTTGTATCCTAAAAATGTGTAAAACTTTTTTTTTATTACAGTACCCTTTACGGAGGCCTGTGCGCCATCCATTTTGATAACATTTATCGATATGGTTCTGTTTAAAACTTCGAAGCCGAAAGGCGGCTGTCCTCCTTACATGTTTGCGGGGCAGTCATTTTTCCAGACCGTTTTTGTGTTGATCGCTCTCTGCTGCATTCCAGTTATGCTGCTTGGCAAACCATTGAAGATAATGCAGGCGCGCAAACAAGCAAATGTAAGTACAAATAACATGTCCAAACCAGTCTAGACATCCTTCACCATTCACCATAAGACACCACATTGTCATCACATTCCAAGCCTGGGTATATGAGCGTTCATTAACAGATCTACTTGTGTTTTGCACTTCTGTTTATTTATGCCTGGTCCTTGCCTTTGCCCCCAAACTAAACAACCCCAACCCACAAAACACCTAACACCAACCCAAATGCTATAGGAAGAGGTTAGTTGTGTCGTTTTGTTGCATTACAAGTTGAATTCTTTTAAGATTATATAACTAACGCTCGTTCCTTACATTTAATCAGGTTCAGCCCATTACTGGTTCATCGGATGCGGAAGTCGGTGCCATGCCGAATGGAGGTGCTGGCGGGCACCATGACGAGGAGGAAATGTCGGAGATATTCATACACCAAGGGATTCACACCATTGAGTATGTATTGGGTTCCGTTTCCCACACCGCATCCTATTTGCGCTTGTGGGCCCTTTCCTTGGCACACGCACGTAAGTCATTTCAGTTTCATCTAAAGTTTTCGAGCCTAAATCTTATTGAATTGGTTTACAGAACTGGCAGAGGTCTTGTGGGACATGGTGTTGGCAATGGGTTTGAAAAAGGAGGGTCCATTTGGTGGCATCTTTTTGACAGTGGTGTTTCCCTTATGGGCCATTCTTACCATTGGCATTTTAGTCTTGATGGAGGGTCTATCAGCTTTCCTTCACACGCTGCGTCTTCACTGGTATGCATAAGAGCCGTTAAAAAAAAAACACCCTTTTATTACATTTAATTTAATGCGTGTTTCAGGGTGGAGTTCCAGAGCAAGTTTTATTTGGGACAGGGATATGCCTTCCAGCCCTTTTCATTTGATAATATTATTGAAAATGGAAGTGCTACTACCGAAACCGATTAAATGGTCGACAACAGGAAATAAACATTAACCAAAGCATGCGGAGAGTCTCATCGTTTATGCAGTTATAGAAGTACAATACAAAAATATTTACCAATTTAATGGAATTTATAAACTTTATGCCTAGTAATCTATATATTTATGTTTAATAATCGTATAATGTTTTGCGTATAATATTGTCTAACGCTCTTAATAGCCGTTTATCGTGTTTACTCATAAATATAAAAAAAATATATATATTTAGCGCCCGCTTCACGCGTCAGCGCCCAAAAAAAAACAAACTTGAAATATGCTAATGGCTCATCAATTCATTTAATGCATTCACAAACTTTTGCATATTCTCGGTCGCCGGCTCATAGGGTTTCAGAGCTCCAAAGTCCAAAGTGGCAATTTTATTGCTCACCTCGTTAACCCTGCAGTAGTATATGTATTCCTCAGATGCCAATTGACGCGCCAATTCGAGTTGATGATTGTCCATCAGCTCATTGTTGACAACGATCAGACCCGCCTTGCCATTGTTTAATATATCCATGCATGTGCCAGCACCCGCATGTCCAATGATCAAATCTGCAGCCCTAATATCCTCCGTATTTGGTCGAAATTTATATTGCTCAACTTGAATGCCGTATTTGACATTTATTTGGTGTGGATCCGACACCGGTGACGAGTTACCATGCTGCAGCAGAAGTTTTTGGCATTTCAGCACTTGTAATGCACACAAAACCGAATGTGAGGTCATCACATTAATTAGTGCATCAAATTTTGTGGTGCCTACGGTGACGTAGACAACTTTTAAATGCATTTTTAAACAGTCAATGAATAATAACAATAACAAAGCTATTTAGGGACGACAAAATAAATCGATGAGTAAAACATCGCAAGCAATGTTTCTATCGATAGTTCGATACGATAAGCAGCCGTGACGAGCCGTTACGCGCAATCAACATTTGAGTGTAATTAAAGAAATATTTTAATTTTTAAATTCAGATATTTGTATCGGTATGCAACTAATTATTTAATTTATTACTAAATATTCGAATATTTTTAATTTTGGGTACTTTTTGCATATTGGTTATAAACTCGCATACAAAAAACAGAAAGAATTTTAGCGCATTATTTGAATTTACATATATATAATGTTTTTTTTTTCTTAGGTTTTGGAATCTGTGCAGAGATAATTAACATAATTCCACGTCTGTTAACTTTTCACTCTCGCTTTCATTCACACACATACACAAGCAAATTCTCCCTCTCTTGTTTCCATTTCGATCTATACATACGCTGGATACGATTATGCTTATTTCCGCTCGTGCTGATTGCGCATTCAGTCTGTTCTCGGCCGTTAAGCGTAACGGTTGTATTGTTTGTCTTGCAGCTGTGTCGTCGCTGTTTGCTGGCGTCAGTGATATACCTTGGATAAATTGCATTTACATATGTGTACGAGTAAACTCATATTCCTGGGAGTGCGATTTGATTACATTAATTCAATTATCCACTCGCGCCTGTGAAAGTGTTGCCTTGACCGTCAGACATCGTGGCAAATTTACGTTCGTGACTATTTGGGTGCCGCTTAACATTGTGTGCCTGTGTTTTTTTGTGTACGTGAGCGTAGGTGTTTTTATGCGTATGCGTTTTTATTTCCATATGCGATTGCATTTTCGCCGCTAAAGCATAAAACCGAAAACTGCATAGCTGTAAAGTTGTCGAAGAGGTTGAGAGGAAAGAGAGAGAGAGAGATCTGATTGGAGCCAGCAGCAGCAGAACAACAATAAGAGGTAAAAACGCAAATTCGTTTCAGACATTTAATTTTAATTGAAAAACCCAAAACTTTTTTGCTTGTTATCCAGATGTGATCCCATGTATATTTAATGCACATATATATGCACGTACCATATTTATCGAATTGTATACAACTTTTAAGCCGTGAACTTATCAACACTTCATTTAATTTCATTTTTATTTCTGCACACATTTTCAACTTGTTTATTTTGTATACAATTTTAAATTTAGTTGTTGTAATTGTTGTTTGGTTTGCTCACTCACATCTGCAGCATTATTTGGTTGGCTGTTTTTTCTGTATTTTTGCATCTGTTGAACATAAACACTCAAATTAGTTCTGACACTGAATATTTATATAAACAAGTACACATATATACGATTGCTTCCATATGTCTTCTTTGTGTTTCATATATATTTGGCAGGATCAATAAAGAACTTTCATCAAAATATTCCCTTTATTAAGCGTTCATTCATTCATCAATCCATCAAAAATGTGTATAGACATAAGCCAGCAAACCAACAAAAAGATGAGAAGAAGATTATTCTTTTTAAGTTTGTATATCTCAATTCGCTGTTGCCGAAATTTAATTAGTGCACAAGTGTAAATTGAATGATCCAAGCGATGATCACTTCTTCATTTGTAGCTGCTGTTAGACACAGATGGACAACATCATTATTGTTATAATTATGAACATCATTAATAAATAAATAATTTATCGTCTCGTGTGTGAGCCACAAATACATATACTATATGGAAAACAACGCTACGGGGCAGCCACCGATAAAATGTTTTGATGTTTTTAATCAATTGCTCATGGAATCAAAACACACAGACTCTTTTAATGTGTAAACATTGCACATTGCCAATGGCATACTGCAAATAATGCCCTTGTGTTTAATGCATCATCGTCATCATTATTATCATCATCGTCATCATTATTATCATCACCATCAGCTTGTTGGTGATTGGTTTTAAGCGTTTGAAACATATAAAATACGGCTATAAATTGAACTCTCCCCATGGGACCACTGACCCCCAACAAGGAAAGCGTAGATATATGAGATACGCATGTAAAGATATATGTATGTGCTTATATGCGTGGACGTCGTATTATTATTATTTGAGTTTTATAATGAAGGTCAAAGTGTCGGCATCGTTGCTGCCCCAAAAAGGCCAGCATTTAATTGTAGCAATTTGTTGCAAGCCCGCAGATCAAATTAATGTCATAACTCAATTATCCGGCATTCGGGGACATTCATTCATGTACATATGTACATATATATACCGCATCACATACACATACATTTCATATGCAAATGGATGACAATATCCTTTCAATATTTTCGGATCGGCGTGTCTTGTTTGCAATCTTTTACGGTTATTTTTCATTTGCATGGAAAATTAATAATAAATGTAAATAATGAATTGCTCACGCTTATTATATAAAGAGCAAAAATAAAGTTGGAACAAGCCTTTCGATGGGTTAAACCTAAACTAAGCGTTTGAAATTACAGCTAAAGTTGCCAACATTTACTATGTGACATATTTGTTGCTGACTGATTGTAAAGTTAAATATAGAACGTGGCATTAGCTGGTGAGTTTTTCTGTATTTTTTTTTACTAAATTATAGACTGGGTTTGAAAGTTATTCAAGTATTATAAAAAAAAACTTTCCACTTTTAGTATTTACTCAAAGTTGAAGCTAAGCTGACTCAAAGTTTTTTGCTGATTGACTAACAAGAAAATAAAATTATTTAATATTTCATTATCACATAATCTTTTTATACAAACACAAAATTAATTCCACGTTTACTTTTGATGTAAGCTAACCTTGACTTTCTGATAACAATAAGTAGCATATTATAATCGAATAATGACCTCTCCCATTGGAGTATTATGAAATTCGAATCCTATGCGATTAAATACATCTGAATATTACCTCATAGCCGTAAACATATTAAAGTACGTCAGAAGTTGGGCATGGTAAAACCCAGATATTAATTACTTCAGAATTTATAGTTGGGAATTAACATGCAATTAATTTAGCTGTTCCGCTTGTTGCAAAATAAGATTCCCTAGCAGGGAAATACATTAGAATGTTTAATAAAGACTATCTTTTTTTGCAATTGATTGCTTACCGAAGCCAATATTTACTGTAGACGTGTTTTAGTCATACGTACAACCTATGCTTGTATGCGTTTGTTTTTGAGAGTGTGTGTGTGTGAGTTCATGGATCGTCAAATGCCGGCAGGTGAAACTTGTATTTTGCATGAAACGAGAAGTCGCGAGTTATACGACACGCAATGAAATGCCAAACAATACAATTTGAACGCTTTGTCATTGTATGGAAACTAACATATAATTAATTATATGCACACAAAAACTTAAACGAAGTAAATGCAATTTCGGGATTTTGCTTTGTCTTATACCCTGAACACATTGAAAATGGGTAAAAAGGGTATAGTGGTTTTGTGCAAAAGTATGTATACTTTTCCGATATACAATAAAAATTTGATAACAATAAAATCTTAAAGATGGAATGTCGTGTGAAATGAAATAATGACTGTCAGTGAAATTATTATTGAAATCGATTGAGAAAAATTAATGTTAAGTCAAGCACTGATTGTACGCCTTAAGTATAGGGTTTAGGGTATCTTCTAGTCGGACTAGAGTCTACTTAGACTACACTTACAGTCGAGGGAGAAACTTGAGAAACCCTCTGTTAGGGGCTTAATTATGTAATTATGCATAATACTAGAATGTGCAACCCTTTGTAACCACAATGAACGTGCACTTATCACAATTTGATCAGGAAAAAAACCAATAACCCCCAAAAAAGGGGTTGTAGGAAACCACAAAAGTGGTCATTGATGAGATTGCAATACAACCTGCAGCTATATATCAAATTACAGGAATGCAACTAGCACTCAATTAAACGTTTAGCAAATCGGCAGCGGAAGTTTGAACTGGAAGCGGATGTGGTGTCTCAACTCTTCAACGCTTATTAATCAATACATTTTTGCTATGCACAGGTTTAGGACGACGACGAGATGGTCGCCAAGGAAATGTCTCTCCGCGAGAATGTGAGCATGGAGAATCGTCATGGTAATTCGATGGCTATGCCAGCTACCAGCAGTGGCACCACGCCAACATTCTCCCGCAACGGAAAACGTTTTAGCATTTCGATAACAACAGCAGCGCTGTTGGCATCCTTCTTCCTGTGCACCCTGCTGGCCGTGGGCTTTATTGTATATAATTTTGCGACTTGTGCACATCTGGAAGCAGGTGAAAATGAGAATATTATTTGCACCAGTGTCCATTTGCGCAACTCAAAGCATTCGCATGGGGGCGACGATGGCCCCAAATACGATCCGGATGTAAGATTGCCTAGGTCTATACAGCCACTTACTTACAACATCACGCTGGAGCCTCAGATGAGTGGCAACTTTAGCTTTACGGGCAGTGTGCAGATTCGTCTGCGCATCCTGGAGGATTGCTATAACATAACCATGCATGCTGAGGATCTGAACATCACACGCAACGATCTGGATGTCTATCGTGCCCTGCCAAATGGCAACCAGAACGACTCGGAGCCGAATAGTCTTCGTATCCGTAAGCAGTATCTTGTCGGGGCCAAACAGTTCTTTGTCATTCAGCTCTACGATAAGTTGCAGCGTGGCTGGGAATATGTTGTCCATATTCGATTTTCGGGCATCATCAAGGATAACTTGCAGGGATTCTATCGCAGCTCCTACAATGCACTCAATGATACCAGGTTAGCTAAAATTAACTATACAACTTCTTTTTCTAATGATCTCGTAATTCATTTTCAGGTGGGTTGCCTCAACCCAGTTTCAGGCCACAGATGCTCGACGCGCGTTTCCCTGTTTTGATGAACCGGCTCTCAAAGCCAAATTTACAATGCACATAGCACGTCCGCGACACCTGACCACCATCTCCAATATGCCCATTGTCTCCAGCAATAATCAGTAAGTCATCAATTTTTCCAAGGTTATTTTATCCCCTTTGCATTATTACCTCTGTCTCTCTCGTCTCTTACGCAGTGAATCCTTGCCCAATTATGTTTGGGATCACTTTGCCGAATCACTGCCCATGTCTACATATCTAGTGGCCTATGCCATTTCCGACTTTACGCACATATCGTCAGGCAACTTTTCCGTTTGGGCCCGTGCCGATGCCATCAAATCCGCTGAGTATGCCTTGAGCGTGGGTCCAAAGATACTTGATTTTCTGCAGAACTTCTTTGGCATTGCGTTCCCCTTGCCCAAGATCGATATGATAGCGTTGCCAGAGTTTCAGGCAGGCGCTATGGAAAACTGGGGTCTCATCACATTCAGGGAGACAGCAATGCTCTATGATAAAGGTGTGGCAATGGCTAGCAATAAGCAACGTGTTGCCTCTGTGGTGGGCCACGAGCTAGCCCATCAATGGTTTGGTAATCTGGTTACGCCCAGCTGGTGGTCGGATATTTGGCTTAACGAAGGATTTGCTAGCTATATGGAGTATCTAACAGCGAATGCCGTGGCGCCCGAATGGAAGCTGCTCGATGAGTTTGTGGTGAATGAACTACAGACAGTATTCCAACTGGATGCTTTGACCACAACGCACAAGATCTCGCAAGAGGTTGGCAATCCACAGGAGATTTTCGAATTATTCGATCGCATTTCGTATGCCAAGGGTTCGACTGTAATTCGCATGATGAGTCATTTCCTTACGGATGCCGTCTTTCGAGGCGGTCTCAGCAAGTATTTGAGCGAGATGGCCTATAAGTCAGCCACCCAAGATGATCTGTGGCGCTTCCTGACCGACGAGGCAAAGACTTCGGGCCTGTTGGATAGCAGCACGAGCGTCAAGACCATAATGGATACGTGGACATTGCAGGCTGGTTATCCCATGCTTAAGATCTCACGTCATCCCAACTCAGATGCAGTCCGTCTGGATCAAGAGCGTTTTGTCTATGGCAATAGAAGCAAGACGAACGATCGTCCACTCTGGTGGATACCCATCACATATACCACTGACATGGAGTTAAACTTCGAAAGCACACGCCCAACAACATGGATACCTCGTACTAAAATCTACGAGCTGGAAAATCGTAATCTCTCCACTGCCAAGTGGTTCATCTTCAATATACAGCAAACAGGCTACTATCGTGTCAACTACGATCTGGATAATTGGCGTGCAGTTACACAACATTTGATGGATGCCGCTCACTTTGCTCAAATTGCCCCAGCCAATCGCGCTCAACTTATTGATGATGTCCTGAATCTAGCGCGTGGCTACTATTTGTCCTACGACACGGCCATGAATCTAACTCGCTATCTTGCACACGAGACGAACCATGTGCCGTGGAAGGCGGCCATTACGAACTTTAACTTTATTGATTCCATGTTTGTCAACTCGGGTGACTACGATTTGCTTAAGGTAGATTGAATGAACCAAAACTGACGAGATATATCTCTCACCTGATTGTCTCTTTTCAGAACTATCTGTTAAATCTTTTGCGCAAGGTTTATGCAGAGGTGGAGGACATTAATCCACAGGGTGAAAATGAAAACATTCCCCTGCTGTTGAAGCGCTCCGAAATACTAAGCATGGCCTGCCATTTGGGACATCAGCAGTGCATCTCGGAGAGCACTAAACAATTCCAGAATTTGGTGCAGTCACCCAATCATGATGCATATAATCCGTAAGTTAACCTTACCGCCAGAGAGAAACACAAAGTTTATTATTATTTCCTGGACAGCATAAATCCAAACATGCGAGCCATTGTATATTGTGCGGGTATAAAATATGGCACGGAGTACGAGTGGGATTTTGCCTTCGAGCGCTATTTGAAAACAAATGTGCCGGCTGAGAAGGAGTTGCTGCTCAATGGACTGGGCTGCTCCAAGGAGCCATGGCTGCTGTATCGCTACCTTCGTCGTGCCATTTCCGGTCAGCATATACGCAAACAGGATCTGTTCCGCGTATTTGCCGCTGTGTCGAACACAGTGGTGGGTCAAAAGATTGCCTTCGATTATCTGCGCAACAACTGGCAGGAGATTAACACTTAGTATGTGGACAACAGAATTTTACTTAGTACCAAACTAATTATACATTTTTGTTATAATTCAGCATGGGCTCCCAAATATCCAACATTCATACGCTGCTTAAATTTGTCAGCAAACGAATGAATTCCAAGTTCCAGTTGGCCGAGCTGGAGGAATTTGTGCACGATTCGCACTGGGTGTATGACAGACCCATTCAACAGATTGTAGAGCAGGTGGAAATTAATGTGAACTGGATGAATCGCAGTTACAAGTCAATTGTCAAATGGCTGCAGCAGGAAGCTGGCTTAACAGGACAATAAACCACATAGAGGACTCTATAGTCACAAATCACGTGTCCTGAGCTGCAGCAGTATTAGATTCAGCAAGATAAACCGAGTGGAGTTCACAATTTTTTTGCATGCGGCAAAAACCAGTGCATTTATGTATTTATATATGTTAATCATTTAGTATATAAATTTATGTCGAGTGTTTTGCGTCAAGTCAAAAGCCAAAGAAACAACTTAAGCGCTTTCAACATAGAAACTATTTTGTTTATGGATGGTCATTTGAACCATTTGTGAAAAAGCTAAAGAATCACCGAGTAAAGTGTTTCTTTTAATGCCAATTTTCATATGTACTATGAGAATCTTGTACTTTTATTTCGTATAAACTTGTATTGTACTTAAATGTAAATTAAACATAATCATTATTTGTTCATATGCGTCATTATTTCTAAATTGCACAGTTTAATCATTTTTTGCAGCATTTTGTTTTTTCAACAATGGAAGACTGGTTACGTTGGCAAACATTAATATGCCCACAAATACGAGCACTGTGCCCAACCAATGATATAGTGTAAATGGATTACGAAAATATACAATCGAGAACACCAGCGAGACGAATTTACGTAGAGTTAAAATTAAAGTAACAGTTAAAGAGCTGCACTCTGTAGTCAAGAAATAAACGGAGCTTATGCATAAATGCTGCATTAAAACGTTACCAAGCAGATAAATCAGGAAGAGCGGCACAGCCACGTTGCCCAGAAACCCTATTCTATAGGGTTCACTTTCTAGGGCCAAACTCCAATGCGTTTTGATGTTGTCATGCACAAATAGAAAGGCAGGCAGCGGCAACAGGTGTGAGTAGTAAAGTGCTTCTCGAGCACATTTGCCATGTCGACGATATAGCAACTCCTGTGTGACGCCCATGTAAGAGGAGATAAAGAGAGCGAGTATGAGTAGCACCACGCCCACTGCCCACCAGAATATATTTCGTGTTGAAACTGCATTCTGTGATTGCACATCTCGGCTAGAAAAATATGTGCAGATGAATATGCCTAGTGTAATCATAATGACGGCTAAGTACTGTTTCAGCTGATACTGACGTTTGAGTATTATGCTGCCCAGACACATATTTGAAATCAGACTGCCGCCGCGGATTATCATGTGCAGTGTCATGGGCACATTAAAGTGAAACACATAGTTATTGCACACACTGGTCACGAAAAACATGACCACAAGTAGCGCATAATCTCGCAAGCTAATCACACGCTTCGCTGTTCCAAATTTTGAAGTGAAGAGAAAACCCTCCAGGGCAATAAATGCAAATTGCGCAGCGGTAATCAAATTACCCGCACCCGGGTCCAATTTAACCAGCAGCTCCAGAAACACAACACCACAACAGCATCCCACAAAGACGCTGGCAATGGAAAAGCAGGCGCGAAAATTCATTGCGCTGGCCACGCATTGGACTGCAAATAAGAAAATTTTGTTGACATATCTTAAGGTACCACAAAAACGCGACTCACCTTTAGCCAATTAACTGCCTAATACCATTGTGCTAACAACTTTCTTTTGTCAACAAAAACAAATGCCACAGGTGAGCATCGTCAGCCCTGGCAAAAAGTACGCTGATCTTTAATCGTTAGAGTGACCATATTCTTTGCAGAGAAGCTATCGTATTTTTTCCTATTTAAAATTGATTTTGATGGATATATATAGAATTCAAACATTAAAAAAATATAATTTAGAAATGTTGTTAAGCAAAAGCAGTTCGACGATAAAAATGGTTAATGGTAATTGTTGATCCTCAAGCAAAAAGTTGGGATATGCTTTATAGCTATAAAACGTGCGAGTTTTCCCAATTTGTAGACAATATTAGTGAACGCGACTGCCCCAGCCAACATCCTGTTTGGCAGCAAGTTCGACGAGCATCTCTGCCTGTCGCATATATCGGCTAAAAGCTCCCGGCCACAACCAGTACTTGTGTGTTGACTAAGCTGTTCAGCTTAAATGTTTGAACTGAACTCCACAAGTGTAATGGAATTGCATTGCCTATTATTGGCGACAACTCCTCTGAGTGGCATGGATGCCTTACATTCTCCGGATCAAAGTAGAAAATTGTAATAAAATTGTTATAACGGAAAACGGCCGAAAAAAATTCAACGTAAATTTTAACACTATCGTTCGTGGCTAAGAACTTATACGTACTAAATGCTCAATCCTATTACATTAGACCAATATACCTATTTATATACACTTACTAAGTGAGTTATGAGGAACTTATTAAGAACAGACCCATTTATCAAGAAAATACAATAACAAATTGTACGTTTTGTTATAAATTATTTTTATATAGTTCGCTGAAATGGTGCTAGACAAAATATATTTAATCACTGTATTTAATTGTATAATTTTCCTTTTTATTTCTGAGTATTCAAACATCGTAAGTAATTATTATTAACGTTTTTCTTGTTAATGACAAGACCTTATATCATGTCCAGACAAACTTTGATACAGCCAACTAGCAACTCAAACACAAATACCAGCGATGATGTGGCTAATGCGTATGCATAGAGAGAGGCAATAAAGTGCCAGTCAGTCCAATCAAGCGGCTTTATCGCTAACACTGGATCCTATCCTTAGGTCTATAATAACCGGCGCGTATCATACCATAGAGACTATTGTCAATCCAATGCATCAGAATGCCACTTTGATGCAACCACAGAACGTGTTGATCAAACTGATGGCGATACAATGAGTTCTATTTAATGAGAAGAGATTGGGGTGATAGTTCACTGATACACAAGTCTCTAGAATAGCGAAAAATAACTCTGAAACTTTGCATATATACACCATTTATCGGACAAAACCGTATAGCCAAGAGGCATTAAAACTATTACGTTGGCTTAGAAATTCAGTAGAGTTCTCTAACGATATGAAAGATGATGCATATTTGATTCGCATTTCTTCAGGATAGTGTGGAAATTCTGAACGCAATCCAATTATTTTTAAGCCTGAAGCACTTAACTGCTCAAAATTGGAAATCGAGAGCAGTTTTTGTGGGCAAATAAACAATGCCGAAAGTTGAGCTAACACCGAGCATATCAGCGTAAGTTTTATCAATGAGGGGATCAGTATTAGCCACGGTCTTCCGGATATACGTCGACTAAACCGCCATCGAAACAGAAAATAAATGATTCCCAGAGTTAGCCACATCCAGGGCGACTCCAATACACCACTCATGGCGTCACGGGGACTCACAACACGCTCCACTGGCAACATGGTGCACCAGTTGAATGTGAAAACTGGATAGCTAACGAAATGGAAATTTCCTCCGACCCTAACAAGCGGAAACAGGGTGCTGGTTATATCCGTTGTCCCATTCTGAACATGGTACATCAACTTAAAGAAGCTATTTGCCATAGATTTGCTTGCAGTGGGTTCAAAACTCAACTGAAGCGTAGCGTTTAATTTCCGGGCAAAATCCTCCATCAAAAGCCCCAGAGCACCAGTAATTATCTTTTTTGTAAATTGTGTAAAACTGCGAGAGATCTGGTTGTGTACGTAGAACATGACCATGTAGATTACCCAATTTTCTGGGAAACATCTTCAAATTACAATGATATATATGAGCAAGAAGACGAAATGTGGGAAAGTACTGATATTCAAAAAGTTGACCAGATTTGAAGAAATCATCAAAGAGTAGGATTACATTCGGCATTAAAATCTGTCGGCAACGCTTTAAAATCTCGGTAGCTAATCCATTTATTTCTGTTTGGGACCGATTATTCAGACACATCTGAATCAGCAAGCGCACCTCCCTCATCTGATTTAACATCACACTCAGCGTACTTAGCGCTTATTCATATCGGTCACTGTCCAAACAAATCAATCCAAGCATTTCCAAACTATGCTGCGACTTTAAATGTGGTGCATCCGAATATTTATCCAATACCAAAGAGCTGCTGGTCATGTTATTCACATTTAATAGATGTTCAATCCAGCAGTTGCATTTTGAACCCTCAAAATAGGGCATGGTCCGAAACCTTAGCTCTTCTTTCAAATGTCTCCAAAAGCCAGAGATTTGGTCAGAACTGGGCCAGTTGTTAACGTGTACTTGTGGGTCCATCCACATTTTAAACGAGACTGTTGATTTGACCTTAGAATCAAGTCGCATTTATAACGGTTATTGGAATTGAATTGTCAACGTTTCTAGTTGCTGACTTGCAAAACCCTTTGATAGTGTTCACAAAAGAAATTAACTAATAAACAATTCGGATAGTGGAAGCAAGGCAAGAACTAACTAAACAAAAAATATCGTAATTTTTGCTTATGTTTAATGATAATATTAGTTAAATTCAGCTTAATTGCTTTAACGGCGAGATTATTGCGCTTTGAGTTAATTTCTTATTTTGTTTATTTATGAATTATCAATTTTAAATTGTTAATTACTAAAAAAAATGTTACAAATGCACATTTATTCGTTGTGCCACTTATGACACTGCAATTTCAATTAATAGCAATTATCGTTACCGAAAAATATTTTAAATGTCACAGTTACTATTATCGCTAATTACTAGTATCGCACATCTCTAAGAGTTATCGCGCTGTCTGTCGCTCTCTCCTTCGCACCATATTCGCGAGCCCGTCAGATTAATTTTTTCCACACTGGCATCTTAATTAATAGAAGTTTTTCATAGCAATTATTAATTAAAAGAAGATCAGCAAGTTAAGAGCGTGAGATGAGCGAAACTATTAACACCTCGGCGCAGTTTCCGACCTTCGAGAAACCGACCGTGCAGTTCAACGAAAAGGGCTGGGGACCATGCGAGCTGCCGGACACGTTTAAGGATGTGCCATACCAGCCGTTCAGCAAGAACGATCGACTGGGCAAGATCTGTGACTGGACAAGCACCTCCAACAACGACAAGAAGTATCAAAGTAAGTAAACACACAAACTTAATATTGCATATGCACAAAAGTGAGGTTATGTTGCAGGGCTGAGCTTTGTTTGTGTGCGTCGTGGCAGAGAATTCGAGACTAATCCTTTTAATTTTTTTCATTGCAGACAAATATGCTTCTACCTTTGGCACTGGCAACCAATATGCCTACTATCATGAGGAAGACGAAACGACGTTCCATCTTGTGGACACCGCACGCGTCCAGAAGCCACCGCATCAGCGCGGCCGTTTCCGCAACATGCGCAACTCCCGGTCGGGACGCGGTCGCAATGCACGCGGCGGTCTTAATACCCATGGTCATGGCATGACAACGCTAAACAGCAAGAATGTTAAGGCACGCGATACTCGTCGTGGTGTTGGCAAGCGTTTTGGTAATCGCGGTCCGCCACCCAAGATGCGCGAATCTTCGGTCGCAGTACGTGCCGACTGGGCTTCCATTGAGGAGATGGACTTCCCGCGTCTCATGAAGCTGTCGCTGCCGAACATTAAGGATGGTGAGGACATTACAACTTGCGGCACCTTGGAGTACTACGATAAGACGTACGATCGCATTAACGTAAAGAACGAGAAGCCGCTGCAAAAGATTGATCGCATTGTGCATACTGTAACCACCACTGATGATCCAGTCATTCGACGTCTGTCCAAAACGATTGGCAACGTGTTTGCCACAGATGCCATTTTGGCCACCATTATGTGCTCGACACGCTCCAACTACTCGTGGGATATTGTTATCGAAAAAGTTGGTAAGAGGTCGAGTAAATAAAATCAAAAGGATATGAACTAATTTTGAAATTCTGCGTTACACAGGCGAGAAGATCTTTATGGACAAACGGGATCATACGGAATTTGATTTACTCACTGTGAATGAGTCGAGCGTTGAACCGCCAACCGACGACGACAGTTCGTGCAATTCGCCCCGTAATCTGGCTATTGAGGCAACATTTATCAATCATAATTTCAGCCAGCAAGTGCTTAAGACTGGCGAAAATGAGGCCAAGTACAAGTTTGACGAAACCAATCCATTCATCAGCGAGGATGAGGACATACAGGTGGCTAGTGTTGGCTATCGCTACAAGAAATGGGAACTAGGCAGCGATATTGTAAGGACATCTCGAATGATAAACACGTATAACACTATCTATAATCAAACTTTATTGACAGGTTCTAGTAGCTCGCTGCGAACACGATGGTGTGCTGCAAACGCCCAGTGGAGAGCCTCAGTTCTTATCCATCAAGGCACTGAATGAGTGGGACTCAAAACTGGCCAATGGTGTTGAGTGGCGTCAAAAGCTGGACACACAACGTGGTGCCGTATTGGCCAACGAATTGAGGAACAATGCCTGTAAACTGGCCAAGTGGACGGTGCAGGCGGTGCTTGCTGGTTCTGACCAGCTGAAGCTAGGCTATGTTTCGCGTATCAATCCCCGTGATCATTCTCGGCACGTCATCTTGGGCACACAGCAGTTTAAACCCCATGAGTTTGCCACACAAATCAATCTGAGTATGGACAACGCATGGGGTGTTTTGCGGTGCATCATTGACCTGGTGATGAAGCAGAAGGATGGCAAATACTTGATCATGAAAGATCCCAACAAGCCAATTATCCGCTTGTATGACATACCTGATAACACATTTGATTCGGATGATTCAGACGATGGCGAGGGAGATGATGGTGAAGGTTTCCAACAAGTCTACAACTATGCCCACAACAGCAACAAGATTTAAATATTGTGTTTCATTTCCAGCATTGTGTGCGCATCATAAAGTTTAAAAAACACAAACAAACAAACACATTAATACAACCTACTCGTATCTAAAAATTATAGCAACAAAAAACCGGTTAAACAATGCCAAATCACAACAATAATAATACAGCATTTGGAATTAGTTCTAACCATTTGATTTTAAGTTGGCCGAGTAAAGCACAGATTGGAAATAGACCTTTAGAATTCTTAATTATGCATATGGAGATGGGCCTTTGGGTGGTGCAATGTACTTAATCGTACTGGCTTTGATCAACAATCGATAACCTTTGACATCCAGCCAATTTATTGGTTGAGATAACCTAAAGTCGGTTGGTGTAATGTATTAATAAATGCATACACATATTTTCGAATCAACTGACACGCGTTGAATCAGAAAGCGAGTTTAGTCTTAACGTGAAGCCCACGGCGTTCAATTCACACTTGTCTATCGGACGTTATCGCGTTATGTTGTCACAACTGATATTGGTCTGCTTTTTGTTTGCCATTGGCATTACTGGTAAGCTGTCTAGCGATTCCTTGCTAGCATGCTAATGGCATGTAAAATTGTTCTAGGACTTGTCTAATCCTACTACCAAAGCTTAACATTCCTCCGTCCCCTAACCGGTTCGACCGGTTGTAGTATGATTGTAATGCTAATTGACATTGTTTCTCACTCTTGATTGATGATCGATAGTTGCAACTGCTGCGCAATTAAGTTACGGCAACTGTGAAGTGAAGGGTAGCACAGAGCATGGGTCATGCATACACATACGAGACTGCCCATTTCTCTATGAGATTCTTAAAATCCAAATGCCAACCGAAGAACAACGTCAACTGCTCTCTGATAGCCAATGTGGACTAGATAATACACGTCAAACGACTTTAGTCCAACGTATTCTAGTTTGTTGCCCCGACAGCAAACGCAAAACGCAGGACACTCCGGCTGAAAGGCCAATCGAGAATCGCTCGGGTGAGGAATCCGCTCAGGGAAATATTTTACCTAGTATTGGCACCTGTGGCATAATGTTTTCCAATCGCATTATTGGTGGCACTAAGACACAAATTTTTGAGTTCCCATGGATGGCTTTGGTGCAGTACAAAAAAGGTAAGTATTAAGATTATAATATTACAAATCGAATCATCTGACTGTTTTCATTCTAAAACTGGCAGCCTCAAACGTGATGGGTTTTCTTTGCGGCGGCACATTGATCAATTCACGCTACGTACTTACGGCCGCACATTGCTTAAAAAGCAACAAGGTGGATGCTGGTAAATGGAATGTGCACGGTGTTCGTCTGGGTGAATGGGATACGACAACTGCACCCGATTGCGTCACCGAGCTGAGCAATAAGAAGCGCACGTGTGCACCCATGCACATTGATATTGAAGTGGAAAAGAAGATTATGCATGAACAGTATGTGCCAAATTCAATTGATCAGAGACACGACATTGCGCTGCTGCGTCTCAAGCAAACGGTTAGCTATACGGAATATGTGAAACCCATTTGCATGCCAGTTGCCGAGGATGTCCGCAATAAGAATTACGAGGGATATGCCATGGATGTGGCGGGTTGGGGTGCTACTGATAATGATGATAAGATGCCCAGCGCTATTAAGCTTAAAATTACCGTGGATGTATGGAACCTTCAAACATGTCAGGAAAAATATCGCTCATTCCAAATGCATTTAAATGGCTCGCAGCTATGTGCTGGCGGCAAGGTCAATATTGACACATGCCAAGGTGATTCAGGCGGACCACTCATGGTACCAAGCCATGTGGCCAACCAGGAAGTTTTTTTTGTGGCTGGCGTCGTATCATATGGCCCCACACCGTGCGGCCTTCAAGGATGGCCTGGTGTATACACCCGGGTCGGAAGCTATATTGACTGGGTGGAGTCAAAGCTGGAACCATAATCCGATTGATAAATAAAACTAATAATATATTATTCACATAACTTTCTGCATTTTCTAGCTTAAAAAGTATGAAAGAAGCGTTGTAGCCAATTAGCTGATTTTACTAAATTACCTTAAAGTTTGAGAGGAATGCAAATGCTTCCAGTTAAATTTGGCTTATTGCCATTAGATTAAAATAAATAAAATTTAAACAATCTTAGTTTATGCACGAATTGCGCAGATATCTTGCTACACTTTCGCAGATATAATTAAAATATAGTACAAAAACAAATGCCCAGCTCAGGAAAAATATAATCATTAATAAAATAATAATAATAGCGACAATAATATCAATTGACATTACATTTTTATATAGACAACATACGTTTTTTGTGTTGTATAGGCACTGCCTTAGGTAGTAGATAGAATTAACAAAAAAGATATGGGTACTAACTAAATACAAAAATATATTACAAACAATATGCGGACAATTTAGAAAATTAGATCAACTTTTCTTTTTGGTTGATTATAAGGTTTCTTAGTCGATGGACAGGCCTAGTAGTAAATATGGTAGCAAATATTCGAGCTAAGATTAATTAAATAAATATATATATATATAAATATATATATATATATATATATATATATGTATAATAGAAATTGACCAAGTTAAAAGATCAATTTCAAGAGCAGGCGGCAAAGTCTTGTGTTTTATATAGGCACCACATCAAAGGCAAAGCTTACAAACAATGCGAACATTCGTATCAATCATACATCCTCAGGTGCAGCACGTGGTGCTGTGGCCACAACAGGAATGTAAATATTTAGATTCGTTGCATTTGCATTCTTCTTTTCTAGGGCACTTAACCCATTCTGCAACGCCTGCAAGACACCATTAACAGCAATACAGAAACCTCGACTGCATGGTAAAAGCGGAAACTCTGGCATTTCACATGGTGTTTTATAATCCTTTGGCATATCTATAAAAGGCAAAGCAATATAATAAATACAATTGCGAATGCATAAACTGCATAACTTACCCTTAATGTTTGTGATTTTTAGACGCTGTGCATGGGCCGAGAATTCGGACCAGGCCTGCATGCGACCATGCAACTCGGCACCAAATTCCTTATAGTGCTCAATCAATTCCTCGCGAAAGATTTGTGGCGGATTCTGGAGTTGCTTAACCGTTGAATGAGCCATTTTAATGATTGCCATTTCATTGTAGACGCGCGAGTTCTCGTTGCCCAGCTGAGTGCCTAGAAGGATATAAGAGTACATTTATATATCATTATATAATCAAATTTTAAAATAACCTACCACGCTGTTTCTCGTAGCCGGCCTCATTAAAGTAGGGCTCATCGACAAGTATGAGACCCTGTATTGAGACCAACACCTGCAGCATTGTGCTCTGTGGTGTCCACACCTCAGTATCCCGACCGGTCCAAGTGCCCAGCAACGAAACGCATACCTTGCCCTCCTCATACAGATTGGGATTTAGACGCTCTGTACAATAGCTTATATAATGACATGTGGGGGGACTCTTTGGATAATCGCTACCCATTTGAAAGTCAAAGAAAAACAGAGCGTTTTCGTATGGTGTTCGCTTTGGGCCCACCATCATAACAGATATGAGATCCATGCGATCCTCATAGGCACGCACAATTACGCCAGGAGGAAGAGATGTATTCAGCATACAATATTCACGCTGAACAGCGCGCTGATACATTGTTTTGTTGCTTGGATGTATGATATTTCCAATGAAATGATGACTGTTTGGTGCATTTGGCTCCACAGCAAATTGAATACTCAACATATTGGTTTTCTTAGCCGGGGGAGATGTGCAAGCCGTTGGACCCAGCGGTGGCAGTGATTCAGAGAGTGCATTGAGATTTAAACGTTGCTCTTTAACCGGATTCTGCTCTTTTTTATACACGGGTGGCATATCCTGATCTAACATATCTTTGTCCTCTTCTGCATTCTCATTCCCATCCACATCGCATATATCTTCATCAACACCTTTAACGACGCCTTTGTTTTTAGCAAATATTTCCACGACTGCCTCTCGACACTTCTCCAATTGCTCCTTGAGTAAGAAACAAAAAATCTCGCAGACATCAGAATCCAAATTGGCTTCTAACTCAACATTGGCGACAGCAAATTTCAAAATATTGGCATCAGATTCCTTGAAGTCATATGAACTGTTTTCACCCCTAGAATGAACCCCAGAGTCGTTCTGTAATAACAATAGGAATTATAATAATGTAAAAAATGCTTTATATAGTCTGCTTACCTTATTATTTTTATACTTTTCAAAGGCCCTTGAAATAACAGAACGTGCCCTTTTAATCATATCTGTGTACTCGTTCCGATACTTCATAATCAGCTCGCTCAAGCTTAATTCTGTCTCGCTTTTGGACAGTACGACATTGTTCAAAAGCAAGGATTTATCTGGTAGATCATTATCGTTGATCCTTTCGACGCTGCTAGACTTCTTGCACTGAACCTCGTCCACATGCGTTGAAGACTTGCGTTTATTTGGTGTCGATGTGGATGTAATTTCTCCGCCGGCTGGTAAATCCAGTTTAAAAGCTACGCTACCATTTGGTGAACAAGAGTCCACGAGAAGTTGTACCTCAAGACTGGGTTGTGGAACATCGACGGTAGTCTGTTGTCCGCTCAGCGACACAAGATTTGGTTCCGTTTTGCGTTTCAGAAGGCCATTAAAATAATCTTCGTGAAAAAAACATGTGCTAAACAATTTATCTAAACAAAAACAGTTGGTGTACACGGCCAACAAATCTTCGAGTACTTCGGTCTTTTGCTCTTCTGGCAGCACGCGAACAATTTTTTCTAAACGCTCAATCGCTTCCGTGGCCAATTCCATGCCTATTAAAATGTTGTTCTCGGCATCCAATGATAAACCGCTAATACTTTTGTCCATTGCCTGACTGTTATCAGACAGTGTTTCCCAGGAATTCTCCGAGTCATCAGACTCGTACGCATCCTGCGTATCGTGTTGATGTATTTCAAAAAGATCCTGCGGATAACACATGGTAATGTGCCCATTGGTCCACCAAACTCGTACCCGTCCATCGGGAAAGTTATCAATCACTTGGCCAGCCGTAGAGTGAACATCCTCGCCAGTGAAATTTGAAACTCGAATGACCATGGTGCCTGGTCGGTACTGGTAATCCGCATGGTCTTTCAAATCGTATACGCTGAGCTCTTCCACTTCCTTGCACGATGGACTAGATGAATGGCACGTTAAGTAAAAGCTAACCGGCCAATATTATTCAGCTGTAATACTTACACGGGATGATTCATATTTCCATAGATGTTGAACCACTTGACTTTGGCTATGCGTTCATCGTGATCTACAGACTGTATAACACCGTAATCCATTTGTGATAGGCTGTTATCATTGGCTTTACTGACAAAATCACCCGGAAAGAACTCATGGTTGTCCAAATGGTGTATCGGACAGAGATCGGTTGAAGGTATACCTGCCTCAACTGATCCATCCTGCCACACAACCGTCAAAGAACTGTACACAACCAATGTTTCTACTACCATTGTATCTCCATCTTTGGGATCAGTTTGCTTCTTATACACTGTTGGTTTTTTGTCAATACGTGATTTTCTCTTGCCCATTCTGCGACTAAAATTACTTTTTACAATACGGTCTGCCTGGGATGCATAAGAATTTAATGGGCTCTTCACAACATCTTTCTCTGAGGTAGCAGCAGCCAACTCAATTGACTCCTTTGCGTTCTTTTCTTCCTGAACTGCTTCCTCTTCGTCATCCAGAGTGTCCCACGATTCAGTATTGTTAGGCGTAGCGCTTACCTTAAGCATATGACCTGACTCGATATCGGCCAGGGCGCGATGGAATCGCTGATTGCTAGATTTAGCACTATGTCGGCGCATCTTGAACATGTGAGCGTTTCGCGAACTGGATGGCCCCGACGACGAGGGTGTTTCAAATCCTTCACTCAAATTTGGCCTCAACTGATCTACACATTGCTTATCCTCTTCGCATTTTTGACGCTCAAAAATGTTTCTAAAAAGTTTGGCTGCAACATAAAGATGGTTAATAAAATATAAATTGCATTATTAACACACATGATAGGTAGATTTAGCTATGCAATATTTAAAAAAAAAAAATTAAGTGTCGACTGAACATGCACAGTTTACTTACACTGCTCCTCCTCCCAGTTGCAATATTTTGTAAGCTTATCACATTTCGAGTATTTGAGGTAGAATCGATCGTGAATTTGCAACATATAAGATTCGTAGATGTTAAGGCGTTTGATACTGTCCAGATCATCCCCTTTTATGCTACTTTTCGGCTGCTTTAACGGATCGACGTCAGACCCGCTCTCAAATTGAGATGTGGCTTTAAAAGTCCAAGCCACATTGATAGAAGTAGTTTTCACAGACTGCACAGTGTACTACAAAAATGAATAAAATTAGATTTACAAATGTAAACAAAACTTATTATACACAAATATTTAGTACTTACCAAAGAACGTCGCTTTCGATTAGGCGGTAAAGGCAAGTCCGGTGTTAAATTAGTGACGCGATCAAATGGTGGCAAACGCCCTATAACTACATTGGTTGGATAGTATACACTTGGAGTGAAGACATCGCGATTAACCAGCCCATCAGCATCCTTGAACTTGTGAAAATCGTTTGATGTGATTTCCAGAAGATTGCCATTATTGGATCTATTAAGATAATCTATAATTAAATAACGGTCAGACTCATTTGCGGTGGCTTACTCACTTAAGCACAGCGGACTCATCAACGCCGACTGTGTAGCCAATCCAATTGCCCAAGCATACGGGCACGTCACGCGACCACTCGGATATCGGTTTCATGCGCTCCGATGGCACATTCCGGATAACGTACTTGGTGCCAAGCACTTTGACGTCGGCACGCACGTTAACATCGCGAACATAACCAGCCTGACCAGACATTTGTTTTTGTCCAGGAAGACGCCGTCGCACCACATCGCCTGGCATCAGGGTGCGGTCGACAAGGCCAATCTGCAATTATAGTAACAATTACATATAAAACGATTAGAACGCTCACACAAAGGGGAAGGCAAACAACACGTGTGCCGAAATAACAGAAAACAGTTGTCAAAACACTACTAACTGTTATTTACCGTTAGGTTCACATACGCATACACACACATGTATGCTTTTAATGTGCGTAGGTAAAGTTGAGCAGAGAGAATTATATAACCTCAACATACTCACCGATTTTTCTGTTCTGACAACTTCCTTGGAGTCCGGATAAAACGCGACACGCACCTCGCCCTTGCCGAGCATTTCTGCGACCTCCTCTTCCTCATCGTCCGAAGAGAAGCACTCAGCTGTTCCAGTGACGACACCAAATCTAACACGACCCTTGTGATCGATGCGAAATATTTCGTCCTCGAAAAAGAACTGTAATTCTCGACTCTCCGAATTTTTGGATACCGCTGCACCACCCCCAGCTTTCCGTTTGCTCGACCCACTGCTCGCCTGTTCAGCATCTGGTGGCGTTTTCGGTACTACCTCCAGGTCTTTTACGGTTGCTGCTGCTGGAGTTGGCGTGGCCTCCAAAGGGGTGCCGCCAGCACTGGCAGCACCCGCGACTTGACTCATCATATTACCAATTGTGAACTGTGTGCATCAAAATATAAAATTTACAGATTGGCTTTCCTATGGGTATATGCGTAGTTCTCAAGTTCTGTGTGTAACTTCTCTCTTAAACTTCTTTATTCTAGTGTATTTATGTATTTTATATCATTTTACGGTTGTCGGCATTAAAATTGTTCTTTCTATACATTCACTATACAATTACAATTATTAACAGACGATTAACGGACGAGATTTCCAGCAAATTTAATGTTTTTTCTACACTGCTCTATAAACTATGGTTGATGTGTGTACTGAGCGACTTAAATTGAATTACAAGTTTGCCAACTTATTGTAAAAAAAAAAACTAAAACACAGCAGCAACATCCGTGAACTAGTTAAGTTGGGCACAGTATTTGTTTCTTGTACAGCAGCGATACTTAACATTTTGACGTACTGTTGATAACAGCGCGCTCAAATGTTAATATTTAAAAAACAAAACCACCATTATTTCTTTTGTTCACTTAAAAAATACAAAAGACGAATTTTGTTATTTTAAAAATGTCAGTCGTATATTGCTTAAATAGCAGCGCAATAAAATAAATTTTTTTTTGAAGTACTTAGAACTGAAAACCTATAAGACCTATGAAATTTATTTTATTGATAGTTTAATACTTACTCGTTTTTGAAAAAATTAGTGCACTTTGTGCAAGAATATGTTTCAAATATGCACTTTTTTTTACAAATTTCCCTAACTTGTGTGGTATTTACAAAAATTTTTCACAAAAGTGTACATAAAATTAATTTTTGACAATTAAAATATCGAAATCATATGAACATTAAAGCACGACATGCTTGGTTTTATTTTTCTTGGTATTGGTCATGGGTTTAATAAGTTGACCGACTCATTCCATCATTTATTCAGATTGTAATACCATGATCGGTTTTGTATTTTATATTTTAGTCGATAGTACCTTCCATCATTTTGACAATTTAGACTACGAAAGATTAAGTAAGAAGCAAAGATGAGTTGTTTGAATTGGGTTCTTTAAACATGAAAATTCTCTAGCATACACATTAAAGTTTGCTACATCTTGCTTTAAATTATCTGAAGTGAAATGCTGGAAAAAATAAGTAACTTCAAATATAGGTTTTTAGATTGGGTAAAAATGATTTATTTATGAGATTGTACAAACAAATAGTTTAATTTCAAGATAAGTCCACTAGACACGCTTTATTTACTAATTTAGATCACTTCACATATTTTTTTCCTAATATTGCAATTCTACATATTATCACATCTGACAACCATGGGTGGAGCATACGGCGAATGACGCGTACCAAATGAATACTTATGTCCAGTCTTGCCAGGACGATAGTACATTAAGTCATAATAGTTAGGACCAGGGCCAACACTCTCTCTACGTACATAACAGGGCGCCCTCATCGAGTACTCAGGCGCACGAGACAGTTTCAGATTTAGATCGCCTGCAGCATAAGCAGCCGGACCAGGGGAGTCTGCCTTGCGGTTAAGCTTCGTTTGCATACCCCTAATCAAACAATATTAATTAGATTTATGCAACATGAGATACGGCTAAATACTTACATGCTATATGCTGGTGCAGCGGGTTTAATGGGACTGATCTCAAACTTGTATGCACTGGGGCCGGGTCCATACTTCTTGAAACTAAAATCATTACGCGCGGCCATGGAGTAGGCTGGAGCCTCAACACCCTTGAAGAATGGCTTGATGTGCACATCATGTGCACCAGGACCAGGACCGACTCGTTTGTCTGCACAATTAATCAATTGAGTACTAAGTACCAATCATAACAGATAACAGCTTACCCAAAATCTTCGTCATGGGGGCTATGGTGTATTGTAAGCCACCACCCAAGCCATAGCGCGTTAGCTTGTCAACCTGATAGGCACCTGGTCCAGGTCCAGGATCAGCACCCGTCAAATTTGTGCGGGCACCGAAGGAGTATTGCGGCATGCGCTGTTTCCGGTTATCGTGCTTTTCATAGCCTACGGTTGTGGGCAAGCCGTAAGCTCCGGGACCAGGGCCTACATAATCAAAAAACAAAAAAAAAAACAATTCCCTAAGTATTATTCTTACAAAAATAAAGGAAAACTTACCTAAAGGTCTACGCGCCATGTTTTTTTTTAGTTTATTGCAATATTAGAAAAAAAAAAATGCGATAAATTTTGAAACTCTTTCGAGTTGTTTTCCGAACCGATTTCGAAAAAACAATGAGTGCCCAGTACACTCTCTGTTGAAACGAAACAAAACAAAAACTTAATGTCATGGCCAAGTAGTTTAAAAATTTTAAACAATAAAATATTCATGAAAGAGGTATTTTGAACGGCAATGTTACTATTATGATTAATGAATGAAATATATTGCTTAGACGAAGATTGAGTTTTGTGTTTATTCCAAGTCCATGGCGTTATACAGCTGCCTATATCGCGAGCCACGCCCACTCGATTGCATTAGCAAATCGCTTTGATTCTCTCTCAGGCTCTGTAATTATAAAATACATAACGCATTAAGTTTGATATGGCTTGTGTTAGTTTAGTTAACTACCTTTGGATCGTATTTCTTATATAGGTAAACCAAAATGGGACCGTACAACATATTACAGATGCCCACAATACGCATAAGCCAGGCAAAGCCAAGGCTTTGAGCCAACTCGCCGCCAATCAAAGGAGCTTTGGAGAAGAAATGATTAAAATGGAGAATGGAAATTCTCGCCGAATTATGCATATCTTACCCAGGCAATAGGCAAGACTAACTGAAGTCTGTTGGATGGCATAGACCGTGCCGTAACTGGACGTAGAGCTGTTTGCCTCTCCATTTTCGTCCTGTGCCAAAGTGGCATCCACGCAACTGGCCAACAATGGAACCAAAGCTGCATCAATAACACCAATGCCTAAGCCCAGGACAAAGTGTGGCAAAAGCAATTGAGCCACAGTTGTGGCGCTGGGAATCTGTAATTAAGCAATTGTGTGTAGTATGTAAATGCAGACAATATAAACGTATACTGACTTACCAATATGGAGGCAAATCCGACCAGAAGCAGACTGATACAGGAGATCTTTAATTGGCCATATCGATAAGCAATGCTGCCGAAGAAATTAGTGCCAACAAAATAGCCAACAGAGTCCGGTATAAACACTGTGCCCAATTGCCATTTATTCGGATGCAGATACTGTATCAACCAGATAGGCAAACATGGCTCCAGTATGGCCATTGTGGATGTGGACAGCCAAATGGCCACCACAATGGACAAGATCATTTTGGATTCAAGCAGTGAACGCCATTTTGTCTGTTGTTGTTCCACAACCAAAACTTCTGGCTGCACGGACAGATCCATGGTGAGCAACTGTAGGCCCAGGCTAAGAAATATAACCGTGGAGAGTATTATAAACGGTGCTGATTTGCCCACCATATCGTAGAGTATCCCGCCGAATGGATAACCAAGTAGCACACCCAATGCAATGCTGCCCAATATGATGCCCATAACCTTGGAGCGATGTGCCTCCTCCGGATAGTGTTGGGCCACCAGACTCATGCCGCACACACCAATACAGGCAGAGCCGACGCCCTGCACGGCCCTTGCCAGCAACAGTGTCCAGTATGATTCGCCCATTGCAAACACTGTAAAAAGGAAGCCAACAAGAAACATATGACAATAAAGAAAAGGAAAGTGATGGATGCTATATTTAGACGGCTGATGAAATTTTACCCAGTGAGGAAAGTAGAAGAAAGCAGGTGCCCACAACAATGGGCAGGCGGTAGCCACACTTGCTCGACATATTGCCAACAATGGGATTGAAAATCAATTGAACCATCGCTTTCATCGCCAGCAGCAATCCAATCGAGCCATTTTCGTGACTCAGCCCCAAATTGTTTCCGTTTCTGTTGCTGTTGTATCTGTGGCTATCGACCTTTGTGGCGTCGGTCGCATTAGTGCCGTCCAAGTGATTGCTGGCCAGCATATTGGGCATCGTTGTCGTTGTCTTCAGCAGCTGCAGCAATGTAAAGTTGACCAACGATTTACCAGGTATTGGATGCTTGGTCATGTAAAATTGGGCCTGCTCCTCATTACGATAGGCCAGCTGATGAGAGGAAGCGGAAGGTGTTGTTTCCTCCAAGCGATAGCTCTCATCTGATTGCTTCTCCAGGCTAACCAAATAGTCGGGTAAAATGGGTACTGTAAGCACACCATTTTTATATATATATATATATATGATTCAATGATGATTAATTAACATTACCTATTACGGTCAGGAGAACATTATCGAGCAGCAGTGCTATATACACTATGACCGCAATGAGACAACGATTCTCAATGCTGTTGGTTGGAGGTGTTGAACTCCGCCTCCCGGCCACATTTAGCTTGGCCGCAGCCTGGCCACTTGTTGACTTTGACTCTGACATGATGACTAGTTAAATCAGAATGCAGCACTAGCACACACTCGCACGGGCAACAAAGCCGTTTGTTAAACAAACAAAACCAAACCCAAGCGTATGCATTGGCATATAACGCTGAGCCTTAGCACAAGATAGTTGATTAAAAGTCACAATTTGCAAATTGAACAAAAACACCTACAACAACAATTCCATGTTCACATTAAATAGAAATAACGTAGTTAAATAAAAGAATTCAAAACTCAAATTTATGCACAAATAAATATAGACTTTAATATACCGCGTAGAAGTATGCAATGGTTTAGTTAAAACAGCTGCTTGGAAAAATGTTCTTTTGGCCTCTTTAATCTTTTTTTTACATTTTCAAAGTTCTACAACAGTTGGCCCTCCTTCTTATACATTTCACACGCCCTTTTGGCCGTTTGTTATTTTACTGCCATATGGCTAAGAAGAGGCGCGCCACAAAGTATGCTACACTAACCGACAAGCCCACAAACACTCACACAATATAAACTCGTCGATAATAGCGCGTTTGCTCTATCAGCCAACAGGTTGTGTTGCTGCCTCGTCAACGTATATTTAGCTAGTGAAAGGCTGCAACAAGCAGCCGCATGATTTTACTGACAGCCTGCGAACCGAACAATCCAAACGAACGAACATCCCGAGCGCGTTTCAGTTTACCGAGCGCGCAACAAGCGCGCAAAGTAAATCATCTGAATTCCAACATGTTGCTGCAAGTGAAGAGCATATTCACTACACGAAGGTCCTTGATAATATCAAACTAATAAAGATTGAATTGTATGACAACAAACACCATGATAGTTTTAAAGTGCAGTACATAAATTCAATATATCTAAAACATATAAATTAACTTAAAATTCTCAACCCATAGAGTAACTCTTTGTCGACCACTTCCCTGCTTAATGTTATTGGTGTCGCTGCATGTCATGTTGCCACTTACCAGACTGTTGTTGTGCCTGTTTCTTCTTTTTATTACCAAACGATGCGACTACCCACTGAAAGCGTTTAAAGTTCACACGAGTCGAAAGGCCTGTGCCCGTGCCTTCACCCTGATAAGCATGCTATAGATTTTTCAGACTTACGAATCATTTTCCATTTCATTGAGCATTTAACAGTTTAAATTTAGTACCAATAAAATTGGCACTCAACATGTATATAACAATTTTGTGATGAATTGCTTTAATTGCCAGCCAAGTAGATAAAATTTGAGCCCCAATGAAAATTGACACTTGCAGTTCTTCAAGCTTGTGACCAAGTTTTCCAGTTTTCTGAATCTCGCTTGGCATCTAAAAAGCATCTAAAGAATGCCTTATATGTCGCAAAAATATGTTTACATATATTAACTGATTTTAAAAACTTATTAAACTATGTTTCAGTTTTACTTTTTATTTTTTAGTGGTTCTAATCTGTTTCATACCTATTTTAACTAAATTCTAGAAATCCGAACGCTTTTTATATGCTCGTAATGGTAATATTAGTATGGCAAAGATAAGATTAGTAAATCGGAAAATATAATGCCAGTAAACTGGCTATTTTCGTCACAAGCGGGAAGCATTTTAATCAATTAGCTCGACAATCAATATACACAATAAAGACTAAATGACAATATAGTTAAATAACTGGAATTTAAATATTGATTTACAATGATTAATAACAATCAATGTCTAACTAAGCCGAAACTCGTTCATTTGACCACTTATTTAATGAAAACATCTGGACTGAATATATAAAAAATGTAGCTTTAATCTAATATAAGCAACTTGTTAATGACTGAGCGCTTAACGCTTAACGCATATCCACTTAAGATTAGGATTAAATACAAACGGAAAGTAAATAAAGGCCCCAATTCTTTCAATTCACTTGACAAAATTCAGTTTTTGTGCCGCTTTCAAAGCGTTTGGTCAAACAATGTTCAGGTGGAGAAAGGATGATAAGTATGGAAAGGTATGTGTCTGCAGTGCGGATTATTGCGACTATCTGGACAATCCCACGCTGCGCAAGGATGATGAATTTGCGCTCATATCCAGTAGCAAGCAGGGATTGCGCTTTGATGTGAGCAGTGGCAGCTTTGGATCCAAGGAGAAGTATACCGTTAAGGATTTTGTGGAAGATGTCACCGAAACTCCAGTCACCAATGCTACGATCTTTACAAAGGTTATGGATCAAGTTTTCGATGATATATTCGCGGAGTTTGTGTCTCCGGCCAGCAGCATCACTCGCACCGTTACGGTTCATGTGGATCGTAGCAAACGAGCTCAGAGAATTGAGGGATTCGGAGGCAGTTTCACAGGAGCTGTTTCCTATCTACTGGAAAACTATAAGGAGCAAGAGATTCAAGATCATCTCTACAAGTCCTTCTATGCCGACGATGGTATTGCATTTAATTTATTGCGTGTTTCGATCGGAGGTTGTGACTTCGACTTGGGCCCATGGGCCTACAACGAGATGCCCGAAAATGAAACTGTTCTGACTGGCATGGACAAACTTGATGATCGTGATATTATTCGTGTGAACCAGATGAAGCGCATGAAGGAAGTATCGGGTGTAAAAAATCTTCGCATTAAGGGGGCAGCGTGGAGTCCACCAAAATGGATGAAGACGAACAATAAGTGGACGGGTTTCGGACGTCTGAAAAAGGAGTACTATCAGACCTGGGCCGACTACCATCTAAAATGGGTGGATCTCATGGAGACAAACGGTCTACCGATTTGGGCCATATCAACAGGAAACGAACCAATGAACGGCATACTTTTCATGTACTTCGTTAGATTTATGAGCTTGGGCTGGACACCACAGACGCAGGCCATTTGGCTGAATGATCATCTCGGACCCACAATTCGCAATTCAAAGTACAAGGATCTATTTATATTTGGCAACGATGATCAGCGTTATTCCAGTCCATTTTGGTTTCAGCAGGTAAGGGGCAATAAAAGCCGACCAATTGATGTTTTTTAAGATCAATCGCGTTATCTCATTGTTAAATCCATTTTGGCAGATGAATCGCACTCGACCCAATTCTTTGCAATATATTGACGGTGTTGCCTTGCACTGGTATTGGGATGAAATCATAAGTAACAGCTTTGTTCATAAAACTCACGACTATATGGAAAATAAAATACAAATCATTTCGGAATCCTGCATTGGTGATAAGCCCTGGCAACAAGCAACTCCTGCTTGGCAGCTGGGATCGGGCAGAGAAGATGGCGCGCTCATTTTTGGCTCATTTGCAGGATGGCTTCCATGGGTGGATCGACTGGAATCTCATTTTGGATGAAGAGGGTGGACCCAACTATGTCGATAATACTGTAGATGCTCCAATTATTGCCAACACAACAAGTAAGCACATGAATTATTACCTTTAATGCAGCTCATCAATTTCTATAACTTTCGACAGCCTTCACTGAATTCTACAAGCAGCCCATGTTTTATATCATGGGTCATTTCTCCAAGCTTGTGGCCGAGGGCTCCATTCATGTTGAGGCAGTGGCCAGCAATGTCAACCTCGACTGCATTGCCTTTATGCGACCCGATGAGAAGATTGTTGCCATTCTCTTCAATAGTGGACGTGCCGATCTGGACATTACGGTTGTTGATACCAAACGCGGAACCTTAACCATCAATGTGCCTGCCAAGTCCATTCACACGTTGTATTATAACTAAATTAAAAATTATCAAGACGAACGAAAGGTAAAGCAGAAAGCAATTAGTTAAGAGTAAAACACAATAAACGTTTGGTTGCTTAAGAGAGAAGCGCTGTCGCCGCCGTTTGCATAACTTTTACTTTTGATTGCCAAATGCGTGAGAGGTTTTTTTTAAGTGCGAAGTCGACGCAGCCGATCGCCGATCGTCGATTTTTGCTGCCGACTGCTATATCAAATAAACAGCTGCTGCAGGTCAAGTGGCACACACAATATCAACAACAACTTGAGTGAGCTCTCGCAACATACAAGCATACGTAAATAAATAAGCAAAAAGTATTTACGGTTGATTAGAGAAACGCGTTCGCCGCTGTCGCAAAACGAAATCCACAGCTCAGCTCTCTTCTCCGGTGATCGGCTCAGTTGTGCAAACGCATTCAAAGCGCGCGTTTCGTTGCAGTTTTCCGGTGTGGTCTTGGTTTTTTGTCAGAGCAGAAATGAAAGCGTTTTGGCTTTCACTGCTCTTCGTATCAGTCTTTTGTGCAAAGCGCGGAGGTAAGTGTGTGATGTTCTGCCCTAAAATAAATGTACACACACACGTTTATCTTTGCAATATTTTGCTGCAGCTGGCTTATCAGCCCCCTGTCTACTGCGGGACACAAACTACGGCAGTGTTTGCGTGTGCAACAGCAGCTACTGCGATTACCAGGATCAGCCTGTACTGACTGATAACACTCAGATCGTAGCGATTAGCTCAAGCAAGGTAGGTGTGTGAATACTTAACCAATGCGCATCTAAAAACATATCTTACAAACTTACAAACACAGAGTGGCTTGCGTTTCGAGAGATTCAATGGCAGTTTTCTGGACAAAGTATTTGAAGTGCAGGATTATCAATCGATTGATGAAAACTTTGTCGCCGATGCCATTGTTGTAGAGCAAAATAAAGCCTGGTTGCAATTTGCAAATGTTCCCCAACGCTTTGGTAACTAAAACTTTTTCAGCACTTGCATTCTGTTTAACACACTTATTTTCCAACAATGCACAGCCTTCAATGTCAGCATAAAGACGGTACAGTTAAATGTCAAGCGCGAGCAACGTTATCAGACGATCACAAATTTTGGTGGCGCTTTAACAGGCAGCGTTTCGCATATTCTACAACAACTCCCAGACGCATTACAGGATCATATCTATAGGTACGTGTGTAACTTGGAAAACCTACGAATATTTATCAATCAAAACTCTTTATATATGTAGATCCTACTTCCACGATGATGGCATCGGCTATAATTCAGTACGTATGTCAATTGGCGGTTCCGACTTTGATCTACAGCCCTGGGCCTACAACGAATTGCCTCGCAACGATCACTCATTAAGCAACTTCAGCACACTGGATCCGCGAGATCTGCAAAAGATTGACCAGCTGAAACGCCTGAAGGCAGTTGCTCATCTGAATGATCTGAAAATAATGGCCGCTGCTTGGAGCGCGCCACCGTGGATGAAGAGCAACGATAGATGGACGGGCTTTGGTCAACTTAAATCGGAATACTATCAGACCTGGGCATCGTATCATTTGAAGTGGGTGCACACAGTTTCACAGTTGAATATTGACACAGCCCATTGCTATTTATACTACACTACTATATGAATTAATGTGCACTCTCTGTTCTTTTCGTTCACGTCAGATATCTCGAACTGATGCATTCTAAAAATATGTCCGTCTGGGCTATATCCACAGGCAATGAGCCGTTAAACGGCGTCATTGGTTTCTTCTTCGTGCACTTTATGAGCATGGGATGGACGCCATGGCAGCAGGTAGGCATTACACTATGCATTAAATGATCATTAAATATATTGCATGTGATCCTTAATAGGCAATTTGGCTCAGCGACTATCTAGGACCGACTATTAAACAATCCACTCAAAGTAATGTTCTCATATTTGGCAATGATGATCAACGTTACACATATCCCTCCTGGTTTCGTAAGGTAAGTGTGATATAGAAATGTTTATCATTTGGATACAAGACCAACATATAAAATCATGACATATTGCTCAAATTACTTAAAGACTTTTATAAGTCATCATTTTTAACTTAATGATGCAGAAGTATGCACTACGTTATGTTTATATTGTGGACATAAATAATTATGAATTATTATGCCAACATTTTATCATATAGCATAAAAACATAAAAGACTCTCGATGTGTTTTTTGTGGTCAGCGTAATTGAATGAAAGCTAAAACATTTCATATTCACTTTGTACAAACAAATAATAATTAAATAAATGAATTTAATAATAACTTGATCAACTCTGTCGTAGATGCGGGCATCTCGTACCAAAGCAGTCGACTATCTCGATGGACTGGCCGTGCATTGGTACTGGGATGAGGTGTTTGGGCCGCAGCTCATAGACGAGGCGCACCGGGAAATGCCAGATAAATTGATATTAAATACGGAATCGTGCATCGGTGACAAACCCTGGCAGACACATGGACCCGAATTGGGCAGCTGGGGGCGTGGCGAGAGCTATATGCGTGCATATATGCAGGACTTACTGCATAGCTTCAACGGCTGGATTGATTGGAATCTGGTGCTGGATGAGCAGGGTGGCCCCAACTATGTGCACAACTATGTGGATGCTCCGGTGATTGTGAATACGACGAGTCGCACCGAATTCTACAAGCAGCCCATTTACTATGCGATTGGGCATTTTAGTAAATTTGTGCCGGAACAATCTGTGCGGATCGAGGCGCGTACCAATGAAACTGAGTCCTTCTCCCAGTTGAGTGCTGTTGGCTTTCAAAGACCGGATGGCAGCGTGGCGTTGATCTTATACAATGGGTAAGTATGTGGCACGCGTCTTGTTGTTGTTGTTATTGTTTACGACCTCTCAAGTGTGCAGACACACATCCTGCAGATGAGAAGTTGCTATTTTTGGGGCATTGCCATGCGCTAAAGTGGCTGACACTTAATTGTACATAGCAGTCGAATATGAAAACAGCATTTACTTATGTGTTTTATGAACACACATAACTCATAGATACTTTTCATTCCATTTGCAGTGAAAATTTGCCCGTTAATGTGGCTCTCAATGATAGTGAACGTGGTGCATTAACTTTACGTTTGCCTGCTCGCTCCTGGCACACTGTTATCTACAAATGAGCTGACTGATGGATTCCCCGAAAAAGGACTTAGAATGGGTTAAGCATAGCATAAAGTGGTATAAGCTATAAATATAGTATGTGTGTTTGTGTGTGTATAGAGAAGAGTCCAGCTGGTGCACGTAATCGCTGCTGCCCCAAGGACCAATTAGAAGTAAAGAAAACATGTTTTGCCATCTCAAGTGACGCAACATTTAAAAGGAAGCCAATAAATTGCCGCTGTAACAGGATGCGGATGCTCATACTGTGAATGCCTTAAAGACTCTGGAGATTTGTCCAAGCGCAACGACAAACACAACAACGGAAATTTGTTTAAGCTGCTCAATTTGCCGTAACACGTCTGTTTACAATGAAATTTCATTTGGCGTTTAGTAGCCGACATTCCCTTACCAGTTCTAGGAACGGGACTTAGCTTGGGTTGGCGGCACAGCAAACGAAATACTTTGGATCAAGTTGAGTGACAACTGGCAGTCAAGCGGCGACAACGATCAACAACCCAAAAACATCATTCGTTCAAATATTTTCTACAATAATTTTTATTTTTTTTTTATAGTTTTTATTTACGTATGCTCTATAAATATGATTCTCAATTGAGCGCACAGCAAATGCATTTGCTACTGGTGGGTCGTATATGCAACGCACTTGGCACACAAAATGGGGCGTTTTATGTAAATCTATAAATTAAACATGAAATGTTCATAATATTCTCTATGACCAATGAGTGCGACACAGCGAATCTTTTTTTTTTGCAAATGGTTTTAAAATAATAGAAAACTATTCGAATTTAATGGACAACAAAGGCCAACAAATGACGAAAGTAAAAAGAGACATTTTTCATTGGCTTGAGGGTGCATTGGGATTGGAAATTGCAGTGGCAGGCAGCAAGTGGCAACAGCATGTCATCGCATCTTGGGAAACATATATATACATATATTCTCAAGTGCTTGCTTACAACAAAATACACTTATCGGGGCATCAGCGTGTCAATTACATGCCGCACCCACGCCCTCCAATCTCTTTGGATACACTAATTAAAAGCAGGAAAGAAGTGTTTTGGGTTTATTTTTGTTTGTTTATTGTTATACTAAAGCACAATTTCACAACACTTAAACTGAAAATATTTCATTGTTAATAAACAGTCTTAAAATATACAAAAAATTTCACTTCTTAATCTGGTTTAAAAAGGAGAAAAGATCAAAGAAATTATAAAAACTTTAAATCGCCAAATGCATTTAATACATATATCCCATTTATTTCCAAGTTGTAGGAAAATGTTAAATCAATAATATTTTTCAAATAACAAAGCATCTTGCAGTCGATAACTTTACAATTCAGTTCTTTCATATTTTTTTAACCACCCAACTTTGTAAGTCGCTGTGGGATATGCCAGCCAAAGTGTTGAGTGTTTCTTTTGGTTGATGTTCTTGCAGTGTTTGCAGTGCATAAAGTTAATGAGGCTCATTATGAATATGGTAGCGATATGTTTGTGTCATAAGCAATAAGAATGCAGTAAGGGAATTTACACGCGTTCTCTTTTTCCTCTCTCTCTCTTGTCAGCATGCTGAAGATCAAAGCAGAACACATTACCCACTATGTATTTCCCAGGGTGCGCATAATATGTGATGAGTTATTGGAGTATGGAAGTTTCAGAATCCAGCTACTCTCACTGACTTGACTGATCCGTTTCCTGGCATCCTCACCACGTCCACGTTTACGTCCACACGTCGCGTGCTTGTCAACAGCTGACAGCTTCATGTCAGAGCAATTTGCTGTACTGAATGAAGGTACTATGTAGTAGGTGTGCTCCTCATCAGCAACAGCACCTCCTACTCCATGTCTTCACTTTGACGGGCACTCAAATTGAATGCTCAACACATCACACAAAGAGAGTGAGAGAGACAGACTGAATACTATTTAGCGTCAAATTTATTTCAAGCATAAAACTGCGATCACATTTCAGAGTTGGCCGCTCTCTGTAATGGGGCCTGCACTTAAGTGGCCCGCGGGACAAAAGGGCGCCGGATGTGAGTGTTTAATATACAACAAGTAAGTGTAGTTTAAGGGTGGGAGAGGCAAATAAAATCTATATATTCTATGAAAAGAATCAATGCATCCCCAATTCTTAACGTTTCGCAACAGTAACTCACATTTGCGCCATATCTTCTACCCAATTTTAATGGGTTACATAGCATGCCACACCACTCAAATATATAGTGTACTAAACATATATGTACCATATAAATTCGTCATTCACACATGTGTCAGTTAGACTGG
The DNA here is from genome assembly GCA_035044485.1 of Scaptomyza reducta. NCBI lineage: Eukaryota > Metazoa > Arthropoda > Insecta > Diptera > Drosophilidae > Scaptomyza > Scaptomyza reducta. Next base: position 197,800 of record JAWNNV010000348.1, read on the forward strand.
TGTTCAATGCAGTTGTTGCCTAATTGATGGGTCGTATTTTCTGAAACTATATGCGAGATTAGATAGCCCAATTAGCTTAATCAGCGAAATCAGCCAATTCAGCCAAAAATTGGCCAACTGGGCCAAATGTCAACGAATAATATGTGATAATCATAAGCGCAATAGCCAGCAACAAGATGCGACGTCCGTTGTCACCAACGCTAACCAAGTTGGCCGAGCTGGAGTTAAATGAGACTCCAGACCGAATACAACAGGATATCATAATCTTACGGGTGTGGATACGCCAACAGCCGCATTTACGTGCTCGCACTGAGGATGATTTCTTGATTGCATTTCTGCGACGATGTCGCTATAGCTTGGAGGAGACGAAGCGACGTCTGGACCGTTACTTTACGTGCTATAGTCTCTTTCCGGAGTTTATGAGTAATCGTATAATAACACAACGTTTGCTCGATATCAATCGATTGGGGTGAGTAGCTTTATGCCTACAAAGGAAGTTTAAGACCATCGCCCGTTTTGTTTAAAAAACTTTAGCATTTGCCTGTATCCGGACTTGCCCAAGGGTGATAATCGCGCCGCGTTGTTTATTTCACGTTTCGGAAAATTTGATCCCAATCAGTACAGCCTACGCGAGATCTATCATTTCACAGCCATGGCCATGGAAGTGGTGGCACTCGAAAATGATTATGCATCTGTGGCGGGAATATGTGAGATAATCGATTTGGAGGACATTGACTCGGATCGCATGCGACGCTTTGATAAACAATTCTTTCGCAAATGGTGGATTTGGTTGCATGACTGCAGTCCCCTCCGGGTAAAGGAGGTGTACGTCATCAATATGCCGAAGGATATACAAGGCACCATAATGTTTCTCTACAATGTGCTCAGCACGCAGGTCAAGTATCCGGTGAGCATGGGAACACTTTCAAGAAATATCAAAACTGATTCACCCTCTCCCACAGATACGCGTGCTGAAGAACAGTGAGGAGCTGTTTGATCATATCGGCAAGGATTGCCTGCCAGAGGAATATGGTGGCACCAATGGCCACCTGGCCGAGAGTGTTGCCTACATGGAGGATGTGCTAAATAGCTATCGACCCTACTTTGAGCAGGACTGCAAGTATGGCACCATTGAGGAGCTGCGTCCTGGCGAGGTTGCCATGTACGAGGCAGAGTTCGGTGTCAGCGGCTCGTTTCGTAGGCTTAACTGGGATTAACGGCTGACCTTGTCAGAGCCCATCCAACCTTATTGCCAATTCAAAATAGTCGATCAATTAAAATTGTGCACCCAACACGGATAGATAAACAAAAAAATAAATACATATTTTTATGCATATACTATATATCGTTTAATCTAACCAAGTACATAAGTACGGTAAACAAAATAAATGTCCCCTACCTGTTAGATATCTAACAGCACGCGTTCCAGCTATTACCTGGCCCGCTGTTACTGATTAGATTGCCTGCCAAAACCTATCCGCAGTGTACTAGTCATTTAGCTCATGTGCCATTTGAGTTGCAGCTATCACTGCGCTAACATGGCCAGACTGCGACCACTCGATCCCGAACTCGAAGCACTCGCCTTATCTGAGTGCAATGAACAGCTGGCGGAGCGAGAGGCATTGATAGCCACACTGCAGACATGGATTGGTAGATCGCCGCATTTGAGAGCACGCACGGATGAGCGATTGCTTCTCACCTTTTTGCGTCGCTGTCGTTTCAGTGTGGAGGAGACAAAGCGACGCATCGATAACTACTATTCCCTGCGCAATCCATTTCCCGAGGTCCTCTGCTCACGACAAGTGGATCAGGCGCTGATGGCACAATTTGATCGTGGGTATGTCTGTGATTTTCAAAAATCGAATCAAGCTAACCTTTCAGACCCTTCTGGCAATCTTTATTGTGTGAATATTCGAACTTGGAATTTTTAAAAACTTACCAAAACAAACTAATTCAAAATAACAAACAAAAAAGTGAAGTGCTTTATATTAGCTAAATATTTGTTTTCTTACTTCTTATTTTAAGCTTTACTTGTTTTTTGTTTTTTTTTTTAATATTCCCACAGCATTCATGTGATACCCACGCGACCAGTTAGTCCGCAAGGACCACGAGTTATTATTTCACAGTTCTGTAAAATCGATCCAAAGAAATCGAGTCCCCGCGAAGCTTTCAAATTGCTCTTTATGCTGCTGGAGCTGCTTGCCCTGGAGTGTGATATTTCCTCGGTAACGGGTCTCTGCTACGTTGTGGATGCACGTGACGTCACCATGGAGCAAATGATGCAATACGATCCATTTTTGCTTAAGAAAACATTTATGCTGGTGGATCAATGTATGCCGCTGCGTTTTGCAGAGATTCACCTGATCAATATAATACCATCAGGTCAGAAGATCTTTAATTTTGTCACCTCGTTTCTACCAGAGAAGTTGCCCTTTAAGGTAAGTGACCCCAACACTCATTCTTTTGTCTCTACATTCACTAATCATCTGTTTCATTCCTTGCAGTTTATTGTGCACAAGAAGTCAGAGGATTTGTACACACATTTGCCCAAGGAGGCAATGACCATTGACTATGGTGGCAGCAATGGCTACCAGGCGGAGGCCTTGGACTCCTGGCGAAAGAAGCTCAAGGAGTACAAAGAATACTTCTCCGAGGATGCCCAATATGGTACAAATGAGAAACTGCGCGTGGGTCTGGCCAATGCATGGGCCAGGGGTGAGCTAAGTGGAACGAGCGGATCCTTTCGGAAGCTGGAAGTAGACTGAAACTCTGCTGCAGTTTTTTTTATATCCTTTTTATTATTAGCATTTAATTATGTGGTAGGGGCTATGGCTACAAAAAAAACTAAATTAGTACTAAATTGTCACTGGTCTTATTGTTAATCTTTCTTTTTTCTTCCGTTGCGTATATCGCGTATCCTTTGGCCTTGGTACTTAAAACTAACTTTACAATTAACTAGCTGGCTTAAGTGCTAAGTGCTACATTTTTGTTTAAAATTTGAATGCAGTGATGAAGTCGAGCTGCCCTTCGATGCTGATGTTCCATTGGATGAGGATATGGATGTTGAGGCTGTTGTTGTTGATGTTGATTTGGCGGATGCAGCTTGAACGGCACTCGTTGAGCTTTTGTTTATGCTCTGCACAATGAGATTGAGGCAATCCAAGCTGGAACCATTAGCACTGGCATTGCTATCGAAATCTGCGGAAAACGTTCAAAGAATTTTACAATATTTTTGCTTTGTTGATAATTTAAAGACAAACATAATTACCTGTAAATTGTCCATATTTCTCCATGTGTCGATTGTAAAAGTTGAGTTTATCCTCTAGATACGCACCAGCATACGAACTCTGCAATTGAAAAGTTTTCCATTGTTTTTAGCTTCAAGAAATTCAACATTATCTGCCACAAAAGTAGCTGAAAACAATAAATAACAGCAAAATGGACAACAACAAAAATAATAAGTAAAACTGTCGCCCCAAATGACAATGTCAAAATCTGTCTGACTGTCAACTTTCGCCTCCAAATGCCATACGAAAAATGTGCTCTAATGATGAAATTAAGCCAAAATTTATGCAAGCGTTGCAAAACAAACAACAACAACAACAACAGCAACAGCATTCCAACAATGTTGCCAGCCAATTAAAATGCATTGAACCAAAAGTGCAGCCGGAGCATCAGCAGCACAAGCATTGTCTTGCAACATTCTCCTCCCTGGTAGCACTTATTAGCAATTAAATTAATTTGCTTGCAATATTTGCACACACGCATACGCAGACGACAGGAATTGTCAAGAGGCGGGAGCAAAGCTCTAGACTACTAAATAAAACGGAGATACGCAGATTTTCATTAGAAAAATGTGTATGATGCTTGCGCTAAGCCAATTATAATTGCGCCTTCTGGGTGGGAAACTACTTACAAATTTGCCTATTGAGAGATGCGTTGATTTTGGTTGCCGTCGGAGCGTCTGCAAGGATCAGAGCATACCGGATAGGTGTATGTGTGTAGCGGGGTGGGGAAGAGGGGTTGGTGTAACAGACTGACAGAACGGCGTACACACACACACACGCTCACCAAAGTGGCTATTTATAGGCGCAGTGACATGAAAACGACTCCCAACAAAACATACTGGGAGCGAAACAAGGAAAAGAACAAAACGCCGAACACAACAACACAACTCACGGCTGCACTTTTATAAAGCGATTTATCATTTTTGCCGAGCGTGCGTTCAATATATATGTAAATTGTGACACTAACACACAGAAAGTATTCATAAACATACATACATGCATGTATGCAATTTTGTTTTATTTATTTTTCGGTGTTGGTAAACATATAAAAATAAAGTGTATATGTAAAGTAGACATGTTATAATATCTGAATGAAATCCCACTTAACACAAACTCGAAAGTATTTATGAGATTTTAAGCCGCTTTTTGGCGCATTTCTTCTAAGAAGAAACATAACGATTAGTTGCATTATGTTTTTACACATGTGTATAAATTATGTGTCAAGTTGTTGTGCTTTTTTTGATAATACATTATCACAATCGGAATTTTGTAATCGCAAAAACTGATTAAACTAAAGTCATCAGGTTATAGATACGAAATTCAAACGTAAATGTCAACATATCTATACTATTATAGTTCAGTTCACTTCCGACTTTAATTATTACTCGCATGTTCCTTAGGTTATGAATCACTTGCACCTAAAAATGCAATAACAAAATAAAAACTTAAGCGATTATTTTTGAAGTATCTACTCGACTGATACGATGGTAATTGTGTGATAGATATTTTATTATGCATTGGTATATAGATTATTATTTTTTGTTTACTTGTGTGCAATAAAATATATGCAGACGTTCCAGTCCAAACTTTCTTTATCTTTCTCTCTTTGTTTGAGTTTGAGATTATTTATGGCACAATTTGTTGTTATCAAACGCTTAGCACTTTGCACTTATGCAAAAAATAAATAAGTATTCCAGTTCCCCCAGTTGCCAGGTCTCTGCCAACCCCAAAATGGGGATGGATGGATGGATTGTCAAGCTCTTTCGGCCGAAATGCATTTTAATGTCTGTACTCTGGCAATTTGCCAGATTTTAATCAAACTATGGGCGAACATTAATATCTGCCATTGAGGAGAGCGCATTACACACACTCTGTCGGGCCAAATACATACAAATATGCAAGGTTTTATGGTAAATTAACAAATTTGTACATTAAAAATTTGAAAAACTCAAACAAACTGCATGGAAATTACTCAACAGAGTGTGGCAGCAGCAGCAGCAGCAGAACATCTGAGTTTTTGGTTGTGGATCATGAGTATCATCCATAAAAGTTATAGCCGGCGGCTATTGCAAAAATGTTCGCGTAATTGTTGACAATTTGTTGTGCTGTCACATTGGTTGGCTCCAAGCGCACCCATTGCCCCATGTCTTGCAACACCTTTTCGAGGAACACAGCTCCGATCTTGTCATGTTTTTCCTGTGCAATTTGTCAACTGACACATTTTCCCTTTCTTTTCCTTCTTCCCAACTTAAAAACATAAACGTATTGTGAAATAGTGTATTGAATAGATGGGCGCTGTCCCCTCTTGGAGAGAACACAAGTAGCAAGAAAGTATCAGACTAAGAGATACCATTTACCCTAATCATCTCTCTACCGTACAAGTCTAAGGTATTAAAAGACTTGGTGTAACTACTTGAGGACTTTTCTGTTTGTGGTACCAATTTTGACAGTTGTAAAGCACAAATCGTGGCGGTTGGTCGATACAAAGGACTTTTCTTGCTTACTAAGCATCTTCCATCACTATAACACGCATTAAATAAAAACTTATAAAGGGTATAAAGTGAATATAGAAAGCTGTCATGAAAGGTATTTGTGTGCGTCGAACAGCACTCGAATTTGTTAAAATTAATTTACAACACGATTCTCCTTTATAGTTTGAAAATTGGGTGGCATACGCTATTAAGCTATGTGCAGCGCATAAAAACACAAAATGTATTTATTGAATTTTACTTTGCGTCGCCCCCAAAGCCCGAACCCCAACATAAATAAATGCAAACGAGCATTTGTAGTTTTGTCTCTTGGGCGATAATAATTCATAATTGTTCGCTTTTTAATAAGCCAATGTCGATGCCGCTGCCGCTGCTGGATGTATAAAGTAGAGTAGGAAGCTTATTAAGTTGCACGTCAGCGAGCGCATAAATAAATAACAAATACTGCGACATCGACATCGGGCTTTTCGGATATTGTGCAGAGAGGGTCTATGAGTTATGGTTTATGTGATAGGGGGTGGAAGAGGGTGGGAAATGCTGAAGCTAAACGCAAGAGTCATACTATTTCTATTTTCACCATTCTCAATGCGTGGACCCTGAGATTTTTTGATGAATGTGCGCGTCAGCGAAAATAAAAAAGAAAAATATACGAAAACGTTGTTCATGCATAAGGTTTTTACGAGAAAATAATTGCGGAACGCTAATATTATTAATTGGCGTTCAGCGACCAGGAAACTTACCAGATAATCAGTTGGACAATTTTTGCCGCTTAAGCTGGGCGCCAGATTGTCGCCATCGCGATTTGGCGTTGATTCCTTCAAAAACAAAACAAACCACAAAAAAAAAAAAACATGTTAATAGGTTGTTAACTAATAGTATACAAAATGCATGTACCTGCAGCATATCCTCGAGACTTTCAATGTATTCGATGGCATTGCGCAAGATCTCAACCTTGGGCAGTCGCTGATTGGGATTGGATGATGTGCGACGCTTTAAGATCTCAAAGGCCTCGTTAACCTAGTAAGCAGGAGGGCAGGGTGGAGAAAATGATGTGCCATCAATTAAAAATCATCATCGAAATTATAGAAATCATATAAATCCATTAGACATGCCATAAAAAACACAAAAACCCGCCCAAAATTCCGCCTTCTCTCACAGCTTTAAATGGGTCTTTAATAAAACATATTTTAAATTAAATCGTGCATAAAATTTAAACAATTAAACCATTGGGCACGGGTGTCGAATGATGGCCACATGATGGTCGTTGTACGTTTTCCCCCTTTTTCATAATTTTCTTCTTGTTAATGACTCTTTCACAAGGCGTCGAAAGCTTTTGTCGATCTATAAATACTGCATAGTGAAATCGCTTGCAACTAGGTTCTACAGTTTTTACGATAATATCTGTCGCAGAACTCTCTAGCGCTCGTTAATGTTTAATGTTTGGCAAATCCTGCAGTTTTATGCTTGTTGGGTGGCTTCCCTTGTTGTTCGAATGGCTTTTGGATTTTAGAGCTAAATGATTGCAACTGACATTTATGTTCGTTTATGTGTTAATTCTTGTGGCGCAACAATGTTGCGGCTAATTGCACTTAGCGCTATAAATACGATTTGGTGTAAATTTCCTAATACTACTTCAAACCTCTTTTTTCGTTTGCAAACCGTATCTCATATTATAAAGTTAGTATTATTTATACAAACTCTTCATTGATCCTTCACGATTACTATCACACGTAAAACCTTTCAACACTGTGATTATTATTATGTTCTATGCAGATTTTAATCATTAGTCATTATATTTACAAATGAGAAAAATCCTAAATCCTAAGATTTTTATGTAGAAGCCTTTTAAGTGTGGATCATATTGCTAATAATCTTTTTTAAACCAACTACTTGGAAATAAATTTTACAATATGCCTAAAAATATAGGTACAAAATGATGACTTCTTTTGTCATTTTGATTGAAAAAATCATACGAAAAATTAAGAAAACAAAATTGGTTTTTGATGCTAAGATCTATTAGTACAAAAGCTAAAGCTTCCTGGTTTGAAACATTTTCCTTGACAATTTGACAAACACAGTAACTAAAATAGCTTGTGAATTGATAATATCCACAGCCAATTGCTCACAAGATTATATATTTATATTGCTTTGTAAGATTTTCGACATTATGGAACTTTTTCTACTATATCCGCAATATAACTTAATGGTCTGAAGCTCACCTTTCGCAAACGCCGTCGCTCCCGCATTGTTGCCGCCTTGCGTCGATCGACGGTGACATTTTTCTTTTTGCACGCCTTGCAGGCCCAGGTGAGGCAGGGACGCGATGATTGAGCCGACGCACAGACAAGTGGGGCAAGCACATGCTCCTCGGAGCTAAGACTACTGTCCTCATCATCGTAGTCCGTTGTGTAGATGGGCGAAGAGGTCATGGAAAGCTGCTTGCTGCCGGCATCTGGGTCTTCGGTCTGGTGATTTCTGTTGTTGAAGTTGCAAGCCACGCTGCTTGGATCGCCGACGGCATTGAAACGACTAAAGAAATGCTGCAGTGTCTGTTGTTGATTGTGATGGATATTCGTTTGTGGCATGTTACTGTCATGATAACGATAGCCTCCCCCCGCATGTGTCTGTTGCGTATAACAGTTATATTCCTGCTTAACGGTATGATTTGTGGTTTGTGAAACGGCTCCTGTGCCGGTTAGCATGGCATTTGTATTATTGTACTTGGTCATGGCTGGCAGTAACTGTTACTTGCTTCACCCACTTCACTTCACTTAACAGTTTATCTTTAAGTCGCAAAGCGATCGAGCGAGAATCGATAACAACGATAACGGAAGGAGCGTAAAGACAAGCAACGAGAAGATCGAGACGAACCGACGCTCGCAACAAACGCGACACATTTGGTTGACAATATTCGGTAGAAATGTTCTTTTGCCCAGATTCCAACATGTGCTCCGATCTGATCTCTTGGCTGCTGCTGCTTCTGCTGCTGCGTTTTGAGTGGCTGGCTTTTTGAGTGGCAATCTATTAATAACGCGGCACGCCATTAGACACTGCCGTTTTCTAAGCAGAAGGACGCGAGAGAGAGACCACGCCTCCGTCTCTCAAGCAAGAGAATTACTTTCACTAGATGTTTGTAAAAGGCTTATTGGACTTTTTTTTATTTATGGTTAAGAAGTCAAATAAATTTGTTGGATTTTACCTGGCCAACAAAACGATTAGCGTATCGTCGCGATTATAAATTAAAGACGGCGAAAACAATTCGTTAACGATGACATTTTTAATGTACACTGTCCATTTAAATCCCCCATTGAGACAATTTTCATTGTTGTCTTTTCGCTGGCCAGAAACTGAACCAAAGAGAGCAGAACTTAATATTGTTGGTTTGGTTTTATTTTTTCGCCTCCCCCACAATCTAATTTGTTTATTTATTGCTGCTCAAACAAAATATATATCTTTGGAAATCACCTCTAAATCTTCTTGAACGATATTGTAAATCTTTTGTCTAAGGCTTCGTGGTTTTCTGCATTGCCTTTTCCATTTTCCATTTTGTTTTTTTTTTTTGTGTTTTCTTTTGTCACAGCTTTTCCCTCTGTTTATGCTTTTATTTTCGTTTCTTGAACACGTTTGACAAATGTTTTGTTTTGATTTTTTCTGATTTTATTTTGAACACACTCACTTTGGTGAGGGCTTTTCACCAAACTTTGTTTATGTTAAGTTCAAGATAATCCCAATAGAAAATTAAAGTTGAACTAAAAAACTGTCAAAGTTTTGTTTACCTTGCGTTTCGTTCTTAATTGTTTTGTAACAATGTATTTAGGTACTTTTATATATAATACGTTTAGTTTTCAATTTATTATTTGAATTTTCTGGAAATTCATAATTTCAAATTTGTTTTAACACAGTTTCTTTTAAAGTATATACTTAACGCAAATATAATCAACGAATTAAAAAATTCTTGAAAAGTGAGTTATAGCATAAACTGAATATATCTAAAACACCAAAGATGAAAGAAATAATGCCAGTGCTGCCCATAGAGGCCAGGCTAGCGCCATCTAGATCGAAAACCATTTGGTTGTTGTAATTGATAAACGTTAACTTCTTGCACACCCTCATAGGCTGAGTGATACAGCACACTTTTATTTGCATCAAATGAAAGATAAGTTTTAAAAATAAATAATCATTAAACAAAATAATCATAGAAACCGGCCTATTTAAAGTGTATAATTAATTTATTAGAAATCTAGCTGAATTATATAACTACTTTGTTATCTACACATGTAGCTACAATTTGCAGAATTGTCGGAATATTGTTATCGCCGCTTGGGCGAGGTCACATTTCGAGATTCATAAATTGATTACTCTACAATTAAAGCAATTAGTTGTTAGTTGAAAGCCTTTAAACTACTTGTTGGCTTTGCTAAAGACGATTGTGTTGTTGTTTCAATTGTTGTTGTTTTTGCTATGGTGAAGTTGAATGATGATGGTGCTTTCGGCTTTCCATTCATAAAAATGTGCAACGTGCTGCAAAAGCGCGTAAAAATTACGTCAGCCAAAAAAATGTTTAGTTGACACAGATGCTGGTGAGTGTAAGTGAGAGCGCATGTGCTAATTTCAAAAGTGAGAGAGGGCAGGGGCATTTTTCAGAGAGTGCAATAATCCAGAGAGTGAGAGAGATGGTAGAGTTAAATATTTAAAGAGTTTAAGCTTTCTTATCACTTATCTCGGGGCATTGTCTTTGGCCTGCACATCAACAGCTGTGAACGTGCCACAAAACGTGGCAAGCTAAATTAAACGGATAAACTTGAATGCATAAATAAACTTTACAGCGTACAGACAAAAGCAGACATGGCGGAATACAAGAAAACAATTTTACATGCTTCTGTTTTTTTTTTTTTGCTTCTCTGCACTCAGCTAAATACTTACAATGGGACGAGCAAATATGCTGCGATGTTGAGTACAGAGGGTAAACGGAGCAAGACGGAGTATGGCGTGGCAAATTATATTTGAGGCGCGCAAAGGCAGCACAAAAGCACGCAGTTACATTGAAGCCGTCGCAATTGACGGATGGGCGCGCTGCTCGAGAGTAAGATTTGTTTGATTCTCTTTCGTTAAATAAACGCGTGTTTTTGTATACACACCAATTGTGAATATGTTGGTGTTGTGATTTTGTAAACAAATGCGTATCGCAGACCGCATAGAGCAAAGATGCTGATAAACAAGAAGACAAAAGTGGAGACTGAAGTGGAAAAGTTGAACGGAAGTTGATGAACAAAGAAGAGATAATCCACAATAGCAAATGTGTACAAAAAAAAAAAACAAGAAGAATGAAATAACTGTTAACCGCTTGCGTAGTGTTAACTGTGAAAGCTGCAACAAATGAGCAGGTAAAAAAAAACTGCAGTCGCAGCACAAGAACCAACAACAATCGTGATATTAAACAAAACAAAACAAATTATATACTTATGTTTGTGTGTATATGTGTGACAGCTTGCCTAAAGTTTATAGGCCATTTGATTGACGTGTCTCTTCTCTCCTTAATACGGATGTATACTTAAACATACATATGCATGTATATATATGTATATTGACTTGTACTGAAAACAGCTTCAGTGTCAACACATGTACATATGTACTTTTATATGTATGGTAGCATGCGTGTATTTTTGTATGCTTGAATGTTGACTTTGTTTTCATTTTATTTATTTTGTTGTAATTCGTAGGCTCTCTTATCATTGTAAGTGTGTGTGTGCGTGCGGGCACGCTTTGTTTTGCGCTCTCACACCGGTTATCGTCTAAGTCTATCGAGACAGTACACAACGGCTCTCTATCTCTCTTTCAGTCTTATTAAATTCTTCTTATCTTGCTGTTGTGGGCACATCAAAAGTAATTAAAATCTTTATAATACATAATAAAATATTTTTATTTTATATTTTAGCTTTCATATGTAGGCAATTAAAATAAAAGGGAAAACAAAGAAAATGCTCTTTCTAACAAAGGAGAAACTAAAAGGGGGAAAGGTAGTTAGCATGGTTGTATTCTGTGTGTACTTAACAGTTGTACAAATACATATAAAACATATAACGGCACTTTTTCCAGCGGTGTCACAATTCAAGGTCAACATCTGATTGCGATGTCAATTATTTCGCTGGATTTTCTTAGTTTTACTTTATAGCATTTACTTATATGCATACGTGTTAATTTATGCATTTTACTTTCATCACCTATCAATACAAATGGTTTGTCTACACTTTTGTTATTGTTTGTGGGTTTCGTAATTAACCTACATATGTATTTACATAAATAATATATGCACAAGAAAGGCTGAAGGCGTTTATATTCAAGGTGCGACTACTTAACTACTGAGACAACGATAATTAAGCTATAATAAAATGCACTAAATTATTGCTGCTGTGATGCAAAAATGGTTTAAGTTGACAAATTTATAGTCATATTTATTATTCTTGTTTGTTGAATTGTTAATCCAACTTAATTAGTAATATTTAATTAAATAACATCCGAACTTAACCTGTCTCCATGTTTAAAGCAATTTGCATTTATAATAAGTTTTTTTAAGCTTTTTATCATGCATTCTAATTCATTTCACTTTCAAGGCAATTTGTTCATTTAAAGAATTTTTTTGTTAAGTAATCCACAAGTTATTGACCCACTCAGTGGGCCACAGATCGGATACATCGTTGGTATATAATAAATAGAACGCCTAAAAAATAAAAACTTTATCAACTTGGTTTTTTTACACGCTTCATTAATTGTTTACGTTTTGCCCTGTCGCAAGTAGAATTCTATCTCGCTCTCTCTCTCTCGCACCTAATCATATTATCAAACATTAAAAAACACTTTTGGCTAATTAGGTCTGTCTGGGCCATGTTTTCTAAAGTATCTAATGGAAGCACAAAGACAAATGGTTGCATTGTTATCAGTGCCACCAACACATGCACACACACACACACACAATGAAAGCATATCAGCTATAAACGTTTTATTTGTTATTAAAAAAATGTGTTTGTTGTCGTTTAGAAAGAATATTGTTATTAGCCACGTAGTATTTATAGCCATTCAGTTGGAATACGTGGTCAATGTTTTATTAATTGAACACTACTTTAAATTGCAAATGCAATAAAGTTTTGTTTAACAAGTTGTTAGCTAATTTTACATAGCAACACGTTGCATTTACTTTACTTGCACTTGATTCATTAACAGAGAAAATGCTTAATTAAGCAACGTCAACGAATGTATACAAACTATACGATAAATTAGATACATTAGATTCACACGCACACACACACACACACAGAGAGAACTACATACACAATAATGGCGCAAGATTCGAAATGAGCAACGGTACATGTGCTTGCCACATGGTTCTGTATACTATATTCATTTTATTATTGTTGACGAATTAAACACACACACACAAGACAAGACACCTACAACAAAAAATCGTATACTAAGTATCTTTTGTAAAGAGCAAGAAAATCAAAAAATTCTATAAAATGAATAAATGTGTTGGCTGAGAATTTTTGCTGTAGCGCCTGTTAGCAAAAACTACAAACACACAAGCAAGCACTTAGTATTGCCCCCGCCCAGCTCCGCCCGCAGTTGCTCTGCTTATCTATGCAGGCTTTGTGAAAAGTGTAACCTTGAACCGCTTGCAAAAAACTTTCACAATGAAAAAAGTTCAGTATCAAGGACTCAGAAACGAACAGAGAGTTTCTCTCGGAATATTTCTTATACACAAAACGTACACATACTACAAGTATATGTATATATATATTTGTTTTTGCACGCATGGCGGCAAGCGTTGCGTATACGTAACGAACGTATTGCAGGCAGCAAAAAAAAAAAAAAACAAATGCAAAAATCGTTCTCGTAACCGAATCTTTATATGTATGTAAAGTTTGTCAAGAAAGGGTTTACACATTGTGAAAATTTTTGGTTTTTTCACTTTAGAGCTATAAGGACACATTGGATGTTGTTCTTATTTATTTATTTATTCTTTTTAAAAGTAATTCAATCAATTATCTCTTAAACCTATTAAACAAAGCTTAAAAAATATTAACATTATCAAAGAACAATTAAAAATACTAACAAAGGCACTAAAATCAACTGTCAAATAAGTGTTTACACCATAACCGCTTCGCCTTTTCATCGATTTGATTAGATTTTGGACGTATTCCAATGGAATAATTTGCCATTTCTCCAATAATATCGCCTTGATATCATCTTTGTTTTTTGAAAGGCGCTTGGCAGTATGTTTTTTTCCCACATCTTCAATTGGATCGAGGTCTGGGCTTTGGGCAGGAGTATCGAACACCTTTTACAGTTATAAAACAGCCAGCACCTCACCAGATTTGCCTTATGCTTAGGATCATTGTCCTGGTGAAACTTGTATGTTAGCTTGCCATTATTAATACATCCAAATAATAATATTGGATTTGGCTACCAAATTTGTGCGCAAAATAGTTAAATATTGTTGGGACATCCATTGTATATTCAATGAAGCGAAATTCTTCAACTCCTTTGCTTGAGATGCACCCCCCAGCCATCACTGACAATTTTCCAAATTTTACATTCGGTATAATATTTTTGGTTTCCAGTGCTTTTAACGGCTTGTGCTGGGGCAATCATTATAGTATAGCACCATTTTGGATTCATCACAAAACACCACGTCGTCCCCATATGAAACTGGCTGACCCACGTGGATCCTGTCAAAAGTTAAACGTCTCTTAACATGCTACGCCGACACCAACGGTTTTTTTTTAGTTGCTCGAGATGAAAACTGGTGGTTTTATAGCTTTTCGGGCACATTTCCGACATATGGTAATTCCACATTCCGTTATCATCTCACTGCCAAGGGTTCTGGTCGAAAAATTTGGATTTCCATAATTCGCTCTGCCCTTGGTGCTATTGCCAGCGGCCTTCCAGTTGAAGGCTTCGTTTCTAGCCTACCCTCAATTTTTACGCGGCTTAAAATATTGTATACAGTTTTCCTGCTAATTGCAAAAATTTCTGCAATCTCATCTCTAGCTCTTATAGTCCTGAGATCGACGCGTGCATACATATGTACAGACAGACGGACGGACGGACAGACGGACATGGCTATATCGACTCGGCTGTTGATGCTGATCAAGAATATATATACTTTATGGGGTCGGAGATGCTTCCTTCTGCTTGTTACATACTTTTGCACAAAACCATTATACCCTTTTTATCCATTTTCAATGGGTTCAGGGTATAATAAACTAAAGAAGGATGTGTGTAAACACTTATTTGACAGTTGATTTTAATGACTTTGATAGTATTTTTAATTGTTCTTTGGTAATGTTCATACTTTTTAAGTTTTGTTTAAATTTTTAGCAATAAAAAATCTTATACTAAGTATCTTTTGTAAGGAACAAGAAATTCAAAACAAATTTGATGTAGAGCCTGTTACCAAAAACTACAAAATATGGAAATACGCTGATATTTAAAAAGCACGTATAGAAAACGTATTTCAACCTATTTGGTTATTTTCCATAATTTTGTTATTAAGTCTACGAATAAAGGTCTTAAATTATTTTAGCAATAAAATTCGTATACTAAGTATCTTTTGTAAAGAGCAAAAAAATTAAAAGATGCTATAAATTGAATAAACGTGTGTGTTGGCTGAGAATTTTTTCTGTAGCGCCTGTTACCAAAAACTACAAACCCACATAGCACACAAGCAAGCAAGAAGATATGGAAATACGCTGATATTTAGAAAGAGTGTGTAGAAAACAGAAATAATACACATTCATTAAGCTCGCTGTATAAGATAGACGATAATCAGAACAAAGTGTGCGAAATATTCAAAACATATTCGTGCACACATACATTAATATGCATGAGAACGCTATAAAAAAATAACAACAAATAGCTAAAAATATGTACATACATACATATAGACAAGGTGTATGTATAAAATTGTGACAGCAGTGTATAGCAAAAACTAGGCAGCAGCCAAAGAACGCCGAGCATTTCTGGCTTCCCGTTCCAATTCTTATTTAACAGCTGTGCAGATAGCAAAAATAAACAATTAAGACGGCTCTAGTCGAGAAATACCGACTAGACTATACCCTGAACCCTATACTTTACTCATACAGTCAGTGCTTGCAAGTATGTGTGAGTGTGTGTATGTATACGCGTATAGTGCATACTTTCTTAACTTCAATAATCCATATCTCAAGTGTTTCTCAACCGATTTCAATAAAGATTTTACAGATTGTCACTATTTAGTCTAATGTATATCGATCACATGTGTATATCGGAAACGGCAAGAGTTATCGAAAATTTAAAACAAACTTGTACTGCCAAGGGCGAACTTATGTACCAAATCTGTAGTCTCTAGCCCTTAGATCGACAAGTTCATACATATGAACAGACAGACGGACGGACGGACAGACGGACATGGCTATATCGACTCGGCTGTTGATGCTGATCAAGAATATATATACTTTATGGGGTCGGATATGCTTCCTTCTGCCTGTTACATACTTTTGCACAAAACCATTATACCCTTTTTACCCATTTTCGATGGCTTCAGGGTATAAAAACAAACAACAACAACTCCTAATCCCAGACACAAACCAAATATCTAACAATGTTTGCCAAAAACAAAAAACCCAAAAAGGAATGAAAAAGCTCTGCAAATGTATTAGTGTTTGTCTGAATGAAAGTTTATTTACTAGTCGAATATTGTGCGATTGTATATATGTATATGTATGTGCAAAAGTATTTCTGTAATACCGTAGAGACGAGTTGATTTGACACAGTTGAATTCCACTTAAATGTATATCGAACATATGCAAGTATATATTTTTATTTTTCATTGAATTGAATAAAAGGATTCAGTTCATTTACCTTTTGTGATTGATAAAGTGGAAAAACAAAATATATGAAAATATTATTTATTAAAGTTACAATATAAATAAATCTCTGTTCATTTTATATTTACCAAGAAACCAAAAGAGATAAGCTTCTACCCGCATGATTTGCAATAATTTTAATCAGATTTGAATAACCATAATCGAATCATCTTATCATCAAATTACCTTCATTAAATTTTCATGTCAAAACGCCACTTTACATAGTTTGAAGTACGTGTTTGGGAAGAGTATTAATTTGTGGAGCAATTGTAGCTTTTTGCCGAGTCAGATTTAGTACCCATTATAAAATGATAATACCTTAATAGACGACTTTTTTATGGATCGTGTTTGGAGCAAGTCAGCTCTACCTTAACATTAGACAAAACAACTTGTTCGATTAAATTTCACTATCAGCACAAAGAGACAGAGAGAGAGAGAGAGAGAGAGAAACAGAGGGTGGGTGCAGAGCGCGAACTGAGATAAAGAGAGGCAAGCAACAACAATTTCAATAAATTCTCACATACATTTGTTTACATTTTGTATAGTTTTGAGTAGTAATATTCACAGATAAGTTATGTTGCAGACGACTTCGAGACGTAGCGTCATAAATATATACATATATATACGTATATTCAACTAGTATAATTTATTTTTGGATTGTCGCTCAGAAATGTTTTCGTTTTTCACAGTGGCCGCTCGACTGTTCAATTTGAACTTAGGATCGTCAGTCGTGCAGTTTAATTCCCGGCCGCTGGCAAAACTGTTTAGCTTAGATTAATAGCAAGTTATTCTCGCAAATAACAATAATAAAAAAAATTTGGCACGTGGCATGATATACGTATTAAACTTAATCAAGTAAGCGTTGATTTGACAAAAAAAAAACATTTTCATAGAATTATTTTGTTCGTGTTTGTGATTTGTTTAATTACGAAAAAAAAAAACTGACTTCTTTTCTCTTCGCCAACAGACACACGGCGAACACGACTGAAAGCTTGAGCGAAAAATGAGAAACGTTAGATAGCTGCAAAACGTTGCAAGCCCCTATAAAAAATTACCTCCAGCATGCCATTCTAAAAGCCGCATACAACACACTTCAACGCAGCAATCGCAAAACATCAACATAAAATAATAAAACAATATACATTTCGTTTGGATAAGTTTACAAATTATATAGTCAGCACCAATTTTACATTTTGGACATACACACACACACGTAATGGCCCACTGTAGCGGACATCAAGAACCCAACGAGGTTCCCGCTCACTTCAAGAATCTATTTATCGATGGCCGATTGGGTGCCGAAGATGATGACAATAACAACAATAGCAACAACAACGATGGCAATAACAACAACAATAATAATAACAATCAGGAAAATGTGGCCGATAACAATTGCAATGCTGCAGCCTGCTGGGTCTTTGGCTACGGTTCGCTGTGCTGGAATCCCGGCTTCACTTACTCCAAATGCATCACAGGCTATATACGCGGATATGTCCGGCGTTTCTGGCAGGGCAACGTAACGCATCGCGGCACCGAGCAAGAGGTGAGTTCAACTAGAAAAACACATTTTCAAACATTCTTGCGTGTTTTGTTGATATAGCTTTATTTGTACTATTAACTAATTGGCATGTGTTAAATTAACATATAAGACATATTAACTTGATCAAATGGAACACAAAATTAATAAAAAGAAAGCATACGTATGGCTTTGTATTACGAAGTAGCAGAAGTTGTTATGAACGCTTTAACAATTTTTATATGCCACAATCTTTAATATCAGTTCGTGTAATGAACAATACAAAGATAAGTCAAAGTCCAATCCATATGCATATTAACAATAAGTCATCATTCCACACCCTTTCCCAACAACTTAAAAAAGAAACCGCATTTCCCACATACATATACTATATATAAAAATATATATATATATCTTTATTTTTATTTTTTTCTACAGCCTGGACGTGTTGCTACATTAATTGAGGACAAAGAGGTAAATATATCAAGATAAATACAAAAAAAAAAGTAATTGCGCCGCGTTTGAATTTCCCTACGTAAGCCCCATTCCGTGTAGGCGGCGTTGTTACGCGCCCCCCACTCGTCCATATCTTAGATATCTCTGGCACATTTCCGCAGTCAACCGAGCGCCACAATTCGAGACCCTTATAGAACGGGTCTCTCTTTATTGGAGTACGCAAGGCGAAATACCGCGAAATATAGGCGAAATTGTATAAAAACCCGTTGCCGGTGTCAAACACAACTGTGTTTACGCCTCGATACTTTCTATCCTAGGCCCGGGGACTTTACCCAGGGTGATCATATTATGAGAGCTACCAGGAGCTCGTTTGTGACCCCGAGAGACAAGCAAGGAAAACTCAAAACGGCCTAGCAGCGTTATAGCTTGCCGCTATTTATACACAACACTCGCCGAATAACGTGTTGGGAATTATAAGATGCGCGACGCTTACCGTTCAACATGAAAACAGCTGATACGATTAGAACACGCGCGCTGAACGAAATTTATTTTTAACTTGACGAGAATTAATTTTTATTCAACTACATTTAAATCAATTTTTTTTATCTTATAATTTTTTTAGGGAATCACTTGGGGCTGTGCATACAGAATAACAGGCTCAACGGCTCTGGAGTATCTGAAACAACGCGAGTGCACATTGGGTAAAATATTTATACTAAACTATGTTTGGCTCTCAACTTTAAATTTTCGTTGTACATCAACAGGTGGCTATGCAACGTTTGAAGCAACATTCTTTCCCCGCGTCGCTTCGCATGGCACGCCATTTAGTGGCGAGGCTGTGGAGGTTATGATCTATGTGGCGACACCAGAGAATCGCCTGTGGCTGGGTGATTCGCCACTGACATCGATAGCACAACAAATCGCCAATTGCCGCGGACCTAGCGGTCACAATGCGGAATATTTGCTAAGGTTGGCACTGTTTATGCACGAGGAGATACCGGGCGTGCGGGATGAACATTTATTTGAACTGGAGCGACTGGTGCTGTACGAGATTCTACGAAAGGAAATACCGCTGTCGTCGGTGATGGGTCGCAATCCGGATCGTATACGTCGCGACTCACACGAAGACGTTCGCCGCCCGCCATCATTTGAGTTTACTTCACGTGTACCGGACACAAAGCTGCGCTGCCTGAATATTTGATTGTGGATTTGGTTGGATCCGCGAGGGATATGCATGCGGAATATACCAAATTCATTATCAATATTTACCAGCACAGGATACGAGAGTCTATGACTATAACATCTATGTACTCTTTTAATTGTAAACTATCATAACTCTAACCGTAAGCAGTAACAACTCTCGATAACTGATCTGATATAGTTGTTAACTTCTATCTACATAAGTTCTCGTAATACGTAAGTTGCGTCCTTAAAGCGTACATTTACATTAATACACAAGTGCCCAAAAGCAAAGAAAGGAAAGTCAAAATAGAAGTCAAATAAAAAAATAAGATAAAGCTAAAAACAATCAAACCAAAAATAACGCAAGTTTGAAATCTTACGCGGAATATAAAAGACTTGATATATACCATACATTTGAAAAGCCCGCAACACTTACAAACTTTATTTTTTATTGTTTACGTTTTCGTAGAAAAGCTTAGCTTGGCGATCTTTAGGTGCTTAAATATTATGGGATGTTGGCCAAATAGTCCTTAATTGTAGCGGGGTCCAGACGCTTGAAACCGTTTTGATCGCAGATTCCAACTTCAATATTATCAGATGTCATTTTTCCCTCGAATCCCTCCTTAAGCGTCAAAATGGCAGTGTGCACAGCATCTTCCAGCTCAAGATCTTCGCTATAACTGCAAAAGCAAATACAAAGTATAAGGTTTTAGAACAAAAGTTCATTTATAGCAATATTACCGTTTTTCTAAGAAAGTTTTGCCGTTAACAGCATTCTTGCCCATGGCAGTGGCTTTCCATGCAAAATATGCGCCTGACGGATCAGACTGATAAAGATATGGGCGCTCATTGTCCCAGCCACAAATCAATAACGACACGCCAAACGGACGAACGCCACTATGGAAGGAAATTAATAAAAATGTAAGGCGGTAAGTCAAGGTAACATGAAATAAAACTTTTACCCGGATTGAGTGTACTCCTGCATCAGCGTTGCCACGCGCTGAACAAGCTGGGACACGGGAATCGGCTCCTTGTAGGTCAGATAGTATGACTGGGCTATTTTACGTGCCTGTTTTACTAGCAAGCGATAGTCGGGACCCATGCCAGAATACACCATTCCGATATGCTTGTTTATCATTTCCACACGGTGCACACTGTGCTCTTCGTAAAGTGGCGATTTGTATTTGTTTTCTGTTGCAATAACGACGCCATTGGAAGCTAGGAGAAATCAAAAATTATATACACCAAAGTAAGTATTATACGTTAGGTGAACTTACCCATAATGCCAACAGAAGGGGCGCCACCAGATACAGCTGCCAAGGCATATTCCAATTGCACGAGCTTTCCTGATGGACTGCAAATGAAAGCGTAAGGTTGTGTTTATGCCAGTCATGCATGCAGGATAATATAACAGGGAGAAAATTAGCCTATATATAATGCTTGCTGTATAAATAGAGGCTGTACTTACCTAAATGTCGTTAGGGAGAAACTATAGCGTTCGGTCGCCATAATTTTGGCTTAATTTAAGTTCCAACAATTTTTTTTAATAAATGCCGACAATTCGCACCAAAATGACAAGATGACAAGCACAATCTAGAGTTGTGAGACTATCGACGATATTATTGAAACGATAGTAATATCGCGGTAAATTGTGGTAGCAAACCGATTCTTATCATTTGCAGTCCATCATTTGTAAATTTTCGACAATTTCTTTTTGCAACCAGTCCTGCTCTCTTATTTACACTGAAACCACGGCAATCGAAAAATAAAAAAGCCGCACAGTGTGCAACTTGGTGGTAAACTTAAGAATCAAAATTGCCAAAATTATTCATTATAATAAAACTATGGTGCGTGGAGCACTAAGGGGCGGCAGGCCTATGCGTGGTGTCATTCGGCCACCTTTCAAGAAAACGTTTGTTCCACGGCATCCGTTCGATTTAACGTTGGCCGATGTTGTTTTCCCTAAGGTTTCTCCGGCTGTAGACGATTCTGCGCTGACTGCGGTAAAATCGATAATACAAAAATCATGCAGCACCGAATATTTGTATTCACTTTTTATATATGTCTTAACAGGCTTTATTGAAACGCAACCAAGACCTTAGTCCCACTCCAGCCGAGCAGTCGGCAATTGGCAATTTGGTTACCAAGGTGCAAGTTGTTTTGGATAACTTGGTTGTTGCACCGGGCGAATTTAATACTTGTGTAAGTAACCTAGGTATTTCAATATTATTTGGCGTCATCAAATGCTAACAATCCGAATTTTAGCAACTGGAAGAGGTGCGTCAGGTGGGATCATTTAAGAAAGGCACTATTCTCACTGGCAACAATGTGGCCGATGTGGTTGTCATTCTCAAAACGTTGCCCACAAAAGAAGCTTGTGAGGCCCTTGCCAAGAAGGTGGAGGCAGACCTGAAAACAAGTATGAAAACGGAAGTGTTGGCTAAGGGGGACCAGCACACCATCCAAATTCATGACAGAGGGTTTGATGTTTCCAATGCGCAAGCTAAAGTACGCATTTTAATTACCACTTTGCCACAGAACTTGCGTAAACTGGAGACGGACATACACATGGATCAAAAGTATATGCAGAGCCATCTAGCGGCCATACGACACACTCGCTGGTTTGAGGAGAATGCTCATCATTCGTCAATTAAAGTTCTTATACGCATCTTAAAGGATTTGACCAAGCGGTTTGATGCCTTTGCACCGATGTCCGCCTGGATGCTTGATTTAATTGCACATCTGGCGATTATGAATAATCCCTCCCGCCAAGCATTGCCAATCAATTTGGCGTTTCGCCGTGTGTTTCAACTGCTTTCAGCAGGACTTTTTCTACCAGGCTCAGCGGGTATAACCGATCCAACCGAACCAGGTCACATTCGGGTTCACACAGCAATATCACTGGAGCAGCAGGATGTTTGCTGCTGTACATCTCAGACTCTGCTTCGAGTGCTGGCACATGGCGGATACAAACATATTTTGGGATTAGAGGGCAATACCAGTATTGTTCGGGAAATGTCCGTTTGGAATGGAGTTGCGGTGTCGCCGCTAACACCTGTCTACGAGAAGCCGACCGACAAAAAAGATGGCGACATCGAGGAAGATACTGAAATGATTGAGAATGAAAATGAGGAAGGCGGAAGCGATGATGCCGCCGAGTAAATAATGTATTAAGACTTTAAAACATTTTATTATAAACAATAAGGAAATAATAAACTCCGCTGTCTTATGGCATCAGCACATTCTCAATTATGGGCTCATCTTCGTTGACGTCATGTGTCAGTTGCATGCTAACTATATCAAAATATCTTTCAGCTGATATTCCCGACGGCTCACTGACCTTAATTGCCAAATCAGTAACTTGAATCTTGTGCCCCTTTTCTAGATTGCGAGCAGCTATAATTGATTTACCCAATTTTGAGCGACAAGGCAGTTCACACTCTAAAATAGTCTTCTTTTTTACATCTCTCAGTGCTTCCTTAAGCTCATCTCCGCCATCCATTATTTTAAGTATTTCCTTAACAGTATTCTCGGGGATCGCAAGATATTTGTTTTGCCTGAATTGATTTATACCACGGACAAGAGAACACATTTCGATTGGCTCAAGAGAGCAGCGATGATCGGAGCCTTTTTGGCCTTTATCCAAAGTAAAATGACGCTCAATGATGCGGGCGCCTATTAAAACAGCAGCCATTGTAATAGACACACCCAGTTCATGTCCAGAGTAACCTATGGTCACATGAGGAAACCGTTTCATAAGCACTGGTATTAAACTTAAATTACAATCAGTTGGTGGTGTGGGATATGCAGAGACGCAATGCATTAAGGCATACTTTTCATTACCCGCCTCGCTCATTATTTCAACGATCTTATCAATTGTCGACATGGTTTGCATTCCAGTTGATATAATCAACGGTATATTAAGGCTAGATGCTTTTTTAAGTAGTGGAAAGTTGTTGGCATCTCCTGAACCAATTTTGATAAATGGAACCTTTAAATCTGCCAGAAAGTCCAGAGAACGCTGCAACATAAAAACAATTACATATTCATACATATTGTTCAACTAAAAACGCTTTAAATTACCTCATCCATGGCGGATGCAGTGAAATCAATTTCGATGTCAAGACTGTAGTCCTGCAGTAGACGATACTGCTTCTTGGAAAATTCAAGATATTCTTTATGCTGACCGTATGTACTTCCCCAGGCGTGGTCGCTGACATATTTTCGACTTAGGGCGGAACGCGTAAACTTTGCTGTTAAATCAGATTTTTGAAATTTAACACAATGACATCCAGCTTTCTTTGCCTCTAGTATCATTGTTTTGGCCGTTTCAAGACATCCTTGGTGATTTTGACCAATTTCCGCAATTATATATACCTCGTCACATATATTTTTTTTCATTAAATCGAGCAACATTTTCGACAACTTTATTTCAATTGATCTTAATTAAATGAGCTGTTGGAGATAGGAACTGAATAGCGGAAAACACCCATTAGGGCACACATATTTGTGTGTGACCATTGTTATCAAAAAAAAGTATTTTGCTTTACAATTTCCAGAATTTAAAAGGATTTATAGATATATATTATAGACCAATTGGATTCAAGCTGAACTATTCAATTGGCGGTTTTTATAAATTAATTGCGTTTTTTTATGTAATTCAAATGTTATGCTTACTCACTGTTAAAAAACATAATGTTGCCATCTGACTTTTTTGATCAAGGTGGCAAGGTTTTAACAATTACATCTATAGCTTACCTGCTTACTCCAATAAATATAGAGTAAACGACGCAAATGGCGGGCAACAAGGTAATTGTATAAGTACAAGGGAGACAAACAGCAAATAAAAAGTGTGACTAACTGCCTATTTCATTTCCTCCTGTTTTTTTAATGTGGAATGTGGGCACACTGGAGAAATTTTCTGGTCGGAGCTGTGCTGTGAAAAATATTTATAGTGAAAAATATACATCAGAGCTACTAGCCATTCTTCGGTGAAAAATTAAAGCACAGTAATTGCGCAGCAAAAAAATACACAAACATGGGCGATGTTATGAATATCGACAGTATCATATCACGACTTCTGGAAGTGCGTGGGGCACGGCCAGGCAAAAATGTTCAGCTCTCGGAGAGTGAAATTCGTGGTCTATGCCTGAAGTCGCGCGAGATATTTCTCTCGCAGCCAATATTGTTAGAGCTGGAAGCACCGTTGAAGATTTGTGGCGACATACATGGCCAATATTATGATTTGCTGCGTCTTTTCGAGTATGGCGGCTTTCCACCAGAATCAAATTACCTGTTCTTGGGTGACTACGTCGATCGTGGCAAACAGTCGCTCGAAACCATCTGCTTGTTGCTCGCCTACAAGATCAAATACTCGGAGAACTTCTTTTTGCTGCGCGGCAACCACGAGTGCGCTAGCATAAACCGCATCTACGGATTTTACGATGAGTGCAAGCGTCGATATACCATCAAATTGTGGAAGACATTCACGGACTGCTTCAACTGTTTGCCCGTGGCTGCCATTGTGGATGAGAAGATATTCTGTTGCCATGGCGGACTTAGTCCCGACCTCTCGTCAATGGAGCAAATTCGTCGCATCATGCGACCCACCGATGTCCCAGATCAGGGTCTATTGTGCGATTTGCTGTGGTCCGATCCGGACAAGGACACCATGGGCTGGGGTGAGAACGATCGTGGCGTCAGTTTCACATTTGGCGCTGAAGTCGTTGCCAAGTTCTTGGAGAAGCACGAGTTCGATCTCATTTGCCGCGCCCATCAGGTCGTTGAAGATGGCTATGAGTTCTTTGCCAAGCGACAACTGGTCACGCTCTTCTCAGCTCCAAATTACTGCGGCGAGTTTGACAATGCTGGCGCGATGATGTCTGTGGATGAATCGCTTATGTGTTCGTTCCAGATTTTGAAACCGGCTGACAAGCGTAAAAAGTAATGCCACCAATAACTTCCCACATATACACATACACATAGACACACACATACAAACACATTTTTTTAAACAAAGCAGGCCAGAAACCAATACGAATTGAAATGATTCAACAACGTAAGTAAGCAACTAATATAATAACTCATCATATCAAATTCTTATCTGAATTTCTATCGTTAGCAGGGGCAAATTTAATTTCACGATACAAATAAAGCCCGGAGGGAAGAACCGAAAGCTCTAAAACAAATATGCAGCCTTTAATCTGGACAACTAATTACGTTTAAAAAATAAAGAGATTTCCTTCAATTAGAAACAAACATAAAACAACCTTCGCATGCATTCAAACCAGGCATAACTTACGTAGAAACCATTTAATTTGATATACACAAAAACCTGCACCAACATCCTCTCTATCTACCATTGTCGTTTAGCGACCCCTAAAAATCAAAACACACACAAGCAAAATGCGTGTACATATAAGTATATTTTGTTCAATTTAAAAACGAGAAATCTTAGTACAAGTACAACAGCAACATTTATTTGGCATAGACATATGACAAAGGCGGCTGCAACAGTCGTTCACAAAACAACAAAAAATGTACTTGGCCTTAAAAAGTATTGAGAAATGGAAAGAAACAACAACATACAAAAGCAAGAAAGAAGTGTAATCGGTTGCCAACAAAGTAAAAGTAAATACTATGTTTTGACCTTCAAACTAAAATCAGTTTATGTTCGTCCACATCCACGGCCAACTAGCTGGTAGCGATGTTTCACGATTATTATTTTATCCAAGTCCGTTTTGGTTTGCCAACAATGATCAGCTGTTATAATTCGATCAACGCTTACATGTACAATTTTATTGTTTTATCATCCTTTTTCATTCTTTAGATGTGTTTAAACAAAAATAAAAAAACAAAACAAAATTAATATTATTAATATGTATTATCAATAATCCTTTGTATTAATAAACAAATGATATACCACGTGTGTGGATTATAAAACTGATTTCAATAAATATATATTTAAAACCCAACATTAGAAAATACAATAGGTTTTTTTTTGAAAAACAGAATCTCATGTAATTTGTTGTGTGCCTCTGCACACACAATTTATTAACATTTAAGAAAATACTTCATTGTTTCTTAGTTCTTACATACTGGTAACATTTCTATGAGAATGTATAATGTGATATGAACGTATTAGAACATTAATTTACTCGGTATTGTCAGTGGTACTTGTCTCAGCTTGGACGGATGAGCTTTGTTTGTTTGTATAATCGATCTGGGCCTCAGCGGCCATATTGGTTTTATCAATGCGGCAATTGTCGAGAGCTGCGGACAACTCTACATCCACAACCGCTGTGTTATCGACACCGTTGGCTGTCGAAAGATTGTGATTGTTTTCCGGTGTGTTCTCAGAATCAACTAAAGTCTCTAGTTTCTCTGCAACTGTCACTGGTTCGGAATCGTCGGATTCAGCAGTGGCTTGTAGAATATCTGGATTAATGCTATTTATTATTGCGCGCAGACGTTGGATTTCCTCGTTTGCCTCTTGCAGGTTCTGCGCTAGGCGTTCGTACTTGTCATGCTGATGCCGAACAACACCAATGTTATTTCGTATATATTCCATTGGATTTTCTGGGCGCTCTTTGATTACACGTATGAAAACTTTTGTAAGCGAATCAAGAACGCTACCGCGCTCCAAATAGCGGCGAATTTCGTCGCGCTTTGGTTCAATTGGCTGCATCGTATTGAACAAGATGTGTTAATATATTAATTTAAAAAAAACTTCAATCTTACCTTAAAGGACATTTTGCTGAAATTAAATAAGAAGTTCAGAATAAGTTCGACCGACTGTCACATTGAACTAAATGAACGAGTCAAGTCTCTTATTGTCGTTTTTATCGGTTTTGCTTCGATTGCTGCTTAGTCAATTCGTTACTGCAGTAATTTTAAAGCAAGTATTTTATAGTACCAAGTCGCGATAAGAATGCTGTTGCGAAAATTTTAAATTGCATCAAAAACGTGAGGGTTTAAAAAACAAAAGGGATTTTGTAAAATTGGTCCTTCGTGAAAGCTATTGAAAATGAAATTGTAACTTAAATTAAAATAGCCTTGTTCAATAGCTACCAGTTCGATTAGTTTGGCATTTGGTAATTTTATATTATTTCGAATTTTGCGCCAAGCGGTTTTAATATGACACTGCGCATGTCGTTATATCGGAATTATATATGTATAGAAATCATACAGCATACACACAGCAGACACAATTTGGCAAAAGACAATACAGAAAACTTTTAAATAAAATGATGGATATTTTCGAAAATACTTTTGTAAGGGGGCCCTCCCCCTCATACTCGGACGAAGCACACTCGGAATCAGCCTTGTCCGTAACATTGCCAATTGAAATCGGTGATATGAATTTAGATCGCATCGATTCAAATACGGACACAGTGAATTTCTTTGACGAGAAATTAAATTGTGAATACGATGATGATAGCTGCTCCCATTTACAACCCGTCCGCAAGGGTCGCAATAGTTTTGCTTTCTGGACCGCTGTCACAATATTACTAATGTTGACGATTGGCAATTTAGTCCTTACGCTGACAATCATGGGTGTGCTGCGCTTAGGCAAAGGACTGCATGGTATGGAGCTGGTTCCCGAAGTGGACTTAATTAAATTTTTCGATGAGACCGATTTGGATCGCATCCAGACAAACCTAATCGGAATCCATGGCTTCACCGATGTGCCCGTGTCTATTGGCAGTGATGGCGACGACAGTGGGGTACATTTTCGGGTGTTTCGCAATAGTAATAGTGGTATTAGTGGCAACCCCAATGAACGCGATCGGGTTGTTCTCAACAAGGAGGGTATTGTTATAGAAGCAAATCTGTTTGATATTAAAGATCCTGCCGATCAATCAACTGTTTTTTCAACGCACCGTCCGCAATATAGTATACCGGCTGGAGTCGATGGCACGCTGCAGACAAAGGTGGCAAGTGCGAGCCGTATTACAAGCCCAATTGACGCCCCGCTGACAATTGAAAGCGATGGGCACATGGCCATCAAAGGTTCGGAGGGCGTCTTCCTTGATGGAGCTACACTAGAACTTCAAGTGGAACATCATCTCTCTATAAATTCAACACAAGGCTCAACAGTATTCGAGGCGGGCAAAGGAATCTTCCTCGACATGGATCGCATACCCATTGTCAGCTCGGAGCTGGGTCTTCGCACTGGCAACGTGCAGTTTAAAATATGTGTATGCATGCCGAATGGCATCCTATTTCGCATACCTATTCCACGTGTTCACAATGGCCCTAAGACATCGTGCGCTCATTTCGATAGCAAATTTGATCCTTGCGAGGTAAACTAACCACTATAATAAATTAATAAACAACAATCGTATGATATTACATAGTATCCCTATTAGAAAGTTACGTAGCAGTTTTTATTTGCATTTAAGAAAAAAATGTACAAGAACTTAAAAGGTGAGTTTACTTTCATGCTTTAAGAAAAATCTACAATTTTCGATTTTGTGTGCTTAATAAAATCTATAAACCAAACGAAGACATCTTTACAATTGTTCCGATTGCTGTTAATAATACAGTAGTGGTATTCAATTCATTGAACGTATATATGTACATTCATAATAAAGCGCATTCATTTGTCGCGCATAATCAATGGGAAATTAAAAAAATTGAATTCCATTCAAAAATCTAAAATTACGTAGATCAAAGCTAGTCAAGAAGATAATTAATTCTACATTATGATTATATGATAATCGTACTGAGCTTAGCTTTTGTCTAAACACCGGGAGGTGGGGGCTCACTATGTCTGGTCGATGGCATCGGCGGTAGATCCACCAGATTATCCGGCACCATACTAAGAAGCTCAGCTTCACTTAGCTGCGCCAGGCGACTTTTAATCTTTGTCGCACCGTCAGCAGATTGATTTGCTAGAAAAAAAAACAACAGCCAAATAGCATTTTAATAATGTTATGCATCTTTACGAGAAGCTTGCAGTCAAAACATACCCATGCCGTATGAGCTGTTTGAGGTTATTGCATCCTGCGGATAATACTCATCATCGTTAAAGGTTGCTTTATTCGACCCACTTTTCTCTTTTAAGCTGGCCAATATCTTTGTCAAATTGGGTGGAATTGATATGTTGGCCAAAACATTAGATGAAGACGTGGGTTGCTCTAGAGTCTGTGGAACAAAGTATGATATTGAGTGCAAAACAAATTTTTTATGATGCTGATACACTTACAGAATGCTCAACATTTAGTAAACCGGCAATTTCCATGCGTTGTGCAGCGATTTGCTTATTGATTTCATCTACTTTACGCTCGAGTTCATCCTTGTTGGCTGGAGGCAATGCGGTTAAGACATCGTTGTCGTCCGAGCTGCCACCAGGTGAATAGGGTGCATTTTGATCGTCTAAGCTAGTCCGTGGATCTATTGAAACGTCTGCTGTAGAATGCATTCCGTTGAATGATCTGGGGGTGGAATTCGCTCATCTTCACTGTACTTACTCGTTTGCAGCTTGGCAATAGGCGCTTTGATAATGGCATCAATATCAAACTCATCATCCTTTGAACTGGTCGAATGTGTGCTTCGCTTACGTTTGGGACTGCTTGGAGGCGTGAATTTCGTCCTAACGCGTGTTTTGTTTGACATCTAAAAAATATAATTAGCATTTTAGATTCATATTTTTAGAGTATGTTGTGTAAAGCGTACCATTGCAGACTTGTTACTGACAGTGGGCATCGTCGATGTGGGAAGCGATTGACTCATGTTAACCATGCGATTGCTTAGGTGCCGCACAATGATACCCAGCAGTGTATTTGGTCGATGCGTATCCTCGTAAAAGGGCACACTATTTAACGTTTGCATCACCGTCGGCAATTTGTCCCGGGTGCCCAAGGGGAATATGTAAAAATCTCGAATCTCTTCCGAATCCGAACCTAAGACACCAAGACGTTGTCGCGTGTCCAAGTACTCAAAGAAACTGTCGAATTTCAGTGTCTGCGAGACGCATGCAGGAAACAACTTGACAATAACAATCTCCTTTGTGGGACTCTTTCTGATCTTCTTAATATAGTCCCAGACATTTACACGCGTTATGCGACCAATCACATCCAGGTTGGCAGGCAGCAGCTTACCCAAATGACTAGTGTTGCCGTGCACCGGATGTATAACCACATCAAAATTAGTGACATCCACCATATTCAGATTGCCCGACCAGAGTGGGGGGCTGGATAGGCTCTGTAAATACCGCCCATATTTATCCAAGACGGGAGCGCGCACTTCTTTACTGGGTATTAGCCGTGTAGGCGTTGCGACGGGCAATGATCTTGCCATTGGCTTGGCGGGTTGTCGTAGATTGGCGGCCTGTTCGACCGTTTTCTCCGATTCCAGTATTTGATCGATCAAACTGAATGACAAAGGCGACCCAATTTTCTTTTCTGCAATATGTTTCTTGGGCAACGGGGATTGGACCTTTTCGGTGCGTTCGTTGCTCGGCTGCTTTTCGCGAGCCGGTGGTTCCTTTTCCACTTTTTCCCCATCATGTTCGTGATGATGCCGCTTGCTGCTGCGTTGACTGCGACCGTCACTGCTTGACCGACTCCGGCTTCGTTTGCTACCGCTTTGATGATGATAACTATGATGTTTGTGACTTTTGTGCCGTTTATCACGTTCCCTCTCCTTGTCTCTGTCGCGATCTCGACCACGCTCCTTATCCCTCGACTTGGAGTTTTTCTCTTTGCCATGCGAACGCTCTTTGCTCTGTTCAAGCTCTTTACTGGAATTGTCTGTTGCGGTCGAGGTGTCAGCAGTAGACTGTGAAGTTATTTTGCTGTCAAAGCTCTCCTGCATTTCTTTGTTTGACTCCTGCTCCAATTCCTCCTCTGGTAGCGTTACATCCACCTTTGTCTCGATTACTTCCTCACCCTTGTGGGTCTTAACAACATAGTTTTGTGAACACGACAATAAATCGAGCTCCGACTTTTTAATAATATCCAACTGATGACGATTTTCCTCTTCGCGCCACTTGGCCAGCTCCTGGCTAGCTAGCTCAGACGGCGTCATTCTCACCAGCTGTTTGGGCTCTACTTGCCTGGCACATATCTTCTCGAAAAGCGTTTTATTTTTCCGATCCTTTATGTTAAACATAAGCGAGCGATACTTGGACTTATACTTTGCACCCGCATCTCGCCCAAAGGAGTGATACATTTCCGACTCCACTCTTTTAACAAAGCTTTCCACCTCCGCCACCGTCAGCCATTCGGTCTTATTCGTTGGCTGCTCCGCATCCCGGGCCTCTCTAATCCGAGCCAGCAAATGTTCCTTAAAAGTGCGTCGTACATTTAAGCGTATGGGCTCAGGCTGAGATTTTCCCGCAGATCGATCTGTGCTGCTGATGTCGGGTGTTCGCCTTTGGGTCGTCGTCGTCGTCGTCGTTTTGACAACAGTCTTCTCCTTTTTGGTTGTGTTAGGTACCGTTGACACTAGCTGATTACATCTCAGCGTTTCGGGTGGTTTTTGTACTGTAAATGGCAATGGATATTTGACGGGTGTAGCCTCCGGTGAAGCTAGATCCGTCAGTCGCTTGCCTTGACGTTTCTGTAAGCGGTAGCGAAAAATGGTATACATGAATAAAATGTTTAAAATATATTTTGACCTGATGTAATTTGTGCCCAAATGTGGCTGCACAAATGAGATTTATTCTTTTATCGCTTTGATTTTTGTTACCTAACTGATATAATAAGATAAAGATAAGATAACATCAACTGAATCGGTAACGAACGCTGCGCAAGCAATCGGTTTACTTTTAAATTCTTGGAAGACAAACAAGTAAGAAGGCTCTAGTCGAGAAATCCCGACTAGACTATACCCTTAACCCTATAATTTACGCATACAGGCAGTGCTTGCAAGTATGTGTGAGTGTCTGTATGTATACACGTATAGGGCATACCTTCTTAATTTCAATACTCCATATCTCCAGTGTTTCTCAGCCGATTTCAATAAAATTTTCACATATTGTCTTTATTTAGTCTAATCTTTCAAACTGCATCAAAAAGTATTCTAAATTGAAGATTTTGTTGTTATCGATTACATGTGTATATCGGAAACGGGAAGAGTTATCGAAAATCTAAAACAAACTTGTACTGCCTAGGGATTAGGCGAGCTTATATACCAAATCTGGAGTCTCTAGCTCTTATAGTCTCTGAGATCGACGCGTTCATACATACGGACGGACAGACAGACAGACGGACGGACGGACAGACGGACATGGCTATATCGACTCGGCTGTTGATGCTGATCAAGAATATATATACTTTATGGGGTCGGAGATTCTTCCTTCTGCCTGTTACATACTTTTGCACAAATCCATTATACCCTTTTTACCCATTTTCAATGGGTTAAGGGTATAATAAAAAATACTAATATTACTCTACGTGCCTAACGGCATAAAATAAACTAGAAAGTAACAATATTCCAGATCACTTTGCAATACACTCAAAAATTAAATTTGATTATCACAAACCTCTATTTCGAGCGCTTGCACACTGCCCGGTTGGACCACCTCAAAGCTGGGGTTATCCTGCAGCCATTTCTTTAATGTTTGAGCACTGGGCGCCAAATGTCCTGATATAGCACGTCCGGTACGGCGCTCAAAGACATTTATCTAGTACATATATATGAACATTAGTTAAGAGCAGTGTTAAAATATTCAATTGACTTACCCGCTCAACCTTTGACACGGCGTCCGCCTGTCGCAACACATCCTCAAACAGATCCTTCTTTTTGTTCTTTTTGGCATCGAGCGCATTTCCAAGCGGCGTCTGTGCAACAGCCGTTTGCACGGTCTCAGGTGACTGCGCCTGAATGGCATTCTGTGCATACTTGCGAATGCACTCGTCACTGCAATAAACCGAACTGGTGCGCGCTGGACGCTTGCATACGACACAGCTTGTATCCGATGACGTTGTTACAACGCTGCTGCTGGTGTTGTTGCCACCGAATCTAATAAAGTGTAGCTGCTGCTGCTGCATTTTGGGCTGAGTCTTGTTGAGCATCGGTCGCTTTTGTTGTTGCTTAGCGCGCGAAATATTTGCGTTTGTGGGTAACGACGCCATAGCTTGTATAGCGACCGGTGGCCTCCTAGGCATCAGTACCTGAGGTTCCACGGTTACTTTGGTTTCGTTTTGTTGCTTAGGTAACGTTCTACCCTCCACTGGATCCGCTGTTGGCTTGGGCAACAACATGTCCGTGATGCGTGGTTGGCTCTGTGTTTATATAAAAAATTTGCATTTAAATATTGTACGATTGACAAAAAAAAGGGACAATTTATGTATAAATAGCACTCGAATAAGAAATTCCACCAAGATGGGGGAATATTATTGTTAATCTGCTTTACTACGTTTGCAAGTATTAAGTAATTATTATAATTACCTTCTCCTCCTGCTTTTTCACGCACTTAGGACACTTCCAGTCAATTCCCTTTTGTTCCATTTCCAGACCCATGGCCTTTGTAACGCTGACACAGGTGCCGTGGTACCAATCCTCGCACAGATCACAGCATATCATAAATCGATTATTGTGCGGCTGTCGGCAAATGCACCATAGTCTAAATAGGTGGACAATTTGAGAATTGTATTTTCCATAAGGTGTACAGGGTTTTCTTACTTATTCGGATCATCATCGTCCTCTTGAGATTCTGAGGCTTCTGGATCATTGACCTCGTTACTGACACTCGGCTTATTTGATCTTTTGGGGCGCCTTACGCTGGTACTCGACTCCTTTGGCAGCTGCTTTCTGGCCACGCTGCCAGCTTGAGACAGATAACTATCACTATCCAAGCTGCTGCCTGTCAACTGTATGCCATCTAGCATCGTTGTTTCGCCAAATGAAGTGTTGCTTACATCTGATGCTGTTGCAGGGACGTTTTGAGCTCGACGCTTGGCCCGCGTTGTGGGTGCCTCGATTGGTGGCAAGTAAATGACACGTCCATTACCGCGCACAACTTTTGTGTCTGGGCGTGAGGCTAACGATATTGTTGTTGTTGTGCGGCTAGGGGTGCTACAGGCGATGGGCAAACTGACCATGGAGCTTGTTAAATTATTGGCGGAATATTCATGCGATACCGGCTAGAGAAGTATAAAGAAAAGTGAGTTAAATGTTTTTCTGTATTTATTTATAGCTTACATTTGTCATCTGGTTTCCAGTATCAAAGATTGGCGGCTCAACGACGCTAGCAATAGCATCAATGCTCGCAGCATCAGTCCCTGCCAGCATCTGATTAACTACTTCGGCCTCAAACTGTTTGTCCTCCTCGATAAGACCCACAACATGTTGCAGAAATTCGGCAGTGATTTCATCTTCCTCTGCTGTTTCCAACAAGCGAGCGCTTTCCATATCAATGATATCCACAGCTGCTTGCACATCGAAGTTCTGTTGGTGCGTTGCGTTTAAAGTCTCCACATGGGACTCGGGCACTTGATCAAGGCCCGCGGCGCTGCTTTCAAGCATTTTAACCAATTTGGGAATGGTATTCTCATCGGCAGTGGCTGGTGGTTTTTCTACCAAGGACGCCTTCAATAGCTCGTCCTGTACTATGGAGTCAATGAGATCAAGTTGTTTATCGTTTTCGGCTGCCAGCTCTGAGGAGCTCTGATGCGTTTCAATAACAATTTGTGAGGGTAACTTGTGGGTAGAAGCTGTCTCCACGCCGATGGGTGTGAAACCCTTGCTGCTTGCTGGCGACGTTGACATTGCAGTAAGGCTGGACTTGGGAGTGCTAGGTGTATTTAATAGAGCCTGATTGCTGCTGTCCGGTGAGGAGGTGAGCAATGTCGTATTGTTATTTTCAGCCAGTAGACTGTTTAGATTTGTGAACACTCCTTTGGGGCTTGACAGATTCTTGTTTATGATAATCTCTTTGATATCTTGCGGCGGTGCAACAAACGGCGGAGCAGTTCCCATCCGAGCCACTTGCACAATGGGAGTTCGGCGTACCTTAGAAGCAAGGACCGCTGAAGCATTGATTCTGTTTGCATCGGGCGCTAATGAACCAGCAGAAGTAGTAGGCAGGGATTTGTGTATGGGACGCATTTTAAGAAATGATGTACTTTGTATGCCACGGCCCAAGGCAATTACGGATGCTGGCGCTTTCGTATTGAGTTGAACAATTTGGCCAATTGCGGGAGGAAGCAAATTTGCATCCGTTGGCTCCTTGCGACGCTTTAAATGCGGAAATGCTGGCGTCGGTGCCGCCGTGTGAACTGGCGTCTTCGGTGTTTGTATTGCCTGGCCACGTGCAGACTGTGTGTGAGAGCGACGAGAGAGCTTTTTGATGCGCTTGCGTTTACTCGGGTTGCGGCTATTGTTCATCTTGAAATCGATGTCACTATCTCGATCATTGTCCGTTTCACGAGATATCTCACTTGGTTCGCTTAGCTCCTCGGTGTCGAAGTTTTCCTCATCAGCGGTTGCCGAACTGTTTGCATCCACATCGTCGTCGATAAAGTCTTCCTCGGGCTCAATCACACTATTGCGAGTGGGTCTTGGCGCAGACACAAAAGTTTGCTTATGTTGCGGCAGTTGCTTAGCTGCTGTTAACGACTGTTGCAGCTGCTTGGGTAGCTGTTGCCTGGTTAGTTGCTGTGGTTGCCGAAGAGGCTGCTGTTGCTGTTTTGGCAATTGCTGCTGTGTTTGCCGAGGCGCCTGCTGGAGCTGCCTTGGCGATTGCACATGTCCTAAAGGCACTACTTGGAAACGCTTTTTAGCGCCCAAAACTTTGATATTCGATGGCGACTGCACAATAAATTTGCGTCCTTGAGCCGTTTGCCTCTCCATAGCTAATCTCTCGGCCGATTTTTGCGCCTTCATCTGCTCCACCGAAGTGAATGGCGTGTAGTTGTGATCATTTTTAATGACCTCTAACATAGCATCCGTTTCCGGCGTACGCTTGTATAACGACAAACCAGCTAATTCTGCAATAGCAAACAAAAAATGCATTAATTTAACGTTCAGTTCGAATGCATAACTGCATACTTAGTGCATTTTTCACCACAATATCAGCAGACTTTTCCGCATAAAACTGTTCAACACTCAGACCCACAATTTGTGGGCGTTCCTTTGGTTTTCGTCGCTTCTTTTGCTTTTTGGGAGCTTTTGGTTTACGACCTGGTCGCTTTTTGAGCTTTGGCGTCTCGATCTCGGTTTCTGTAGAGTCGTCATCGTTTTCACAACCGGTGTTTTCATTATCATCACCTGTAACATGATCTTTTTCGCTTATCAACTCATCGCAGCCGCTTAGACTGTCGTTATCTGTATCCCTATCCGCATCCGAATCTTCGCGATCTGTTGCCGCTTCCAGGAAACGTTCCAGTTCCTCGAGACGCTCCGATTCCTCTTGATCGACCATGCTTGGCGTTGGCGACGTTAGCCGCACAACGCTAATACTCGCAATTGATTTTTCCTCTAAAATTGGAATATTGTTAACAACTTATAATTTTCTATTTTCGAATAGTTTACCCAAGATATTCCCAATGGCACGCTCATCAAATGAGATGCCATTTTTAGTGTACACCACGACCAGGTTGGAGTCTCCATCGGCTCCATTTGGTCGGACACTTGGCGTCTCGTTGAACACAGAACTAGACATGGCTACACTCTTCCGTTTATTGGTTACCTTGCATTAGATCTGGATCCGTTATTAGCACACGTCTTTAGTGCTCTAATTCTGGCCAGGAGCGTTGATATTAATTTGTTTGCTCATGCCGCGGCCGCGTTGTGACGCCGACATCGGAAATTGTGACGCTGCTTTAAGACTATTTGCGATGAGC
Organism: Scaptomyza reducta; assembly: GCA_035044485.1. Taxonomy (NCBI): domain Eukaryota; kingdom Metazoa; phylum Arthropoda; class Insecta; order Diptera; family Drosophilidae; genus Scaptomyza; species Scaptomyza reducta. Next base: position 235,426 of record JAWNNV010000348.1, read on the forward strand.
AATTGTGCTTCAAATGCCTAAAAATAGAGTTGCAGTGCTTTGAATTTAAATTTTTTAGAGGAAAATCGCACAAAATCGGTCGATTTCACTTCAAAAAATGCGTTATTCTCAATTATTAAAATAGAATTCGCAAAAAAAATTACTTGGATGGAAGGTTGTAGTGTGACCAACTATGGTCAATAGTGATGAGCAAAATATTGCACAGCTTAGGCAAGTTGGCTTGAAAATTAAAATATTTTTAAAACTAATGGTTTTTTTTTTATTATTTTTGTAAAATTTATTAAAATTTCAATATTTTGACGTGCGTTATAGTTCTGTACGCTAAATATATACTGAAAGCTATTTAAATAAAGTCGATTTTCAAGCCTGTCGGATAAATGAATTTGAGTTATTTCCGACTGCTAGAATAGCATTTCTCTCCCCTGCTGTGGTATCGATATTAAAAGTTATCGCTTTATTACAGATGCTTAAATAACATTAAGAAAAATGTTAAGTTAACAGGCGAATTATTAAAGAAAAACATATAGAATTGGATAGTGCAATTCCATTGTATACGTTATATACATACATACTGATTACACACAGTCTGATTCCCGTTGGGATTACTACACGCTCGACAACAAGCCAACTAAGTAATCAGTAACCACAACAACAATAAATAAACCAGAGATAATAACCGCTTATTTATTGCACCACTCAAGTGCTTATTGGAGATATTGTTCAACTTAATCAAGACACGAGAAAAAATAACACCAGTTGCTCTCCGGCTTTTCTAATAGTAAGGCGTGAAAAATGGCGTGCTTTCAAATGGGATCCTGTCATTCTGTCCCGATGACATTGTTTAAAAACAATCGGGACAAAGTTTGCAAAGCTTTATTAGCAAATTTGCAAGAAAGCCTAAAGTTAAACACAGAGCGTCTGCTTATTCTGCTGGAAGGTGGTAAAGATAAAAACGTATATGATACTGACGTGAACTATGTGTTTCGTCAGGAATCGTACTTCCAGTACATGTTCGGTGCCAAAGAGCCCGACTGCTATGGCATCCTGAGCATTCATACCAAGACAGGACAATCAACTTCCGTATTATTTGTGCCCCGGTTGCCCGATGAGTATGAGACCTGGATGGGTGCATTGATAAAGCCCCAAGAGTTCAAGGCCATGTACGCAGTGGACGAAGTCTATTATGTCGATGAACTCGAAGCATATCTCGAGAGAACCACACCCAAGCTCATATTGACCCTGAGTGGCACAAATAGCGATAGCGGTCTGACAATGCAACCTCCAGAGTTTGCGGGCAAAGAAAAGTATGTGACGAACTGTGATCTGTTGTATCCCATCATATCGGAATGTCGTGTCATCAAGTCAGCGGAGGAGATCGAGGTTCTGCACTATGTGGCCAAAGTTTCTTCGGATGCACACATCAAGGTAATGCAGTTCATTCGTCCTGGACGCATGGAGTATGAGGGTGAATCCGTATTTCTGCATCATGCCTATGCCGTGGGCGGTTGTCGTCACGCCTCCTATACCTGCATCTGCGGCACTGGCACCAACTCTGCTATTCTGCATTATGGTCACGCTGGTGCCCCAAACAATCGACCCATCCAAAGTGGTGAGATGTGCCTCTTTGATATGGGTGCCAATTACTGCGGTTATGCTGCTGATATCACATGCAGCTTTCCGGCAAATGGCAAGTTCACGGAGGATCAGAAATTTATTTACAACGCGGTGCTGGAAGCTCGCAATGCTGTATTGCAAACAGCACAAGATGGTGTCTGCTGGGTGGACATGCACAAGCTGGCTGGCAGAGTGCTCCTGGAGCGTCTTAAGGCTGGCGGCATGCTGACTGGCCCTGTTGATGAAATGCTTGAAGCTGGCGTGTCAGGAGTGTTTCAGCCGCACGGTTTGGGTCACTTGATTGGCCTCGATGTGCACGATGTGGGCGGCTATTTGCCAACAGAACCATCGCGTCCCAGCGAGTCATGGCTCTGCAAGCTGCGGTTTGCTCGCATCCTCAGGGCGGGCATGTATGTATCCATTGAGCCTGGCTGTTATTTCGTTAATAAACTTATGGATAATGCGCTTGCCGATCCAGAAATCCGTAAATACATTAATGTAGAGATGTTTGAACGCTTCCGCAACTTTGGCGGCGTGCGCATTGAGGATGATGTCCTGATTACCCAGACCGGTGTGGAGAACTTTGCAATTGTGCCGCGCACTGTCGAGGAAATTGAGAAAACAATGGAATCCAAAAGAAATTGTTCCGGTAACTGTTCGAAGAAATCCAAATAATTTCATAAATGCTGGGAATAATATAATTTCTATGTAATTGCATCTACGTGTACAATACATATTGAACACCCATATATATTCATATACATATATATTTTTATATTATATCAAATACTAAACTTTCTACGAATATTGAAATAATTACAATGGTTTCATTTTCACTCGTTCGCTTCTTCAACTTTTATTAATTGGCTTCCAGCTAAATGTAAATGAGAAGGAGGCTTGTATTAAAGTTATCATAATCATGATACACAAGCCGATTTGCATTAGGCGATCGCATTGTATACAGTTTACAAATATAAAGCCAAAACTTTATTGAATTTACATGTACTTCTTGCTGTGACCATTGCGCTGCTGTTGCTTGCCGTGACTATGTCCATTGCTTGTTGAAGATTTTACATTTTTAAGCTCGTCACTGCTCTCCGAATCCGGCACTTCGGTAAGGGCAACAACACTACGACGTGGGAACCATCCACGAATGGCACCTTTACGTACACGCTTCTTTTCCTGCTTCTTGTCGTTGATCACACGCTCTCCAAACAGCCAGTGCCGACGGAAACGTGTCACCCGAATAATGTCGTCGATCTGCAGACTAATCCTTGGCTCATCCGTGAAGGGTGCATTGATGCAAACGCGCCAGCCCTGCGAGAATATGGGCAGCCAGCGACCCTTCACGTTGCTAATGCACTTGTAGACGCGAGTTCTAGCACGCTTCTCCTCCTTCTGTGCCAACTGTTCGCGCTGTAAAAAAAGTTTATTAGATAGAAAACCTTTTCTATAACTGGATGTGCATGAGACTTACTGTCAGCGTGAATTGATCGCAGCCCTCAACGATCGCCCACTCGATGCCATCGCCACGTTTTTGGCACTCGTCGTTAAAGACCTGACGCAAATTGAGACGCCAGCCGAGATCATATGGATAAATGAATGGCACAGCAGTCTGTGATCTGTAGCGGCGATACAAAGCCTTCTCCACAATCCAAATCTCAATGCCTGTCTGATTTATGACAATTGTCTTAAGCTGTATAAAAACCAGCATGCTGAGACCAATGACAACGCCAATGGCTAGACCCATGCCCAGAATACACATCACAATGCTAGTGAGTGTGAACTCAACGCTGGCCAAATGCGACAGTCCATGGGTAAGATAGTAGTAGCGGTAAATGCCGCGATAAAAGGAACAACTAAGCACCACCGCACCTTGCAGACTGCCCATTATGGCGAAGATCAGAAAATAACAGAAATAGGCATGATTGGCCCAGCCAACACAATGATTGATCCACGGACAGTGATGATCCATTTTCTTAACGCAACGATTGCCTGCAAAAAATTGGGCATATATCATAAACTCAACTAAACTCTGTTATGGTCCTCTTAATTACATTTGCGACAGTGATGTGATCGTGGCGCCTTGTAGCCGTCACACTCCTTGCAGTACTGCAATAACTCCTTGTCCTTGGGGTCCTGTAAAATTTGATTTCATTATTTATATGCGTGGTATATAAAAGACTTATGATTTATGCCAACCATTAAAAAATAACTGAGAAAATGCCTAACGACGCGCAGCTAATTAAATGACCCAACCAACCACACAGATATGCCCATAAGAGTCCAACGGCCGTTGCGTCCACTTCTTGCGTCTGGCCTACAAAACATTTATGCAAATTTCACGTAATTGCATTACCTTTACGGCTCCAAAGCGGCTGCGATTGCCCTCGCGTGCCCATAAAATATTAAGAGGTCGGGGAGGGTGGTCTGGTCTCCCCCCAAATTGGTGGTGTCGAAAAACTAAAACCGCCTCAAAAGCTAAGTCAGCAAATTGTCTAGCCAAGTTTATCGTCAAATTTGCAGGAAGTTGCAGCGTTTAATTGCTGCATTACGCGCGAGAGAGCTGCGATAAAGGGTTAACCACGCGATGTCGTCAACATTAGCTGACCCCAATTTATTTAGGCAGTTTTGTCTTGACTGAGTCAACCTAGTGAAGTTGAGTTGCTTTTGTGCCTGTCAAAGGATATGCGAACAAGTGGCAGGCCCTCGATTTTGTTGTGATAAACTATAGTTTCCGATCCAATAGTGACAGGGCACAAAATTTGACGACCAGCGTGTAGTGTTCATGCTTATTGGCTTGTTTACAATGCAAAAAACAACTTTGGATGGTGTGCTTAAAGGATTAGCACGGAAGGGAAATCTTTGTAATTAGCTTTATGAGACGACTCACCTTTAGCTATGACTAATGAGTTGTCGCTTAAATTAATCTTTTGCTAAGTTACAACGTTAAAATAAAACGGTGACTTCATCAAAAACAATACGATATATATGTTACATTAATGAGTACACCCTATATATTATGGACAATCTCCTGACACGCCTTGGTATAGGTATAGTAGTAAGTTGTAATAGTGACCCACGAGGGAGCAGAGGAGCAAACACAATTGACAAACATTTTCCATGCATGCCAATGTCAGCTACAAAAGCGTGCCACGACAAAATGTTTTATTGTTGTGCTTATGGAGCGGGTAGTTAGATGTGTTCTTGGGGCTGGGCGCTCCATTGTGTGGTTTTTTACCTTTGGCAGCCATTGTTTGGGCAGCAGGCCGGGACCTGTCAGCATAGCCATGATGTAATTGAAAGTGGCCAGCGTTGAGAGCAGCAGGAACAGCGCCTGATGTGCAAAGGCAGCAAACGATTCATTTGGAGGCCACCACATTGAGTTCATATACAGAGTCGTCAGCGTTACACACTTAATGATGCCTGAAACGAAAAAAACAAAACATAGGCATAATTGAAAATTAAACGCATGGTTAAACAGATTGTTAGGGTCGATTTGTAATAGCACAATTTTTGAAAGGTATATTAAGCTAAGGGTGTTGAATTTATTTGGTGGGTTTGCGTGCCATTGTAATTAAACACAACTTATTTGTTTGCTTTTTTATTGTGTTAGCGTCTTGATTAGGCGTTAACACAAGGGTGCAGCAACAAGCGGCGACCAGAATAAGTAATAAAGCTATATACAATAATTTCGCAGTTCAATATCAAGATTTGCTGCCTCATGAACCGGATGCTTCATAAGCCCAAATTGTCAAATTGCACGCTATTTGCAGGAAGAAGTTAACGAAAAGTTATCACCGCATTTTACGCGTATTGAAAGAAAGACTGAACCACTCATTATAAAACTTACAGCCGTGCAACGCTTTGATGGAAGGAGATGGAAAGTGGGGTTTTGGCGTGGGCTCAACGGCGCCGGCTGACGGTGTTGACCGTCTTCAAATATGAAACACGATATTACGCTGCAAAAAAAAAACACAAATGGTGTTGTGGGTGGGGAAGAAGAGAAGAGGTTGGCGCTTAGCATGGTTCATTTTCATGTTGGCCAATTGTTGGTTCTCGAGGTAGGTTCATTCACTCGACTTGTGCACTTGCTAATTTGTAAGGTGTCATCACCTAGTCCGAGCACTTACTACAGAGTGATAAGCAAAATGGAAATAATATTTTAAAGACTAAAGGGCGTATGTTTATTTTTTACATACATATATTTATTGTAGTTGTTGTTTATTACTTACTTAGTGCGGTGATTGGACCCCAGTGAAGAAATCGTCGAAAGCCGGATATATTGGCGCTCATTTTTTATTTATAGTTTTCGTGTTGACTGTCAAAATGGTAATACGGAGACGACAACGTCTGTAAGCGAACAGGTAAACAAAACACAGTGAACATAACAGAGTTGCCAGTCGGACGAAATGCGGCTTGCTTGGATTCGCTCTCACTTATCGATACTATCGTTGCGTCCAATCGATGATGATTTGTTTAAAATTTTACTAATTGTTTACACTAATATGATTAAAATGAATCAATGCCGGTTTTGCGGGGTCATTTGGTACGGTTTTTTTTGCACATGTAAATTAGTAATTTTATTTTCAATTTTAACAATGGTAAGTTTTAACAATATTAAACTTCGCGTTGATTAATGGTTATACGGAATGTTTAAAGGTTGTGTATAAAACTTGGCCACATTTACTTGTTGGCCAAAATTTCAAACTTCATGCCATGCTCATGCTTCTCCAGTTCACTAATAAGACTAGTTTTTGAAAATGCAGCGCCAGGAGGTAGAACACCACCAGTACTTGGCATCTTGTGGTTCTCGCGCAGAATTGTGACCGCTGTAGAGAGCAGGGCAACACATGTGGAACCGTAGCCAGGATTTGGACCCGATACTCTAACCATTAATGTCTTTGTTGGTGGCTCCTTGTACTGATCGGTGCTCTCTGCAAGACGCTGGGAGCTGGGCCAGCCGGTCGCCTTCATAGTCATTTTAAAATAGGTTCGTTCCATACGAGCCTCACTGGGTCCATCGGGTGAGACGAAACCGCCCGAGAAAAAGCTGGGATACTTCAACAACAAGCTACGCCCAATTGAGAACTTTGCCATTAACCCAAAGAAGGTCGCAAAGAGTGCAACAACGATAGCCACAATCCATGAGGGGAAACCAATATAGGCATGCATCTGAACGGGACGCTTTTTCTCATTCTCGTATAGATAGCGCTGCGAACGCATAACTACCGAACGATCCGATCCTGGGAAAGGCAAACACACCTTGTTTACCTCAGTGGAGTGGAACATCAATGGCCGGTGCTTCAGTATGGGATAGAACTTGGGTAGACGCTCTGGAAAAAGCTGCTTGCGGATGCCACCTAGCTCATTGGAATGAGCCAAGCCATAGACAGCGCTTTCCCATGTGCCTGTGTTGAGACCAGCCTTGCCCATCGATGCATCCACGTCTTTGGCGCCATTGACCAGAAAAGTCTCCACCGAATTGACAACGCCATCGAAATTCTTCTCCACAAACACGATACCCATGTCAGCGGGAATGGAATCAAAACCACATGCACTGACCACATAAACACCGCGCTCCTTGGCGCGATCGTTGTACTTCAGTTGCATCGTTTCCATATACTGTGGCTCGCCGCTAACGTCCACGTGATGAGTGCCTGCCTCAATGCAGGCGCGGACAACCTTTTCGCCGAAAAAACGATATGGACCAGTGGTGTTAACGACAATGCGACAGGATTTGGCCATTTCGAATAGCGAAGCCTCGTCGTTAACATCAGCAATGATGATGGGCGTCTGTGACAAATCCTTTTTGGCCTTGGCACCCATTTCCTTGAGCACCGCCTGTAGCTTTTCGCGGTTGCGACCGGCTATACCCCATCGCAAATCCTTTAACACGGATACGGCCTCGTAAACAGTGTATTTGCCCGTAAAGCCGGTAGCGCCGAATATAATGACATCCAGGCGTTCAGTTGCCATTTTGTATTTTTCTCAAGGTCAGTAGCGACGTCACCAATTTTAATATATTATTAGCTAATAACAGGAATAATTCGTTATCAGATTTTGGGTGTCGGCTGTTGCTGCGTGTAAGAACTTTGATCTGCTGAAAATTGATTTTTGTAGTGAGTATTGATTAATTTTCAATAGTGAACTTTGAATGTAGGTGCGTTTAAAATATTCAGCTACGTACGTGAGAGTTAACAATGACCCTTTAAAATGCCGGTGTAGTGGTTGAGGAATTTAAATTAATCAATTCCCACTGACGGCGTTCGCCGGAAAGTTATCGAAAGACAACGATAGTAGTTGCTAATTGAAAATGAATAAATTATTTTTAAATTAATTAATACTGAATAGTAATTAATTTTTTGGCGTTCAAAATGAAGCATAAAACTCGTTCTGGAGATATTTATGATTACAATAATGTAAAGGAACACATTTAAATCGCATGTGCGGAAACAAATTATCGCATCCAATTCATAACAGTGAGTTAGTCACGGCTGTCTATCGATACTTATGTTTTCCCTTAGCGATTCACGATAAACCAAACAAATATGCCATATAGAAAGCATTATACAAAATGCAAAACCCTCGAGAGCACCTGCGGTGCAGGAGAAGAGGCTGCATATACACTACAAATAGGGCGTACAATCTCGAGCGGCATGAGCGCAACCACGATAAGGGCAAGGTGCTGGTGTCGCAATGCCAACCATGTCCACATTGCACATATGCCGCCGGATCGCTACACAATTTAATGCGGCACATAAGCAAAAAACACGCAGCACTGGGTGAAAAAGCAAAGCAGTTGCCTATAACAAGCCAACAACTGGAGCAAGACCATGAAACAGCTCAAACCGAAAAGGAGTCGATGACTAATAGAGAACCAAGTCCGGAGCAAGAGCGCTTTGTGGAAAAATTAGTAGAACAAGCGTCATCGCTTTGGTTTTGGAGTACGCCACAACAGATGGAAAAGAATTTTTTGAGACGTAGTGGCCTGCAGTCCGAATATAAAATAAAAGAGAAGTCATTTAAGCTATACAAGTAAGTTGGAACCCTGTAAAAACATAAACACAGAGTTTAACCCATTCCCATTTGATAGATTTTTTGCTTTGGTTAGAGCAAGAGGAGGTGCTTTAAATGTCGACCGATGGGATGATGTTGCTGCAGCTCTGGGCTTGCCGACAGGATCTGCCTGTCAGACACGCGTAAAGTACATGGAGCTGCTGTACGATTTCGAGAAGAAAGAGGAAGAACGTATACGAGAGATTCAGAATGTGAAAGGTGTGCCATATTGGTGGGATGATGGTGATTTTATCACAGAAAACATGAATTTCGCATCCGGCGATGAACAGTGGAAAAACGTCAACTGTCCATCTGCACCTGTTCGCAATGCCATTGTTAAAATGATTTATGAAAAGTATTATACGAAGCATTTGAATATCTGCAAACCATTTCAAAGGTTCCTTGTGAAGGATTCCTGGCTTAGGGCAACAATGTTAAATTATCAAGCGCTAAGATGTGAAATGCATTTTATGCATCGTTTTGTTCCTTGATCGATCACTTAATTTATTTAATTTAAGTATTATTCTGTTATTTAGTAAAACCACAAAATTATGTCCAACATTTTGTGAAGGCCACTAAATTGTTTTTAATTGCGTTCAATGTGCAAATTAAAATAGCCGCCAAACACAAGGGCTGCATACTTATTTATTTTTCACCTAAAAATTTGGGACAATCGAATAAGAACTCGATAAATCATTATTCATTGTATATTCAACACTGAAATCCACCATGCTGATTCAGTGCGATATCTTACTATCATCTCTATGGTTTCGACATCTTCTACTGCGAACAACATTGTGAATTCTGTTTTAAACCTGGAAGGTCGTATGTGCGCAAGAATCGGTCGGCATAGTGAATTTCAAAAATAACTGAAAACACAAAGAAGTTTAAATTGCAAATTGCTTAAACTTCACACTACATTGAACTGTTTGTTACAAAATCTTAATGTGTGTGCGTTAAATAGTAAATCAAATTGTGAGCACATTTGGAAGGCAGGACTGCGCAAAAAAGAAGAAGAATTTCGATTGGCGGCTGTTCGTGTGTGTGCGTGCGTGTGTGTGTGTATGTCAGCGTTGCGGCGCGAGAGCAAAAGGAGAATTTGCAAGAAATAAAGAAGAGCCAAAGAAACGGCGTGTGAATCACGAGAGTGAGCGAAAATAAAAACTGAATCAAATCAACGCTTTTTTTCGGCATTTTGCATAAGCTACGAAGCAGCAGCAGCATCAGTCGAATATTATCCCAAAAGTAATTGATTATTGAGCAGCAGCCGCATTAAAATGGAACACGAGGATAACGCGCACTTAGACAATTTTTTGCAAAATCGTCTCACGGAGAGTCTGCAAAACGCTGGCAGCGCCGGCAACGCTGCTGTCGACGTCGCTGCCGAGCTGCTGGCTCCCAAGTCGGATGGAGAGCACGATGGTGGAGAACAGCACGATGACGACGAAGAATGGAAGTACATAAAAGAAGTGCAGCAGAGCGAAAAGCAACAGCAGCAGCAACACCAACAACAATTCTACGGCGAAAATTTTAGCAACGCTGACGTCGACGCCGCTTTTGGCAATGGTGTTGGAATTGGTGTTGGTATTGGCAACGGCAACGGCAACGGTGGCAGCAGCAGCGACGCTTACATGTCGCTGGGCATGGACTTAAGTCTGGGCAATGGCGTCGGCAGAGCAGCTGCATATGATGAAGAAGAAGATGTTGAAGTGATTAAGCATGATGGCGATTTTTCAAGTAACTCCAATACGGCAACAACAACCTCAACTACTGGTGAAGTGGAGCCAGCTGGCGTACCAACATCAAAGCCAGCAGTCGAGGCAGATCAAGTGCAGCATCAGCAGCAATTGCCTGGACACGAGGATGCCGATTGTGAGGAAGAGGAGGAGGCAAGTTCAGTGGCAACAACTTACGGCACCAGTAGCCTGAGCGAACAGCAACCCGAACAGTTATTTGATAACAAAGAGAACACCGCTCCAATTGGCCAGCAGTCCGAGCCAGAGGTAGAACTTGAATTGGAATTAGAGCCGCATTCGCAGCTTAATCCCAATGCTGTTGAATTTGTGCCCCACTTTGGTTCACAGCCCTCGTCGCCAGCTCCTCTGGATCCTCTCCAGACTATTGGACGTCAACTGCTTAGCGATGATCTGGTTGCGGAGAGTCCTCGAAAGGGTGTCCGTGACTGTAATATGGATACCATTGCACTACCCGATGAGGGTGAGTTTGACTCTGAGGCTGCACAGCGTCCTCATGAGCTGGAGGATGATACTTTCCAAGGCGAAACTGATCAACTGCAGAATGGACAAAATGAGCAACAGGAGCAGCGTATCGATCATGGTCCAGAGACTAGCGTTGATTTGGACATGGAGACAGAACCACAGCCAGAGCCACAGAGTGATTTGCAGCTGAAGAAGGAACTAATCAGCGATGACATCATGAAGCAATCCATGTATGGCGACTCCAATGCCTCCATTGAGGACATCCTAAACTCAGTGCAGCCATTGCCCCAGCAAACGCCCAATGAGGAGCCCCTCAAGGAAAAGGAGCTACTTAATGTGGAGGAGAAGGAGCTTATCTCGCAATCGCCCTCCATCGAGGAGCTGCATCAGCAACAACCCCTGGTAGATCCCATGCAGGCCTCCTTCTATCTGGAGCACACATCCAGTGATGCCTTTGCCCAACCGGCTCACGATCTCGATCAGAGTCTGCTGGTGGACACTAGTGCACCCATATTCAGTCCACTTGAGGATTCGCCAGCAGCTGGCACAACTACTACAACCCTGGATCTGCAACCCGAACAGCCGGATGTTGTTGACCTATCACCATCTCCACTGTCTTCTTGTACCGAGGAGAAGCATCTGCTGGAGGAGACTAAGGAGCAGCAGCAGGAGGAGCCTCTTTTGTTGTCGAACAACATGGAAAACGTTCTTAATGCCGGTGCTCCATCCCAGGTAAGAGCTCATAAATATATTTCAACTCCAATTGGTACCCATTTCAAAATAGTTTTTTCCCAATAGGACATTCATACCATATTATTTTTCTGTCATAAATATATGTATGTATTATGTGTTATACGAATTAATTTCCTTTCAAATTAAATGCCTAGTCACGTTGACAGCATGACAAATCGTACGCCCATCTCTAAGACAAAAACGAATGACTCATTGGTGGTACATTTTATATTTGTCAAAAACGTCATTATGCACTGTGCCATGTTAAATTCTTTTTTTTTGCTTGCCTGTTTCTCCTACTTAGTTTCCGTTGGGCTTCCGCTTTACTGTCGCTATCGTTTTCCTTGTGTGTCCTTGCCATGTGTATCACCTGGCTTGTGGTTCACCTGGGCCACGAGAAATCATTAAATTTGTTGGTATACTTCTTTGTTCTTATGCTCACACAGCTGTCTGCATGCAATTGGTGCCCCTTTCACTCCTCCCTCTCTTTCGCTTTTAGTCTTCATGCTCTTTCTCTGTGTCCTTACACGCGTGCTCTCCCTATCTGTCTCTCTCTGTCTCTCTCTCTCTCTCTCTCTGTTATTTTATCTGCAGACGCTAATGCAATTTTACAAAATGAGTACTGGGGTGTGTTCCGTTAACTCGCTCACGCTCCCTCTCTCACTCTCTCTTTGACTTGCCTTTCCATGCGTTCAGGACACGGCAAGTTCTTTCTAGTCTGTGCTGTGCATATTTGTATGTATGTGTTATATTTTTTGGTTTGTTGCCAAAGCTTAATCGACGTTTGGGTGGGGTTTTCATGTACATTACTGCGTCTGTATATGTGTATATTATTTAATTGTGTACTTTAAACTCCATTTTAAAATAATTAAGGGCATCACAAGGGTTGTTGCTGTTATATTTCATTGTCCGATTGCTAATCCCACGTCATGGCTTCATTGCGGCTTTTATTGCTTTTAACCTTTGGGCCTTAAAACACAAATACATTATTGTCGCCAGTTGGTCTTTTAGATGCTGTTTGCCGTGTTATAGTTTTGGTTGTTCTTGTTTTTACAGCCTTTGGCATTTGATTTCCGTTCCAATTGGATTTTGTAGGTCTGCTTGTTGGCAGAGAGCTTGCGGTCATTGATTCGGCTTAATGCATTTCTTGTCTAAGTGTGTGTATGTGGCTTTGTGTCTATGTATACGACAACATCTGCCAAACTCCCCTCGAACACGCTCTCAGTCGTTGTGGCGCTCTCGCCGCTGTCTGCAATCTGCATGACCAGCACTAGCAACAACAACAACAATAACATCACTAGCAGCAGCACTAACATTAACAGAAACAACAACATCGGCAAGATTGGCAACCTTTTCGCTTCGTTGCAAATTCCAGCTCCAATGCACACAAACACATACAAAACACAATACATATATACAGACACATACAGCTTTCATAATTACACAAGCGCTTGGGTTCACTTAATTGGGTCATATACGGTTTTCGCTTGCATGGAACACACACACACGTATAAATGTACATGCATATATGCATGTATTTGTGTGTATACATTTTTTTTTATGATTTTGTTTTATATGCAGTCGACGCGACGGTGCTGGTGCTGCTGCTGGGCATTGTTTGAGCTGCTATCGAACTTCCTGTGGGAGTTTCGTTGTGTGTATAATTTACGCCTGTAACAAAACGCTTTCTTCATGCCCTCTCTTTTCTTCATCCCTTGCCTTTTGACATCCCACCAACTCTTGTCTTTTGTTTTCGCCGCTCATTTTGCATATTTTTTATCTACAACATGATTTGTGTCTTTTTTTTTCTTTATTTGTTATTACAAAGTTTGTTGTTAGTTTTGCCAAAGCGAGATAGCAGCAGGCACGCAAAGAATTTCCAACATTCTCAAGACATTACATGTTGTTTTAATATGTTTCTGATTTGATTTCATTCGTGCGCAATACAAATTAAAACGATTTATTATTGTTTGGTTTCGAACGATAAGTGGATCTAGAAGAATGTAAACAAGAGCAAGACAGCTTGTCACCAATAGTAATTCACCACGGCGAATTTGGTCAGAAAACAGGGTGTTTATAACAAACCATTTGAAATGCCGATTAACAGCTGTGCTGTTAACATGCGACTTCTTATTGGCAATCATAACTGTTAAGTCGCACACTGTTATATAACATTATTCAACATTTAAGCGCATTTCGTCAATTTTGCCCGCACCTTATCGCTAGTCTATTTTTAATATCAAACGGCTCGAATCAGGCGACAAAACATGCATTTACATACATATATATGTGTACATACTTTCAGGTGCATCTAGATTCTAGACTTCAGACAAAAACAAGCTATAGCTTTGCTGATAATAATGTTCACGCGTCTGTGCTATGACTCAGCTAACAACGGGGCCTTTAGAGCTCCCGAATTCCCACACATTCATAAAAAACTACTGAATAAAATTACAAAATTTTATTGTTTCGATTGTATTTTGTTTGCTTCTCTTGCAAACTTTCGCCACAATTCGCATGACATTTGTTTAAACTTTTGTTTAATTAAAATTTTTGCAATTTACATAAATTAGCATCGTCATCATAATCATCATCATCATCGCCGAGAATCCCATAACAATATGATATTACATACATTTTATGACAGTTGTTGATGGACAATAAAGCATATATATAAACAACAACAAGAAGTTGTATTATAATTAAGCTAAGCGCAGTCATAAAAATATTTAAAATATACCCAAACGCATATGAGTAACGAAATAAGTGGCCCGAGAAGGGACCATTTACATAATAAGAATTTATTCTGTCTATTTTAAGAAGAAAGTATATTTCTATTGGCATACCTAACGTTTTTAAAAATGTCTTAAAGCAAAAACTGTGCCAAAATTAAACAGTTAAAAATAGTTTAAAATAATAATAATAGCAGCCATGGCAACGCTCAAGACAGGCGCTTAAACTGGTAATTAAGTCTGAAAATCCATTAAGATTATTAACTCAATTAAAATTGTTTGCCTTCTTCACTTTTGTTTGTCTTTTTTTGTTTTTTTCGTATGTAATTTAGTTCAATCACACACACACATGCACACACATGCACACACATGCAAGCATTTCTCTACAAGCGCCACTTATTGCCATTACAGTGGTTGCTCTTGTCGTTGCCATTATCATCCAATGCAGTTTTGGGGCAACGGGTGGTCCGATTTTGAACGGTCTGCGTCAGAGCCGCCAATCCTACGCCCAGCCTCATCTGCCCACACGAACAAGTGCTGCTTAGATAGATACAAGATACAAGTATGTATGAGGAGTGTGTGTATCTATATACGTTTCTTGTCTTCTGCCCACCTAGGTACGAATATACGTACAGTATGTATGTAACTCTCAACTGACGCCCAAAATCAGCCTAAATGCATAAAAAAAAGTAAAACAAAAATAAAATCAGGCATCAGACATAGTTGGTAAATAACGTACAAGAGTTTGGCCAGCTGTGCAAGTGTGTGTGTGTGTGCAAAACGAGTTTCATTTTGCAGTCTCTCAACGAGAAAGGAGAAGAAGGAAAAAAAGAGGAGAGGAGTGTGGACCTCAAAAGCCAAAAGCAGAACAATTGCAAGACAGACAACGGGCTCAAAAGACGGCGACGGGGCAGAAATCTTTTGCTGCAATATGATTGCTTCTTGCCGTAGTTGTTGTTCAGTTGAGTTGAGTTGAGTTGAGTTGTGTTATGTGTGTGTGGGTTGGCTGAAAAGTCTGATTGCCAAAATGGCAAAAGAGAGAAGTGAGTGAGAGGAGAGCACAAGTCTGAAGATGTTGCTTTAAACTGAAGTTTGCCATATAGCTGTTGCTGTATCCGTATCTGAGACGAGCCATGCCACTTGAAGACGATTGTGGCGTCTAATTGCAGCATTTTACATTTTGCAGTTCAAAAGAAATGGGGGCTGTTCTCTGTGCATCAGCAGCAGCAGTAGAAGTTGAAGTGCTTTTTTATCTTGCAGATACAATATCTCATTTTGCAAAAGCGGCTGTCTTTGCGTTTGCCTCTTTCTCCTCATGTCTTTGCTGTATGCGTTATCTAAATTTACATTGCCATATGGGTGATATATGTATCTACAAACATATATATATATATATATATATATATATATATATATATTGCACTTGTATTTGTAGGCGACACTTTCGCTTGTTCAGGGCTCGCAATTTTCTTTCTTTTTTTTTGTATTCACAGTGGTCACTCAATATAAAGAACGTTTTGACCTTTAAGATAACTCGAAGTTGATAAATATTCATCAAACAAACTTTATGGCAAATAATATGCATTTAAAAGATCCATCTTAAAGGATTTGCTAAGAAGAATATGTTGAAAATGTTTGGAGAGATTCTGCGTATAACCCTTTCTAGTTTATGATGATTTCATTATTCCAGTAATTACATTTAGCCAACATTCACTGTACTCCGTTCTCGTATATATATATATATATATATCGCACTTGCAGATACTTTTGCTTCCTGCTTCTACTGCTGCGGCAATGCACTGAAATAAAATTTATGCATGTTCTTTGCATTTATTTTTAAAATACCAACCCTGTGCCAAGTTCAATAGCTTCTCAAAAAAAAGAGAAAAAAACGAAAAATATGTAAAAATAATTACTAAAATGGGAGACAAAATGCTGCGTTGGATTTCTGTGGCCCCTGCAGTGCTGATGGTTGAATGCCTGCCTGGTTCCCTCCATCCTTTCATCCACACACCCCTCTCTCAGATGTCAAACGAAAAAAAAAAAAAAAATGGCAGGAAAGAGTCGCTAGGCAACAACACCAGCCACAGCTCCCGGCCATGGCCATATAAATAGGCTTTAATCGCAGCTGTTGTTGTTGCTGCTGCTGTTGCTTTGGCTTCTTGGGGTGTCACAGCCAAGTGCTCCAAAACTCTTGTTAATTGAAAGTCATTCTGGCCTGGCAAGAAAGATTGGTCTCCGCAGTGTCCAACCTTTCTAGCTAATTCGTGGTGATCCATCTTAGAAGTAAACGTCTCCGACTAGTTTCTTTCCATTTAATGTCCAATGTTTTTGTCCTTCAGGCACTATTTTATCGCATATATATAGAAAAACCAAGATTGAGCTGTTAGTGGCCGCAGGAGCTAACCAAACAAGTAAGAAGGCTCTAGTCGAGAAATCCCGACTAGACTATACCCTTAACCCTATAATTTACGCATACAGTCAGTGGTTGCAAGTATGTGTGAGTGTGTGTATGTATACGCGTATAGTACATACCTTCTTAATTTCAATACTCCATATCTCCGGTGTTTCTCAACCGATTTCAATAAAATTTTCACAGATTGTCATTATTTAGTCTAATCTTTCAAACAAAAATTTAAAACAAACTTGTACTGCGCGGGGACTAGGCGAGGTTATGTACCAAATCTGGAGTCTCTAGCTCTTATAGTCTCTGAGATTGACGCGTTCATACATACGGACGGACAGACGGACATGGCTATATCGACTCGGCTGTTGATGCTGATCAAGAATATGTATACTTTATGGGGTCGGAGATGCTTCCTTCTGCCTGTTACATACTTTTGCACAAAACCATTATACCCTTTTTACCCATTTTCAATGGGTTAAGGGTATAAAAACATGGAGTGTGTACCACAACTATGTAGTAATTTGCCTAACGTTGATAATTTTTTTATTTGAAGTGGGGAATGCATCTCTGTCAGTAAATTGGTCAAAGCTATCATAAAGCTCTGGAAGTTTTCTAACAGTTCATAAATGGTATAGTGGTATTGTAATAAATTTTGAGTTTATTTTAAATCTTTTAAAAAATCCCATTGAAAGTATCGTTAAGGAAATGTTTTGGATGCTGCGGATAAATAAAATTGACCAAAACATTTGAAAACATAAAAGATCTTTGATTAAATTCTCGAAAGTCTTGTCCTACATGATAATAAACTTTTTGATATTTTTCCAGCAACAGCTTTCACACAACTAAAGCCAAAGGTAGCTTGTTTCTAAATTTAGAAATGGTCAATGAAAAATTCGAACATTTAATATCTTACAAGATTACCAACAGTTATGTATAAATATAAACGTTATAAAGAACCCAAAAAAAAATGTTCTATTATTCATTTAATATGACTAAGTTCAATGACAGCATAATAATGAGATCATAGCAACAAAATAATAAATTCTTATAAATTTGCCAGTTAACATTCAACTAATCATACTCAAGCCGAAACATTCCTTGATAAAAATTGAGCTATGTGATATAATAGGAGAGAGAAAGACAATACCTTATAATTTTAGTCAAGTTATCTTCAATGCGAGTGCAAATGAAAGCCAAAAACGCCGCACAGGGCGTAACGTATTAGTTGAAAAAATTGTTTGCCATAAATAAGGCGAAGCGACGTTAACCAACTGTTCAGCCCACCGATTTGCAGCTTAGCACAAAGAAAAAGTTTAGCAGGAGAAAAAAAAAGATATTCTAGTAATGATGAATTTGATGTTAAACCGGTTCGGTTGCCCATGTTCAACCTGCAGGTCAATTTCGTTTAATTAATCGTAAAATGTAAGAAAGAAATATGCACGTCAAATATAAAACAACTACAGCCAGAAACGCCCCATTGGCAGGTTGTGAATATATATATATATGAAAGCAAGGTATTGACAGTCGAGAAGAGTTAAGTTTGGTTTGCTTTTTCCGCGTGCTAGGTAAACTACCTTTCAAAATTGTCCAGCGTTGATTGCATTTACTTTTTTTTTCTCCTGGCATGCAATTTCTAGATTTGGCCAAGAGTGTAAAGCACTGGCAAAAACAAAGACAACGACCGAAGACGATGGCGATGGCGATGGCCATTAGCCGCAAGGCATTTGCCCAGCCTTTGTCTGCCCCGCGGGGGCATGGCCAATGTTAAAGAACTCATAAAGAAATAAGTTGCAGTAGTTGTAATATCGTGCCTCTATGAGAAGGTAAACCGCGCGTTTTTCAATTGTTGTTGTTGCTGCTGCTGTTGTTGTTGTAGGGGCCTGGCTTAGTATCTACTACCAGCTTTAGCTGTTGCTTAGCTCTTTGCCAAACCGAAACAATGCTCGTTCGTGTGCTGGACTAGCAGACAGCGACTAACTTGGCCAGGTGTTTTTTTATTACCATTACCATTTGCGCTATTAACAATTTCTTTTGGCCTCTAAACAGCCGTAGCAACAACTCGAATGTAGTGAAGTATGTATATCATATTTTGCGGCTATTAAGAATTTTTCTCTTTCCATCATCCATCCGCAACTGTCTTGGCTTTATAATCTTGGTGTGTGTGTGTGTGTGTGTGTGTGTGTACTACGTCAGACAGTTGAGTCAGCTGAGTAGGCTTCAACTTAACTTGGCCAACAAAAGCAGTCAATTTCATGGCAACTCAGCCGCCGCCAAGCCATTCTAATGTATCTATCTAACCATTCATGTGGCTGATTGCAATGTGGCTCAATGGCTGGCTAGCGAGCTGTTTTTCTTCTTCTTCTCTTCTTTCAATCCAATCCCATTGTAATTGTATTTTTTTTGGAGTTCTTTCGTGCAACGTTGAAATACTTTCACAAAAAAAAGCGCAGCTGAATCTGTTTCATGTCGGCTCGCCAATATGGTTTTTGTTTTTTTTTATATTTTTTTTTCATTGCATTTCTTTCTTATTCAATACATATATATTTTTATTATATATGTGGCTTTATTTCTATTTATTTGTATACCCTGAACCCATTAAAAATGGTTGAATTGTTTAATTAACTTTAGTTGTGGTTTGTTTTATTCTACTGCCTGTGGCAGTTACAGGTTAATAACTTCAATATATTTGTATATATATATATATTT
The DNA here is from genome assembly GCA_035044485.1 of Scaptomyza reducta. Lineage (NCBI taxonomy): Eukaryota > Metazoa > Arthropoda > Insecta > Diptera > Drosophilidae > Scaptomyza > Scaptomyza reducta. The sequence continues at coordinate 254,895 of JAWNNV010000348.1, forward strand.
ATATCTTGTGGTCGCTTCTTTATCACAATTACCAATGGATTTATGAACGCAATAAAGGCGATATGGGCACAATTTGTAGCCCATTTAAAACCTTTCACTCGAAGTTCGATATGAAAACGTTTTCAATTTATCTGACAGCCTAAGTCGTTTTAATAATAAATTCTCAGACCCAAGAAGCACTTGCTCAGTCATTTTAATAGAATGAAAATTTTCGGAGTCCTCAAAGCTGTGGTGTGGAATTGAACTGGAAAGGCTTCAACTCTGGAACAGTTGAAATTTACAATTTGGGTTTTGATATACAATTGATTATATTCATCAACTATCTTTCTATCTTTCCTAAACTAAGTCAAAGAAATTAGTTTTACATCGTTTCAATATCTTCACATCCAATTTCAATACTTTAATCAACCTTAAAATATACTGTCCATTATTTATTTCTGCTGAATTTCATCGTCTCTACTTGTAAGCCGTCTACAACTGAACTCAATTTAAAGCACTTGGGTATAACTCATTTTCTGCTTTAATACCAAAGTCTCAAGGAAACAAAAAAAAAAAGTTGAATAATGTTGTCCCAAGTGCTTGTTTTTGTTTTTTTTGCGGTTTCTAAAGCAAATTACAAAAGATATTTTTCTCATATTTATTTTGGACAAGCCTTTCACAAATTTTCCCCCAAGCAGCAGACAATCTGCATAGCCCCAAACTCAACCGCAGAACAAACGATGAGGCCCAACTTCATTCATTCGTATCATTATGGTGTTGAGCATCTGACGACATAGTCGCATTGGGCTTTTCTTTCTTTTGAAACCTTGCGAGAAGCGTGTAAAAGTCTCAAGAGCCCAAAAATGCACAGCAGCGCGAACTAAAACTTAATCAACTTTCTATTCTTTTTGTTGGTTACTTTTTTTGACGATTGCAGAAATATGTTGCGTGCCACGTTGTGCCCACAACTGCTATTTGCTGGTGACTTTGGCCCAACGAATAGCTTAAGACGCGCAACTTCATTATTGCCACACCATCACAAATAACATCTACGTATGTATGTTCGTTGGTTTTTGCAAAATCTGTAGTTTTTTTTTTGTTTTTTTTTTGGGTCTGCTCCATTTTAAGTTCGCTTTATCTGGTGGCGTTTGCGAAAATCTGTTGCCATGGCCACTTGCCGGTTTTCCTACGCTATTTCTACTTGTTTTATTTTTATTTTTTTTTATTGCTTATTAATTCTTTCATTAATAATGGCGTCGCCATAATTCATTGAGTCAGTCAGGCAAGTTGAGTGAGTTGGCGTTGTTGCTGCTGAGTGTTGCTGCTGTTGCTGCTGCTGTTGACTGTCGCACAGAGTTCCACTAATTGTCCAAATTATATTTTGACTTTCTCGGTCGGTTGGGCCAACGCAAAGCAGCGCAACGCAGCAGCGACAGCTGTTGCTCCCAATTGATTGTAATTTGTCTGCTGACTAAGCACAATTTGATTTGTAGTGCAGTTAGATTAAAAAAAAAATACTTCGCTGCATTTTTTACACTTGCATCATTTCCGCTTGCCGCAGCCAGGAAAAAAAAATAGTAGAATGAACAACAAAATCAATTAAATATACAATAGAAAAAGGGCAAACCCCCTTGGTGTTAGTTTCATGCCTCAACTGCAGAGCACTATTGTTTTAAATGCGTTGGAAAAAGGTAATAATGAAAATGGCATAAAATAGTGCATTAATCAACATTGGAAGATTAATGGTGTGCAGCATGAGCCACAGCGGCTGCAAATCTGCTACCAAAAAAAATTTAAGTAGAATAGTAAAGATAAAGAAACAACGGAAAACAAAAACCATAAAGACAGAAGGAAGACTTGAGCTGCCCGACATTGGCAACATGTTGCGTGCTTCAATTGCATGTGGCGTTGCAGCAACAACACTTGCTTGCTTGCTCGCTTGCCACACACACACACACACAGCACCACACAGAATTTCAACATCATTAGCATTATGTGCAAAGCGTAACAGTTACAGTAACTGTTAAGAGTATAGCGCACAGTACACAGTGCTGATTAGTATTATTATTTTTATTATAGCACAGTTAAGAAGCAGCAGCTGCAAAAAGAGAGCGACAGAGGGAAGGAGATCGCAGAAAAAGAGAGTGCATTTTAAATAGTTTTGTATTTTTCGGCTTTTGTGCTTATGTCAGCTACAAAATCGAGTGTGGCCAAACATTTTTATAAATAGAAATTACATAGACGCACGACACTTTTATTTGCATATCTTTATGCACGTGTGTGTGTGTGTGTGTGTGTGTGTTGTATGTCTGTGAGTAGAGAAGTATTTTTGCTGTCGCGCTTAATTTGGCATTGTATTTTATAGCAGTGGTATTTTTGCCACCGCCCAACGTGTGCTTAGTCATTGCGATGTCTGTATGTGTTCTCTCGCTATACGCATTATTGAGCATTTAGGTATTTTATTGTTATTATTATTAGTATGTATGATATGTACATATGTGCATATTGTAAATGTGCGTATGGCCAAAAACAGTTAGACCCTGCTGCCTGCCAACTGCATACCATATTTGTATGCGCCTAATGGCCACTGTTGCCCGCCGCCATTTGTCTGTCGGTTGCCCAGTTTTGGTTTGCCGACAAGCCATGTGAGACGACAACAACAACAAAGACGACGACTCAATACAAGTGATTTGTATTGGACTTGCGCAAAATTTGCGACTCTATAAATTGTCTCTGCTTGTTGTGTGTGTGCCATTGTCGAATAGTTGAAAATTTATAGTCAACCCCCCTTGCTCCTAACCTGCCACTGCCCCTAGCCGACCTGGCCCCATGAATTGCCGAAATGCAAATGTTCGCCATCTGTTGAACTTGATTTGTGTTTGGCTGTTGCTCTTATTGCGGTAATTCTTGTTGCTGTTGTTTGTAGTTTATGGCACATATTTTTTTGATTTTCAGCAATTTGCACGGTCACACACGAAACAGCAACAGTAATAAACAAGAACAAGCTCAACTCTCCCCACAGCCTGCGCTGATCATGAAAACCTTGCGACCCCCCTCTTTCGCTTGCTCTCTCTTTTTTTTCGTTAAACGAATATTCTTCTTTGTTGCCCTCGTTCTCCCTCTCTCTCTCTCTCTCTGTGTCTACCTACAGTTGACGTCAACGCTGGCAATGTTCGTGCAATTTCTTTTGCTGCGCACTTTTCACAATTATCATTAACATTAAAATTCAACGTGAGTGTGTTTGTTTGGTTTTTAGTATGTCTGTGTGTGAGATGTGGAGACTGAAAATGTTGATGTCATCGTTGCGTTTTGTTTTGCTTTATTATTGTTTTTGTTATTTTCGTTTCTTTAAGCAAAAATCGACCACAGAAGAGCGACAAGCTGAAACAAATATACAAACATATATATACACACACACACACAACCGCATTGATACATATATGATCAGTCACCTACTAGCAGCAGCGACGTCGTTTTCATTGAATAAGTTGCGTCTATTGTTGGCGCCGTATCTTTTCGTCTTAAGTGTCAAAATCATTTGTCAATAATAGCAACAAAGTCATGCACTTAAATATGAATCCTAGCTGCAAACACACTCGGTGTATGTATACATACAAAATACAAATACATACAAACACACATCCAATTATATTTAGCAAAAAGTGTTTTTGCAACAGAGCAAAGCAAGTCGAAACGATTTGCAAACAGCCCGGCCGGCCGGCCGGCAGAGTTGGCCGACCGCACAGCGTTGCCAACTCGAACGATGCTGACGCATAATTTGGCTGATAAAATGGCAAACAATTATCGTGCGAAAGGTAGACTAAGAGAGAAAGAGAGGCAGGTGAAGAGTGTGAAATGCATGGTTCTTTTTAAATGGCCAATAGGCATTGCATAAGTTCAGATCATTGATTAATTAACAAAAACTCTGCGGTCTTTAGGCGATGAGTCATCTAGCACAGAAGTTTTGCTGAGCCGCTGACTAAGCTGCGATTTAACCGGTTCAGTTTTTCTTTCTCTTTCATCGTCGTCTTTTTCCTTCCTCTACTTCATTTTCATTTTGATTTCAACTTTTTCGGCTTCAGCTCACTTTTAGCCCCATTACGCTTGAGCAACAAAAGAAAGCCAGCAACTGCGCGCGAGTGGGCCAAAAGTGGGCAGCAGAAAAAAAAAACCGACTATAAACCGACAAAACACCGGCAACACCGGCAATAGCAGAAACAGCAACAACAACTAAGGCCCCGACTGGTGGCATTTGCTGGTCAATGACATTTTACAGCGACTACAAATGCGGCGGGCGACCGAAAACGTCGACGACAACTGCGTTTTTGCGTTGCGTTCTAGTGGCAGACAAGTGCCAGAAAAATTTGTACCCAGTGTCGGACAGCGCCGAAACTAATGCCAAGTCACAGTACAACAAAACTACTAGTGATACTCTTAAGTCAGCAACACGTTTCCTGTCATCTGACATCTTTTTAGTTTTAGTTAGTGTCGCGCTATGTCATCGTTGTTAGCTGTAGTTTCTTTTCCGTGATGTTGTTTTTGTGGTTGCTGGTTGCCCAATGGCAGCAACTGTCATGACATTGTGAGGCCATGCTATGTGCGTATATGTATGTATGTGCCTAGCTGTTTTCTCACTTTCACAAGTTCGTTGCTGCTGCTGCCGCTGATGTCATTATCATAATATTGTATGCATTAGTAAGTAATTCGAGTTAGTGCCGGTTTATATACAACATACAACCCTCGCAGACACTACCTCAGATAGGCAGCTGATGAGGAGCAGAATGCTGCTGCCATGCTCTAAGGTTCGTTCTTAATTGGGGGATGTTGCACTCGACATTTAACACTCTCTACTTTCCCACACTTCAACCCCCAACTATAACGATTTCCATTTTCCATTGCATACTTCACGGCATCAGCCCCAATTTACTACCCTTCATATGATTAAGTGTCAATTACTTTATGGTTCCGACAACATGTGACTTAAATAAATAAACCCTGACCCTGACCCTAAGTTAACATTTACAGAAATGTGTTTGTTTTTCAAGTTTTTAATTGATTACAAAAAAGACGAACATTTTATCGGCTTGGGAATTATAATAATAACTTCAAATGCAGATGTTTTCGGTTTTCTTTAATTTTGTATCATATTTTCGTTATATATTATTAGTAGAAGTTCTATAGTCTACGAAATATTAAGTTTTTTACGAATTGTGTACACAATTCTGTATTCGTCTGTTTACTTACTCATCTTATATTGAAGCCAAAAGAATCTTTCGTTTACTTCGCTGGAAATTCATTGGCTGGATGATTTATTTTCGCTGGCCTGGCCACAACCATAAATGCTCACTTGTACTCCGTCTTTCGTTTATATATATATACACATATATATAAAACTTACTCTTGTACTTTGTGGGCGCTGCTATTTTTACAGCTTGCTGCACTCAGAGTTCATGAGTACATGAGGCGTCAGACTGACAGTCTGACGGCTAAGGGGGAACAAACCGGCTATAACATATAACACCATAAGTAAAATTTTCTTGACGCACAATTGCAAACACACCAAATCTCTACCACATTTTATTTTTCCAACGAACTTTGTGCGCGCCCCGAAAATACAAAATAAAGATGTCTGGTGAAGTGTCGGGCACATCCAGATCCAGCAATCCAGCTCTTTAGCTCCCATGTGCCGGCTCATTGCATTTATCGATTTAATAGGGAACACGAGGGTGGGGCAAGATGACGACGACGAGAATGTCGACATTGTCTGTGTGTTAAGAACAAGACGACACCCAGACGCAGTTTCGTTATTGGTATTTTTGTTGTTGTTGCTATTACTATTGCTTGCTTAGTGCCTTTTGTTTTTTCGGCATATTGTTGTTAGTCATCATCATCATCATCATCATCATCGTTATCATCATAATTATCATTGTATCATCTGCTGTTCGAGTGAGGGTATTAACATTTCAAACTCATTGTACATGATGCGTCCAACTGCTGTGTGGGTTAAGAGCTTTTCGAAGTCAGAAACACACAACTAGTGCTTATTTATAGATTACTTCAATTCAATTTGAACTCAGTTTTCCAAGCAATTTCATCGATGACAATCAGAAAAGTGGCATGCAACAGTTTTCAAGTCATTTAACCAACTGGTTGGCTATTTATTTGATGTTGATTAGTTGTTTAAAATATAGAATTTTTGTCTTTTTAATTTGCAGATGGAGTATGCTGACTTCAATGCAGCTACCGGCTATGGTGTCCAGAACGAGGAGCCGCTTGTTGAGGCCAGTAATCCATTTGAAGCAGGGCAAGAGTCTGATTTGGATATGCAGCCAAAAACTACCGAAGAGCACTTAGCCAACGAAATGGACGAACAGTTTATGCAACAGCAGCAGACCTTCCACGAGGAGCAGCTACACTTCGAGGAAAATAATCATTTACTACAGGAGGAGCAACGGGACTTCCATCTATTCCAGGAGAATCAGCTAAAGGAATTGGAGGAACATCTTATGCAAGAAGAACCGAACTTCCAGGAGGAGCAGCAACACCACTTCAAGGAAGAACAGCCACACCGCTTCCAGCAAGAGCAGCAGCACTTCCAGGAGCAGGAATCCCACCAAGTGGAGGAGCTGGCTTTGGGACAGGAGACACAAGCCACAAACTACAACGAACTGCAAATGCAGGAAGAACTTATCGAGGAGGAGACCCATGCCGCACCCTACACCAATGGCCTTCTCTCTAACAATGACACACCCGAGCCGCTTCTCGAGGAGCAATCAAAGACTTTGGCCGCCGAACCTGAGCCGCTGGTGGAGGAGGAGCAGCAGCCGCCAATAGTTCCCGAACAGGCAATTGTGGAGCAAGTCGTTGAGCAAGTCGTTGAGCCTGTGCAGCAACAGGAAACGCTTGCTGAGCCAATCAGCGTGCCAGCTGTTGTTGAAACGCTAGTGGAGGAGGAGAAGAAGGAGGAGATCGGTACTGTTGCTGCTGTCGCTGCCACAGCTGCGGTTGCCGCTGCAGCTGCAGTTGCTACTGTTGCTGCCACGGCCAAGCCCAAGCCCAAGGCCAGCCCCAGTGATTCAGCCAAGAAGCCAACAGCTACCAGGGCTAAACCATCACCTAATGCTATAACCAAGAGGAACACAGGCGGCACAACAACAGCAGCAGCACCAGCAGCTGCAGCTGCACCCAAACTAGCTGCTGCTCGTCTACGTGCTGGTGCTTCCAAGACCTCCACAATATCATGCCCAGCTAAGCCCAGACCACGAACAACATCGTCGTCAACAGCAACAGCGGCAAGCACACGCCCGGCCACTGCTCCAATCAGCCGAAGTGCTGCTAGCAAGCCGGCAGCAGCAAGCTCTGCACGTGGCGCCACAACTGCTGCAGCGAGCTCAGTCCGCAAGCCGGCCACATCAACAACAGCAACCAATGGAACAGGAGCCGCTTCGCAGGTCAAATCACGTCTGTTGACTGCCAGCAAACCGGCAGCCAGCACCAGAGGTACCACAACTGCTGCCGCCAAGCCGAAGACGCTCTCGCCGCGCTGCGGTTTGTCCCCGACGCTGCGCAAGGTGCCGTCAAGTACAGCCTCTACAACTGGTGCACGCAGTCCCACAAAGCCGCTGGGCAATGGAGTGGCCAAGGGTGCCGCCGGCACCACCACTAGCGCCACTAGCACCACTCGCATCAAATCGGCCACAGCCAACGGCAGCTTGACGAGCACATCGACAACAAACACATCAACGACAACCATAACAAAGACTTTTACAGCGCGTCCAGCGCCCAAATTTACACACTCGACAACCCAACCGGGCACAGCAAGTGGCGCCAGCAGTGCGCGTCGTCCACTGCTGTCGGCTGCGGCAACCACACAGCGCCGTTCATCGCCGTTGAAGAGCGCCGCCGGCTCGCCGCTAAAACCGAAAGCCAAAGAAGCCGTCAAAACATCACCGCCGGCAGCAATCAAACGACCAGTCAAGGCAGCTGCAGCATCAGCTGAAACTAAACCAACAGCAGATGATGCTACGGTTGTTGCTGGCAATGGCCTTGGGGATGCCAAGCTAGAGCCTATTAACCAGAATGGCAATGGACATGGCGTGCACGATGCTCTCGAGACGGCGCAAGAGGCGTTGCCCAATGTTGAGGAGCCGCTGCAGCAGCAGCAGCAGCAAGCAAACGCTGAGGTGTCACTGCTGGATTTCTAAAGCGCACCGGGAAGTTGCAGATCCGAAGTTGATGCGATAAAATTGGGGAAAGAAAGAAAAACTGATAACTACTTTACTAATATTATAAACATATTATGAAAAAGTATTTTGCGCATGAAAAAGCGAACAGTAAACAAAAAGAAGAATTACTCCCTAAAAGCTCCTTCCACCCCCAACCCCCCTTCCAAAGTTGTGGCTCAGTGGAGCGTCTACTTTTTTAAAATATGCCTCCAACCCATTTCCAAACAATCAGCAACAACTTCTCCTACACCTAATCCCCCCCCCCCCCCACACTCCTTCCAACATTTTTGTGTAGCACATTGCGATCTTTCCAAGCCCAAAGTCGATTAGTTTCTTGTGCTATTCTTTAATTGCTTTACTTTATATATACATATATCTATCTAAAATTGTGTGCTCACTTCTTTTGCTCATTTACTTATTTTTAGTTAAAATTTTTTGTAATTTTAAAAATATAATTGTTCCTCACGCTGTTATTTTTTTTTTGCTCATGTATTATCGAAATTTTGAATGTGTCTATTTTAAGTGGAAAACGAGATAAGAATCTTTGGAGCGCAAAAAACGAAAAGGAAAACAAGAACTTTAAAAATCTAAATGTTCTATAAAAGAAAACCACACACAAAAAAATGTCGAAAACCATTAAATAACGAACAAAAAAAGCAAATAAATTAACTTATAAAATGCAAGATGATGTACGTGTAGCAACACAAAAAAAATATATAAAATTACCTTGTAGTCGATATTTCTAACACGTAATATTTCAAATCAAAACTAATCAATAAAACGAAACAAAAAAAATCACAAAAATTATAAAAAAAGAGTTGCGCAGTTGGTAACCGAAAAACGTAATCGGAACCACTGTGCACTACATATAAAAAAAATTTTGAATATTATAGAATTTATGTGTTTTTTACTGTCAACTCTTGGCTGCTCCCTTCCAGAGTACACACACATTAATACTGTATACGCAGCATACGTTCCTCCAAAAATTACTTAAAAAACCAAGCAAAAAAAAAAACAAATGAAAGTTTATACAAAAAATACATTTTTTAGTGTGGTGTTTTTGAAACTCTTGACCCAGTGCATTGTCGACGATGAGCGAATAACAACTAGATATTCCTATTAGTTTTTTGTTTTCTGATCATATTTAAAGCAGTTTTTTCACACAATTTCATTTGTATTGTATTATTAATTTTTAATTTGTTACTTATGCAACGAAAACAAGAACAACAACAAAAAGCAAGCACATGCAGAACATTTAATGTAACTTTGCACACACTTTATACTTTTATGTTTAAAACGATATTACCAATTAAAAATTAAAAACAACAAAAAAAATCTCAAAAACAAAAAATTATGCAAACCTTTTTTTATTTTGTTTTATTATTATCATAATATATTTTTATTTATGCCTGCGTATAACCAAAACAAGTGCTTTAATTCCCTTTAACCCCAATTCCATTTAATAAAAAAAAGAAAACTTGTTTTTAAATATAAAAATCGCGATGAGAAAGGAAGAGTTACCAAAAAGAGTCAACGATTCGAATTTATTATGTATGTACTTATTATATGCATTGAGATACCAAATTTGCCTGCTTTTTTGTACAAGTTAAAAAAGCCTCCCCAATACAAAATGGAAATGATTAATTTTTAGTCGTTAAGTTGCTAGATTTGAAAGTTTTGCCTATACATATAAATCAAATATACATACAATGCGTCAAATGCATAACCTATTGCTGGTTGTAGTTAAACATACTACGATTATATACCACACAAGCATATATATATATATATATATATATATATATATATGTTAATAACCATATTTATCGCATTTAGTTAGTTATTTCAATTTGCGTTATGGTTTGCATTGTTCCCGCCCCAGTGCCCTTCACTTTCGTTTGCCTTATTATAAGTAAATTGCAACAACTTAAAGCCTAAGCCAATATTATAATTATATTTATTGCTAAATACAAACATACATACATACGTACATACAAATATGGAAAAAGTAAAAACTGAATGTGAGTAATACTAGAGTTGTAGACCAAAAGCCCAGGCCAGCCAAGCACAGCCCGCCTAACCCCCCAACAAAATACAAATAACATTCACGGCCGCAATTTGTTTGGCTTGACTTGGCACAGACCCCAAGACAAGCTCGAAGAAAGATAGAGACTGATCCGTGTGATTCATTGACTTGAACAACTATCCAGACGTTGAGAGGGTACAGGCAGGGTTTTATTTGGGGATTTGAGACCGTTTATTTTTCTATTGCGTTGCATTTAGGCCATAGAGCGCATTTATTAACCAAATAAAAATCGAATAAACATTTTTACAAACATTTATGGAGGTACTACACATATTTAAAATATTATCCACACATACATATATATCAACGAATTCAATGCTGAAAAGCAAACAAAAACTAAGTGAAAACTAATATTATCAATATGCATACAAATATACTAACAAAAGAATATACCCAAGAAAAACAAGCGGCATAAAGATATCCATGGTTATATACTATAGTATACATCATATACCAATACATATACACACATTTAAAGAAAAACATCATACATACATACATAAATACGTATATATCAAGTCAACAAAGTACATATTGTGAACGTGTAGTAACAAAAGTAAAATCAAAACCATTCTGAAATGAACAGATATTGCAAGAAATTTAAACTAATAAATGTTAAATATACAAAATCTACAAAATAACTATGACTATTTCATATTTCACTGGGCTTTTTTAAGGTTTTTGCCACTGTTCCAACAATCTCACGGAATAAAAGTTAAGTATTCATTTTTAAATTGGGAAACACAACCTTTGAAAAAAATATTATTTATTTGTCAGTCTGTATTTGTCATTTTTATTGCAGTGGAAAGTATTTTTAGACTTAATTAAAGCAGTTTTTATGTGTTTTTTTTTTGTTTGGTTTACCAGTTTTCAAAGTATATAATTAATATATACTAAAATGGATGGCAAATTTAAAGCGTCATATGTATTTCTATATACCCTTAATCGTTCTGAAAACTCAAGGATCTCTTCTAATTAAATGACAAGTACTTATACCCATACTCTATGTAAGCAAAGTTCTCTCGTTTAATGCATTGCATATTTCGTGACTCAATTAAATAACCCTCATTTTACAGTTTGTAATACATCATGAGGGTTGAAAAGTACATTGTAAATAAATTACTTACATTCCCATTGGAATTATCAACTTGATACTCTCAACAAAACTGTAGGTTGTTTATAATTAGCTAAGTATGTGCCTGCAATTAGCTCATAAAATTAACATTGTCGCAGCTGCGGTAACTGCAAGGAGCAGCGCTCGTTATGGTTAGTGACCTAAGCCGCGCCCACAAGTCTCCATTGTATATTTGCTTTTGTGCCAAGACAGGATGGGGCTAAGATGCGAGGACGATGACGACAACGGCGGTGTTGGTGGTGCATTAGGAGCGCCACAGTGCATATTGGAGAAAGAGAAATGAAGTGGTTGCGTGTGAAATCGGTTGGCTTGGGCCAGCATGAATCATTCGAGCGCCGACAGCGTAATGAATCATGTGCCAAAGGGGCGATGCAAGTGTTTTTAAAGGGTGCCGGCAGCAGGCACTCAAACGTAGTCAAGCACACACCAATACTCGAAAAACACAAACACAATCATGTACACTTTTACAATTTTATACGCATTCAGGTTTTTGTTTTGTTTGTACGTGTTGGAAATTAGCAATTTATTCTCGCATTGTATTTGGGTAGAGGAGTCGCACTTGTCATAAGCGCGTTTGCCGACAAATGTTTACAATTTGTGATTTGCATGTCGAAATATATTCAAATACATTTGTTGAATAAGCGCAGACACTTATAAAACTAATATTAATGCACTGTTTTGCATTGCATTGGGCTGTAGGTTATTGTTATTGTTAAGAACTTAAAAGACTAGGACATTGAGCCAATTAAACCTTGGCCTTTTTGAAGGGTTGCGGTGCTGAGCCATTTCCATTAGCTTGGCGTTTGTTGAATGGTTTCTTGTGTTTTGTGTTGTTATCGTTGTTGTTATTTTTGTTGTTAAACTTTCTAAAATTGCCGCCGGCTCCTTGGGGTTTGCCTTTGAATTTGTGTGAATTTTGTTGCAGAACCTTATGCTTCAGCATGGAGTTTGGCTCCAAGAAAATAGGTTGACCCTGAAGCAACGTCTCATTTAAGAGGAAGGATTTGCAGAAGGCATCGTCTGAAGCGAATTTGATAAGTGCTTTAGGGCCAAGCATCTTAATGTTGTCGATTCCACCACATCCACTGAAGAGCAAATTCAAGTCTTCCTCAACAACGCCTGCAAATTAGAATTTAATTGTAAGATTAATCAATGATTTTGAAAATAAATAAATAAAACTTTTACGTACTTCCAGGCAAGTTTGAAACGAGAACTGTGCGTGCCGAGGAGGTCTGATAGTAGTCTTCGAGTTTAATCTCTAGGTCGCCAACAGTCTTGCCATTCAACTGCTTAAATGCCTTCTCGGCGTGTTCGACGGCTTTGTAGGTGACAAAGGCTAAAACACCCTTTGTGCAAACCACATCAACATCCTCGAGTTCGCCGTACTTCTTGAAGATTTTTTCAATTTTGTCTGAGTTGTAGTACTCATGGCGGCCAGTGTTTGCCACATTTAATGTGTATTTGGGCTTTTTGGCTGCTAGGGCCTTGTACGACTCTTCGCGTACGGTGATAAAGCGAGAGTTGAATTCACTGCTGTGCAATTTCAGTGCCTTGGGTACAGCATCGACATCCTTAAAACGCACATAGGCTGTGGGCAGCATCTTATTGTGGGAGAAGGTAATGGAATCAACGACACCACAGATCTTAAAAAAGTCGGAAACGCTCTCCTTGGTCGCACTTGCTCCAATGAGACCAACAACAACAGTGCGTTCATTCATTTCGTTTTTGTTAAGAGGACGTGAAACGTTTACTACCTGACCGTCAAGTGTCAGAGACTTCTCCTTGGCGGCAAGTGCCGCATTAACAGCTTCCTCAGACTCGAACGCAATTTGAACGTGATTGCCTCCAGCCTTTGTCTTGATGCGATTGATAACGGCAATTGGTCCGAATTTGGTGAAAAGGGCAACCAAATCCACGTGCTTATATTCTGAAATGAACAACAAAAATTTATAAATAAAAAAGTTTTAGATATATATGATTGGGTTGGAATAAAGGAATAATGTTTTTTTAATATTATTATTATTGTAATTTCAGCAAATGAACTAAGCTCTGCAAGGTATGTAATCCTATTTTATATCGTTACTTACGGCTGGGAAGATTGGTGACGAACAATAACTGTTCCTTGGGAGTCTCTGGTGGAATACGAGCAACCGGTACTTTTGGAATGCCTCCCTTTTTGGGTGTTGGCTCTGATTTCTTCTCCTTCTTTGAAATGGGCTTCTCAACGGGCTCATCATCGGAGTCGGCGTGTTCATCATCATCAGATTCTGCCTCGTCAATTTTGGCATTTGTAACCTCGCCTGGCTCGACTTCATCATCCTCCTCTTCCTCATCATCATCGTCCTCGTCATCATCATCTTCACCTTCGACCTCCTCATCTGACGAGCCTGCGGCGTCTTCCGCCTGGAACATTAATAATAAAATTATAAACACATGGAATTCATATTACTTGCTGCATTACGCACCTCGGAGTTGCTGCCATCGTCTAAGTTGACGCCATTCTGCTCTTCCTCGGCCTCAGATTCATCATCGCTAGCTTCTACTTCCTCCTCTGGCTTTTCCTCGACAACCTGCTTTGCCTTGGGGCCGCGTTTGTTAGTGCCCGCGTTCTTCTTTGCTGCCTGTTTTTTTAGAGCCATTTTATATCTGTGTTTTATTATAGAACTATTTTCAGGAAAAAAAAACCGGAGAACGCGTGCCTTAGTTTCTCGAACTGCACGTGGAAAAGAATTGAGAAGAGGTGTGACCACACTTACAAAACTTAAAAATGTCAGCACGTTGTAGCCCAGAAGTGGCAACGCTGTGCTCATGTGCTGTCAAATGACGTTGGGAACTAGTTCACTTCTACGCTAGCCAGCACTGTAAACGGTAGATGGCGACAGAAGAAGTTGTGTGGCGCTGTTGCTCATTAAGTATACATAAAAAAAATTTAAATTACACACATATTTGTTATTGAAAGGTGTTTAAAACAAAGAGAGCGTCCGAGCACATAACAGCAGCAACAGCAGCAACAGCAGCAGTGGCAGCGCACAGTGAGAAGCAGCGTTTACGAACGACAGCACCAACAACAGCACAGCAGCAGCAGAAAAGGCAACAACAGCAGCAGCAGAGAAAGAAGCAGAGACAGTAACAGCAGTAGCAGCAGCCAGAACGACGTTGACGGTGACGGCGACGACGACAATGCACACACTGAGCGCAAACACAAACGGAAGCGGAGCAGCTACGACGGGCAATGGCAACGGGAACGGCAACAGCAACGCTGGCACCGCATCCACTGCCACAGTAGCCGTCAACGCTGGCGGGGTAAGCGGCCTTGATGAAGGTGGTGGTGATGCCAGTTCGCGCAGGCAAGCGACACGGGTGTTCAAAAAGAGCTCATCGAATGGCAAAATCACTGTGTACTTGGGCAAGCGAGATTTTGTAGATCATGTCTCACATGTGGATCCCATTGATGGTGTTGTCTTCATTGACCCAGAATATGTAAAGGATCGCAAAGTGTTTGGCCAAGTGCTGGCTGCGTTTCGTTACGGGCGCGAGGATCTGGATGTGCTAGGTCTGACATTTCGAAAGGATCTGTATTTGGCACACGAACAAATCTACCCGCCCATGCAATTGGATCGACCCATGACTCGTCTGCAGGAGCGACTCATCAAGAAACTGGGTCCAAACGCACATCCATTTTACTTTGAAGTGCCGCCTTATTGTCCGGCTTCGGTATCCTTGCAACCTGCACCGGGCGATGTAGGCAAATCATGTGGTGTTGACTATGAGCTTAAGGCCTTTGTAGGTGAGTTTTTGTTGTGAGAAGAAGTAGATATCAGTGCAGTGATCTCTCGTAAATTGGAACTAATCCAAACTCATTGCATATTTTCGGTCTTTAGATATCATAAAATATAGTTTTACAAACAGATATTCCAGATATTGGAATATTTCGCTCATTGGAGTCAACTCTGGAATTATAGCGTTCCAATTTGCGATCGATCACTTTTGCGTACATTTTTATGCATAATATGTAGTAAATCTGAATCTTTGAGGTGTTGCGGCTACATACATTTATATATCGTATATATTTGTGTAATTAAAAATAAAGCAATGTTTGTACATCAGTGTTAGTTGGCGCATGTGTCACGCGCGGGGTTAATTAATCCAACTGCGTTGACTGCGCAAAATGGCATTGTTATGTGTGTGTGAGTGCTTGTTGATGACGCAGCGCGTCGGCCGCTTAATTGGAATTTGACGCTTCTAATTGGAATTCGACTCTACTGCTACCGCTGTCGCTTTAATTAGGCGTCTATCCACCGTTCATAGTTTTTTCCTACATAGGCACTTACATAAATGCTTTTTTGTAACTTGACGCAACTGGGTATCTTTTGTTTTGTCTTGTGCTTAAGTAAGCAAAAACAAACAAAAAAAATATACAAATAGCAAAAAAAATACAGCTGCAATGACCCAAAAGCGTAATTACCGATCCCGCTCTATCCTGCGCGTACACTCTCTCCCTACAAGTGTTGCTCTTTGTTGACGTTTTCCTTGCTCTCTTCTCATTTTGCAATAACAATGAGTTTGACAACAACGAAGAAAAAAAAAATTGATTTTACAGCGTATTTAGCTGCGATTTATTAGGGAGGTACGCGCGCATGTTTGCGTTTCGCACGCGCATTCGCATTTCTCACTGGATCTCAAGTGCTCGGTGCTCTGCTCTAAGCTCAGTCTGTCTCGCTTTGGTAAACTATATGCGCCTATTGTTGTTGTTTATATTGAGCTCAATTAGTATCTGTGTACGTTTGTATATTTAGTATTGTTCCCGCTTTGCTTTCTCCGTTAATTTTTTGGTGGTTTTATTGCCCGGCGTCGACATTCTTATCTGCCAGTAACGCTGTCGCCAATTTGTGTGCATCCATAAAAAGATTATTGAAAGCAAACCTAAGCCAATTGACATTTGGGTGGGCCCTGAGTGCGGCCACCCTCTTCCTCCTCGCCCCACTGTGTACAAATTTGTGGTACGACCCAGACATTAACATTTACTCAACAGAATATGTACATATGTATCTGTGTACGTAAGTAGCAAGTAATTTAAATTCAAAATAAACAATTTTCGAACTTGCGCTCAAGTTCTCTAGTAGATCGCTGAGTGACGAACGTTTTGAAATTGTTTATATATTTTTGTAGTGGGAATTCTATACAAGATCTACTACTTATTCCTGGGACAGCAATAAGAATTATTCCCCAAACAAATATTAAAAATAATGTTAATATATAGATTGTAGACAAAGTTTTTATAAACCTTTTTTTTAGTTCAGTTAATAAGTTGCAAGGGCATCCAAACTTCGCTTTGAATTGAATAATGGTTTTGTTTAGTTATTGTGTGGTGCTTTTCTTTTATTTACTTGGCATCTGTTGATTTGTTTATTTAATGTGCTTGGGGCTCTGGGTTAGAGCTGCCATGTTTTTGGCATAAACAATAAGTCCATTCCATACCAAAACGCCAACGAGGCAAACGATTTATGAGCTACAATTGAAAAGCATTTAATTTATTTGCATTTCATTTAAAATTGAGGCACAATTGTAAGTTCTGAAAACTTTTAAGCAGTCTCGCACCACCGAGATAATGCTATGTAAATGACGGCGTTGTGCTGTTTATTATTATCACACATTCCTGGAAACGCATCCTCATATGATAATAGTTTTTTTTATTTTTGACTGAATCATCTGGTTGTTGTTAAGAAAAAATCGTGACGCACGCAAATATGACACAAAAAAGCAAGAGTTAGACACACCCCCAAGCCAAATATGCATAAATATGAGCGTATGTACTATGAATATTGTAAATACATGTATGTGTGTAACAATGTTGAAACGGCATTTACTAATGCGCTTACTAATGCCCTATCTTTATCGTACAATAGGCGAACACATCGAGGACAAACCGCACAAACGTAACTCGGTGCGTCTGACGATTAGGAAGGTGATGTATGCACCGTCCAAGGCTGGCGAGCAGCCCTCCATTGAGGTCAGCAAAGAGTTTATGATGAAGCCAAATAAAATCCATTTGGAGGCGAGTTTGGACAAGGAGCTGTATCATCATGGCGAGAAGATATCGATCAATGTGCATGTGGCCAACAATTCCAATCGCACGGTCAAAAAGATCAAGGTGTGTGTCCGGCAATTTGCCGACATTTGCCTCTTCTCGACGGCCCAATACAAGTCGGTGGTGGCAGAGACGGAGTCCGAGGATGGATGCAATGTAGCGCCCGGTTTTACGCTATCCAAGGTATTTGAGCTATGTCCCCTGCTCTTAAACAACAAAGATAAATGGGGATTGGCATTGGATGGGCAGCTAAAGCACGAGGACACAAACCTTGCGTCAAGCACGCTAATCACCAATCCTGCCCAGCGCGAAAGTTTGGGCATTTTGGTGCATTATAAGGTCAAGGTGAAGCTATTGATAGGATCGCCGCTGTTGGGCGGTGATTTGGTTGCCGAACTGCCGTTCACGCTGATGCATCCCAAGCCAGAGGAGGAGGAACCCCCGCTGCTTGGTGATCGCTCGCCGCGCGTCAGTCTCGCAGCACCGCTGCTTAGTCTGGGCGAGGGCGGCGATGCCGAAGCTGCCGCTGGAGCATCATCGGTACAAACGGCAAAGGATGTTCCCACAACCATGAACCTCATACAGCTGGACGACGATGAGGCACAAGACGATGATATTATCTTTGAGGATTTTGCGCGCCTACGTTTAAAGGGCGCCGAAACAGAGGCCTAGATATTGCCATCTGTTAGTTGTCCGTTAGTTGTTTGTGGTGTTGCGTAGAGCAACTAATACTGCAATCTTAGATCGGACCATAGACATGCGCATAGCGCGCAAGATTTATTGTCCAATTCGAAAAAATATTCAAAAACTCAAAATATGGCATTTGTATCATATGATGTTTCTGTGTGAGAACCTCTGATTGTAAACTTTGAATACATATAGCCACAGTACATAGTTTTATATTGCTATTGATATGTGTAGGCCATACGTTCTAGTATCTTTAGTATTTAAGTTAAAAAGTGTACGAATTTTTTGGATATGTGAAATTGTTTAACAAATACACATAAAACAAAATGTAAAAAAACCCTCAACAAACAAAGAATAAACCAACACAGACCAACAAGAACGCCTCCAAAAGTTGAAAATATGTATGCGCAATTGTTTGCTAAGAGCCATACCATCTATGACAGTAAGCAGCATTTTGTTAATGTAGTTGTTGCAATACAACGTTTATAAGCTTTAAATGGAAATCAGTTTGTATTTAATTTCCAAAAAAAGAGAAAACATGTTTATTTAAATGCAAGAATACATACTACTTTACAATCTTAATTCAAAAATGTTTATGTAACTAAAAAAAATAAATCCCATACAATTATTTGTTACCACCAACAACAATTCAAGTTATGTATAGTTTGCAAGCTTTCCAAATAATTGAAATTTAAATGCAACTACAATGCGTTTTTATTTCGATGCCAAATAATGTACATTATGAACAAATAAGTTCACTGAGACTGATAACCTCAATGTAACAGGGACATATTTGAAATGTTCGATTACTGATTTTTGTCCATATTTTATTTGCTTGCAATAAAATCCATAAGCTTGATTAAATACTGTATTACTTTATCTGTTACGCAACTACATTGTAATTTGTATGTATTGAATGGCGCACAGCAATAGATAAGTGGATTATAAAGTAAATTGCAATATTAGATAACTAAAATCTTATCATAAAACACATAAACCTGTTAACTGTTGTCTCTGTTAGTTATTTGGAAAGTGTGTGTACATTTGTGTGCTCGGCTAGCCGATCATTTGTAATTGTTTAACATTCCAGCACGCGATTTCTGTCTACGTGGTTACGATGGTTAGATAGAGAGTGGAAGAGACAGAGAGAGGAGGGAAGAATATGGAAACAGTGTTGGTGGGCACATATGTAAGTGTACCCTATATGATGAGTTTGATAATGTACTCGAATAAACGTCAATGTGTAACTAATTGGCTTTGTGAATCGAAATTGAGGAAACGAAATTCAACTCGAATACGAAAAGCAATTTTTAACTAGAAAATTTATATATACTCTATACTATGAAATACTTATAAAATATCTGCTAGATATCTGAGAAGCAGAAATATAATTTTAACAACAATATTGGAATTTGTATAATTTCAAATAGATCATGTGAATAGAAATACAATACAGTGTACATTTTAGTTCCTTTAACTGTGCGCTTTGTAATTAAAGGAATTATTGTATTGTCGTAGTTTTAATGTTTAATAATATTTGTACTTTAAAGATCGATTCACAAATCGGTTTGGAAACAAACATTTTATTTAAAGCTTTTATAAAATTAATACGCGCGATTGTGGAATTAGCTCGAATTTGTTTTCAGTGCGCCAATAGCAACAGAAAAGTGTTGTAAATTAATAGTGAAAACCAATTGAGAATATATAAATATATATATCTATATATATATATATATATATTTTATATATATATAGATATATATATATTTTAAATTGCATTTTTATATCGCGTATATTTGTATCTGTAAGATATACATACATAAGTTTGTTAGAATGTTTTTATCAAACATAAAAAAAAAAATAAAGAAAAATCAAAAGAAAACATACAGAAAGAAATATTAACATAAAAGTGCATTAAAAACTGGTAAAATGGATACAATATAGAACAATTGAAATGAATAAATAAATATAACTATATATAAGTCTATAAATGTGAAAAAAATAAAATATTATATATATATACACATAGCTTTAGTAAATAAATGTACATGAATATGTTTTTATTACGGATATGTCTGTACCAACATAGTAGGCAAAAATATGAAGCATTTATGTATGTATGATGAAAAATATATGTGTAAAAGGAAAAAAGCTAATATTATATATTAACAATGAATGTCCCACTAAATCAGCTTATTAAGAATTTGTCACAATTAATTTTAAACATTTTTATAATACATTTTATATAACCTTGCTACACACAAGTGTATTTATACAAAAAATTTATACAAAATATGAACAAAATAACCTGTTTGTAGTTGCACAAAAAAAGATGTTGAAGATGAAAAACGTTTGTATTTTTTAAGTACATTTTTGTCTGGTACCAAAATGCATTCAATTTGATAAATGTTAATGTTAAATGTATACATATAGAACAACGTACATTACAAACATGCATATTATATATTCGATACTAGATGAGTGAAGAGTATTATTATTATGAGCTGTTACCTAGCCCACACAGAAACACCCACGTTTATCTACTATAATGCTAAAGTCCTAACCAACTAACGCTACTTGCATTACGTTCATACATACATATACATAAAACTTTATATATTAAATGGAGTCGAGAGACAACCAGATGTTAATGTATGTATTGCTAAAAACTAACCCACGCGTAACATGAACGATAATAATCAATATCTATGATATACAAATATGTATGCCTACTTGCATCTAAATAACGCATACAGATAATACTTATGTTCAAATACCTTACGAAAGCGCAACATTGAATGTTGTTTCTTGTAAATGTTATAAATTCCGATAACAAGTAAAGAAATAATAAACTTAATTAATTGTTAGCTGTCTACCTTCATATGGAACAACGTTAAATATACTATACCCATCCAATCTGGAGTTGTGTCCGAAATGCCATACAAAAATCAAGCTTTAGCCTGGGACAAAGTGTGAAAAAAAAAACACAAAAAAAAAAAATAAAAAAATCAAAGAAATTTTAATAATATATTCTATGTGAAAATCAAATCGATAGACCATCAGTATTTTGTGCATAAGTAAATGTGTTACAAATTTTATGTTTATTTTTGTTTGTTTGTTTAGCATTTCATAAATATTTATGCATTTTCTGAATTTTGAATTAACCAGTGTCTGACTAGTTAATTAATACATTTGTGTAATTTGTATAAGCTATTTGGATATACAAATTTTTAACATATTTTATAATAGTAGCTGGGCTAACATATATAAATCTATAAATTATAAATACAGCTGATTTATACTGTCATCGTTGTTACTATGATATATTTATGATGTATTTCAGCCATCGACAAATTCGCTCGCAATGTTTACAAATTGAATAACAATTTGCGTTTTATGGTTTTTTTTTCATTAATTGTTTATTTTCTATAAATAGTAGTTATTAGGGAATGTAAAAAACAGACCTACTGAGGTATTATTGCACAGCAAAAAAATGTGGCATTAACCAGCATATGAATTGAATGAAAAACATAAGAAAAAAATAAAATAAACAAATGGCAAACAAAACTACTTACAAGCACACACACATTTGAAAAATATTGCTAATCGTGAACAAAATGCAAGCAGATTAAATAAATAAAAAAAATATTTGAAATGAGTTTTCGTCATGCAATGTAACCGAACCAATAACAAGTGCAAAAATGAGTAATTGTAAAGTAATTAATCATGCTGAATATGTGGTTAAAGTGTTGAGAAAATTATTTTAAAATGTCTTGGTAAAAAGGAACAGGCATTATTAACAAATGTTCATTGAATGTTTAATGGGGTCTGTTAAACTTAGCATTCAAATTGTGCCATTAATAACCCAAGTGAGTTGCCCCAGAAAGGGAATTTTAAGCTTCAAATGTGTAGCAGGAGCAGGAATTATAATTTATGCACTTCACATTACCCAATAATTTATTAATGCACAATGGACCTGAAAGCGGCCTTGTGGTTAAGACCTTTGGAACGGAAGCAGACAGACGAAAACGGAACTGGCTGCTTGATGAACCCATCATCGCTTCTCTTGTGGTATAGTAGTCTTATGTGTTTGTATGTGAGGAGCCCGGAAAACCGCAATACGAAAAAGCCATTTGCTGTTTGTTGTTTGTTTAGACCGCGCTATTATGGAGCACTTAAAACTGGCTACAGCACCAACAATAAAAGAGCTTTAGAAGGGCACGTTACATATTTGGCGTATGATTCATGGCAGCGGAGCCCCCTGTCTTGGAGTTATGTCTGCCAGCGACCATTGAAAATTGTCACAGTGACTCTCTCGAGCAAGAATTCTTCATTTCCGGTACAGCTTAAGAGCCATGCTTCCTTACCCTTCTCTCTCTATCTCTCTCTCTCTCTCTCTCTCTCTCTCTGTATATGTACCTGTACGGGGACGCGTTGACTACAAGGACAATACCGAGGAGGAGTCGAGTCGAGTCGAGAAGCATTTGCCTGCAATAGTCGGTGGGTTCCGACTAAAAGCGAGCAGCAATGCCAGTTACACAAAACGGAAGTTGTTCGCCTGCCCAGCCGGACCGTTGCCGTCACTCCGTCCCTCTTCTGTGCACACTCCGTGCTTTACACACTGTATGGTTTTCATTTCCGGTTTCCGTTTGCTGCTGAGTTACTTAAGCGGATTACACTAACAACACGAGAAGTGAAATAAAATATCATGAACGACTTTCAGTTGTCTCTGTCGTAGATGACACTGGAGAATATTTTGGCAAATATTGATTGAAGCCTCTCATAGAATTTTCCTAATTAAAACAAATTCTTAACTTGATTGCTTTACACTACATATAGTAGTATTTATTTCGAACTTTGATCGCTTCTTAAGCTAGCACATTGCAGTTGGAATCGTTCCACTCGTTGGCCGTGTTCACGAAGAAGTTGGTCAACTGAGTCATGCTGAGGTTGGAGAGCATCTCATTAACAGTGGACAGCACATATTTATTCATGAGAGAGTCAACACTTGGCTGGATTTGCTTCGCCAGCAGGGAAATAAACTCACTGGTCCAGCGATCGTAGAAATTGTTACCAGAAATAGACCACAAAGTGTCCCAGTTGTCGATCTTGGCGCCGGCCAAATAGAATTGCATTTCAAAATCGACGATGCGGATTCCATTGGTGTTGGTCAAACTCGGGGCAAATGTATATGCACCCACAAAACGCAATTGTTCCAAACGCTCATTTATCAAAGTGTTTTGGCGTGTTGGGAACGTGAAGCCAAAAACATTATAAAAGCCCTCCAAGATGGTGGTGCCCAGAAACTGAATCTCCGGGAACAAAACGTCGAAAGAGGCGCGCAATGTTTTGGGATCATATTCGCCATCCAGCACGATGAACTTGCTCAGACCAGAGATACGAATGTTGCTTGCATTGCCCACAATGCTAGTCTCGCCTCTGGTGTAGTTGAAGGAGGAGAACTTGTTTGTGAACGGCTCCATGACGGGAAGATTACTCGGAGCATAGCCACAAGGTGCCATCTTCTGGAAGGCCTGCAGGAATGAACCAAAGGCGTCAATATAGTTGACCGAGCTGGTCAGCGGTGAAGCGCTAGCGGCGGCCACTAAGACGGCCAGAAAAAGAACTTTTGCGAACATTTTGCTTGCTTGTTACTGTAATGAACACTGCCTGAAGACTGCCTCGAATGGCCGTCCTTTTATGCGGACTCCATTGGTGTTGCTTATCGGTGTTTCACTTGAATAGGGATTTGATTGATTGCATTTCGATTAAAGATTTTGTTTTCAAGTGTTCGGTTTTTGGGAACAACAAATATACAAATGTAATTGTCCACAGATATTTAAAACGTTCACGTTATCAAAAGCTAACGTAACATTACGACTTAACATATATTACATATATTTGTTAAGCCCATATGTTATACATTATTATGCAAACATTTCGGGTACGCCCTTTATCTAACCATATTTACCTAAATTGTTTTTCAAACTAATTCTATGTTCTTCTAAGAAATATTAACTATCTAGTTGGTATTACTTATGGGCTTATGACCGTTTTTTCCAAAATTTATTTTGACATTTAAATTAATCGGCTATTGATATTTTTATCTAATAATAACAAACACCTAAAAATTTGTTAATTGCAAATGCTTGATTAGTAGATACCCCATATGTTGGGTGAAACTAAAAAGAATTTGCAGAACTTTTAATTGACTCATAATTAAATGCATTCATATCATTATTAATGTCAAAACATGGCTACGTCATTTTAATCGGTAAGAGGATACACAAAAAATAAATAAGTGCTAACTCGTTTAGGCTGCTCTATTGTGAATAATCGATTTACTACTATTTATTTCAAATATACTACTATTTGATATATGAACGACACAGATTTAAATTGCATACTTTACAGCATAAGTATAATTTGAGTGGTTTTAGTAAAGAAAATAAATTAATGGCGTAAAACATATTAAATGTAGAAGCAGGGGGGGGGGGGGAAGAGGAACTTTAAGAATACCAACAAAAAAGCCAAAAAAAACGCTTAAAAAGCGAAGAGAGCCTAAGACGGACCAAGACTTTTTTTGGCTAAAAGCATTACACACTTTTAGGTGGTATATTAAAATCAATACTTGCGCATCCATTTGAGTTTTTAATTAATTAAATTCTTTTTAAATATGGAATCAAGAAAATAATTTCATCATTCCCTTTGAATAAAAGTTGTTGAACTGTTTAGTTTTTACATATTTATTTATTTATTTTGCATAAGTTTTGCTAAACGTATGATATTAACTTTTGCAACAGCAGTTATACAATAATATTTGTTCATTATAAGTGTGTTGTTGTGCCTACTACAAAACGAGTTGACGAGTTGAAAATAAGAAACATAGGCAACAAGTAAGAAGGCTCTAGTCGAGAAATCCCGACTACACTATACCCTAAACCCTATACTTTACGTATACAGTCAGTGCTTGCAAGTATGTGTGAGTGTGCGTATGCATACACGTATAGTGCATACTTTCTTAACTTCAATACTCCATATCTCCAGTGTTTCTTAACCGATTTCAATAAAATTTCAACAGATTGTAATTATTTAGTCTAATCTTTCAAACTGCATCAAAAGTTTCCCAAATTCAAAATAATGTTGTTATCGATCACATGTGCATATCGGAAATGGGAAGAGTAATCGAAAATTTAAAACAAACTTGTACTGCGCAGGGATTAGGCGAGCTTATGTACCAAATCTGGAGTCTCTAGCTCTTATAGTCTCTGAGATCGACGCATTCATACATACGGACAGACAGACGGACGGACGGACATGGCTATATCGACTCGGCTCTTTATGCTGATCAAGAATATATATACTTTAAGCATCTCCGACCCATGCTTCCTTCTGCCTGTTACATACTTTTGCACAAAACCATTATACCCTTTTTAACCATTTTCAATGGGTTAAGGGTATAAAAATGTATAAGGTGGGGTGCAATAGAATTTCTTGAAATATGTTAAAATGCATTGACTTTATTTGCTCTTTTTATTTATTTTCCATATATGCATGACAAACAGCATATAGGTCGACATTTTTAAGCCTAAACGTCACAAGTGGCGGTGTTCCACACCTCAGCTTGCATGGCGAAGTAATTGGTTAGCTGCGTCATGTCCAAGTTGGAGAGCAGGCTGTTGATGGTAGGCATCAAGTACTGCTCAAGCATTGGGTTGACATAGCGCTGAACCTCCTCGGTGAACAGAAGGGAGAAAGAGTTGATGAAATCGTTTAAGTAGTTGTTGGTAGCAATATCCATGAATTTGTTCCAGTTGGCGGCCTTCACATCACCAATAAAATATTGCAGGTGGAAGTCAGCAATGCGCAGTCCATTGGGGTTGATCAAGCTTTGGGCAAAAGTGTACTCGCCAACAAAACGCCAGTCCATGAGTTTCTTGTTGATCAGAACGCTCTGGCGGATTGGCAAGGGCAAGCCACCAATGCTAAGAACTCCCTCCACTTCATAGGAGCCCAGAATTTGCAGCTCGGGGAAGATAACGTCAAAGGTGGCATGAAGGGTGCTGTCATTGTAGCTGCCACTCAGAATCTGGAAGTTGTTCAGACCAGAGATGCGGAGGTTGCTCACGTTGCCAACAAAGTTGGTCTTGCCGTTGTTGTATTTGAAGGCGTAGTGCTCCAAAGTAAAAGGAGCCAGGACAGGAATGTTGTCAGCAGGGAAGCCGCAGGGAATCATTTTTTTCCAGGCATCAAGGAACATGTCAATAGATTGACGATAGTTTACCATGCCCTTGTCCTGGGTCACTGGCGTTGCACTGGCAACAACCACCAGGAGCGCTAGAAGAAAAACCTTTGCTATCATTTTGCTTTGTTAATGGTAGAAAGAACTGTGTGAAAAATTGGTCGCACGCATGTGCTTTTATAGTAGAATTGTTATCAATAGATTGCGGCGCCTTGATCGATGGCTTTGAATTGGCCGATTTTGCATAAGGTCTTATCATATTAAACTCGACGATCTATTGTATGAGTCAACAGAAAATGTTTGTGCGACTTAGAGGATTTACTTTCAAGAACAGAAATGAATCAACGGGGTACTGTGGTTTCTTGCCAATGGGTAATATGATTTTAGGGAATTTATACTTAAAAAGTTTTTGAATCCACAAAATAACACAGAGAAAAAACCAAATGTTCTTAGTTTTTATTAGTTTTCCTTCTTACATTTTTGGTATTAAAAAACAAACGGCATTTTAAAAACATATTCTTAATTTAGATTTTGTTACAGACGTTTTTGATTTAAGAACAGTTTTTTCACATTGGTTCATGATTGCGTACTAACTAACTACTAACAAATTTGTTCCATTGGTATCAAATTATGAACAATATTCATAAGTTAAGAATGCAATTATTCTTACTTAAAAAAAAATCGTACCTAAATTAAGAAAATCTGGACTGGAGAGAATGGATTTATTTTCTCTGTGCATTTTTGAACTGTAAAAAAACATGTATAGGGTTTTTCAATAAGGTCGGGTAGATGTTAAAACAAGCTGTGTGTGAGGTATTAACAAAATTTTTTTTTTTTTGAAAGGCCCATGTATGCGTCCCCGGCTTCTTACGGTGGCACGAATCCGAGTGGTTTAATTTTCAATGACTCTTCCGTATAGATCGGGCTGAATTTGAGCGATGGCCAAATGGGCGCAATGCACGTTTGTATTAACGAACACTCATTTTGATAATAATGTTTTATCATTTGAACGTGCTGTTCAATCGTGAAACTTGCCATGATGATTTGGAATAAATAACTGAATAATAAACAAATAATTTGACAGTTGTCACCAAATCAAAATGGCCGCAACGTGCCGACAAAATCTACCGTGACCAATTGAAAATCCGTTTATAACCCTTGCTCTTTTGTAATAGATTAAAGTTTTCACTGAGTCAGAAAAAAAATGTTAATTAATTTCTTGAATAAAAAATATATATATATTAAAAACAATCTTTAAGATATAAGTTACATTATAGTTGCGAAAAGCATAAAATAAAATTGTTGGCATTTAAGTGTTTACTCGTATCAGTCAGGTGCTACTCTTGAATGTGACAAAACATAGCACAGTTTTTATTAAATTGCGATCAATCAAAGTGCTGCATGTACAATCCATAGATAACAGTTCCACTATATCTTCTTCCCGGCATCAAGGAACATGTCATAGGTTGAAGATAGTTGACCATGCTCATGTCCTGGAACATGGATGTGGCACTGGCTAAAGCCAGCAGGAGCGCTACTAGGATAACCTTCGCTATCATATTGTTTGGTTAATGGTGGAAACAACTATGTGAAGTATCGTTCACATTTATTCTCAAAGTGTTATCTATACATCGCGTTTGAGATATGTTGATTGATCGAAATATAATTGGTGGATCAAATTTAGTGTAATCAGTTTGATACTTCGATCTAATGCATGAGTCAAGACTTGAATACGATTAATATCGTATTGACGGGGTCTTTCTTAGTATGATTCATCAGCTAAAGGAACTTTGTTTGAGTTCGGCGCTTGAGTAATTAAGAGCTTAAAGAGACTTTATAATAAATTGGTGATAATTATTTTGAATGGTACGTGTCTTATCACGTACTTTGAAAGTTTGCACATTTTAAATGGTTATCGTTAAATTATTTAACTGATGTTGTTGATAAGTTGGTGAATATATCGGGTTGTGTTGAAGAACCCCAAATCTACAGGAACAGAAATAATTATAATTTATTATTGAAGTAACATGCGTTTTTTTAAAGCAGCAGCTAAGACGATCAATCACACATTTGTATATATATGTATAACAAAAACTAAAAATGTTAAAAATAATAATCCTTAAAATCACACTATTTAAAAAAACTGATTTTCTGTCTTTTTAAGTATTTTTTAAGAAAGATAACCTTAAAATCTACTGTTGAAAGGTTCCTCTTACGGAACGAACATGTTATGTTAAAAATCTAATATGTATATGTTTGAATATGAAAAGATCGTCAGAGTAACGGAACTTTGCAATTGAATGCGAGATAATTGAAGTGTGTGTATTGTATGAGAACAGAATGATAATTACTGGGCTGGGCAGCAAAAACTAACACAATAGAGGTACATTGTTTTGGGTCATTGCCTAAATACTGGAAAGCAGGCACTCAATCGCATTTGCAACTCCCATCTCACTTTTTGTCTATTTTGACTGGTTTTGTTTCAAAATTTTCATTTCGTTTGGTCCATTGCTATGCCTTCTGCGTTATTTGGCTATTGTGGAAGCGAATCTCACATGAAATGCAAAAGTTCAATTCACTGCAGGCGACGTTTTGCTTTTCTTCTATTCACACACACACACACACGAACATACACACGAAGCACATACAAACTCGTTTCAGATGAAACAAAGCAACAGAGGCTCCAGTTGCTACCTCTGGGCAAAGACGTCCACATCAAGGATGGATAGTTGGCTGGCTGGCTGGTTGGCTAGCTGGTTTGGTCAGGCAGCAGGTCTTGCTGTTTCTGTTTTAGTATGCATGTCTGTGGACTTGGAACGTTGTACAGCACTCAGCACGACGATAACCGTGACGACGTTTGCCGTTTGGTCGTTCGTTCGTACTTTTTCTCCTTGCAAATGGCAGCAAAACATTATTCGGACACAAATCTAAAGGTGCTTGTGATTGGGGTTTGTGTTTGATGTGTCGGGTGGTAGGGGTTGTGCCGCAACAGCTGCTGCTGCCCCTGGGGCTGTTGATGATGGTCATAACGTGAGTTGTACGAACGCAACGAGTTTGGAGAGATGCAGTCTGTATGCTAATTCCCATCAGCAAGAGCTCTCTTATCCATGTATATATGTGCGTGTGTGTGAGTGTTTGTGTCAATACATACAAGATGCGTGTGTGTGTGTAGTGAACGTGAATGAGGAAAAATGGTGGAATGATTGGAAATCTGACCGCTCGCGGCTAAACAAGTGTTGCAAACAAGTTTTGGTCACATGAAAGTGACAACTGACCGAATTATATCATATATAAGGTCCAATTGTACATAAAATGTATTTTACTGTATATGTGTATGTATTTGTATTTGTGTGCTGCCTTAATTTGTGCGGCCAAGTACTTGATGCTATTCCATGGAATGTGACCACAACAAAGCATGGCCCACAGCCAATTGCGATACGTACAATGCTAATTGGGCCAAGAGGTGTGCTTGTGTGTATGTATGTGTATGTGTACGTAAGTTTGTGGCTGTGTGAGTGTTTAGTCCAAAACTTGGAGTCAGGCTGAACTCTTGATTATTCATGCAACAACAACTTGCCTAATAGAAATTGCCCCACAAAAACCACATTATGCTGGCGTGTTGTCGCTTTAAGCTCCTGTACCCTAGGTACCTGAGCTTTTAAGCTGCTGACTCACTTAGCCTCTCTTCGGATTGTGTTGCGCTTGCCGCAAAACTTTTAACGTTTTGTTTCGTTTGGTTCTTGTTGTTGCGGTTGCCACTCTCGTCTTTGCGCATTTCGCCCACATATATTGACTAAATTTATATTCTCAATTGAAAACTTTTCAACAATAGTTGGCGCAGTAAGTTTTTCACAATGCTAATACACTGCAAGAAAAAGAATGTGTTGCCTGTTAATGTCAATAAAATAATGTCTTTATTGTATAGTTATTTTTGTATGGGAAAGTATATTATAATAAATTCCTATAGATGTTTAATAATATTTTGATTAATATCGATTAGACTATTGATACACGATTATTATTTTAAGTGAGTATTTAAAAATAAATGCAGCTTGTAGAACTAATTGCTATTATAAGTTATTGTTAAAAATGAATATGACTTTGTGTTTCCTGTTTTTAATTACTTCGTATAAATACAAATATTTTCTTGCAGTGATTAACGGGCACACCGCAAAACTTTTGAGTATGCCGTAATGAATGTGCGTTTGTTTGAGGCGTATTTTGTATACATCCTCGTTCTAATTCGCCAACAATCTTACACTCAAATCTTTGAAAATTTTCAAATTCAATTTACAGTGGGATAATACAACAACAAAAGTCTGACACCACCCCTAATAAACCACAAGCCAAAGAACTTATCCACCTGCATTCTGGCCCAGACCTGCCGCCAGTTCCAGTTCGTCACCTGATTCGACGACAGTGAAGTGAACAAACATTTTTGTTAGCTTACTTGAATAGATTATTTGGAATTATGAAAACTTAATTTAGCTTAAGTTCAGTTTACTTCAGTGTGATTATGAAAGGCACTAGAGTTGAACGGTATGCGGGTGGCTCAGCAGAAGGGTGTGGATGGGTGAATGGAGGACCGGGTGTACACGTGCGGGGCTTCTGTTAATGAACGTTCCTGAATGGCAAACTTGAAATCAGGTGGCAAACAAGCAGTGACACACCACTTGAAATTCAGCTTTTTGAAGTGGTTGCAAAAACTTTTGACTGTGCATTAAAGCCCATTGATCTTGACATGTCTTTGTTGTCATCACTGGGTAAGCTCCCCGGCTAAGCGGCTTAAAGGGCAGCCGCAACAGTGCACTTAAAAGTTTAACACATGCGATTTGTGCTGTCGAAAGATGAAAAATCTCTGAGGCCATTTTATATCGCAAGCGGCAACGTTTATTAACTGGACAATGTCAATGACGGCATTGACATCACATTGATCTAATGAGGCTGCCAACTGCTAACTGAAGACGCTGTCTATAGCTGGCACATCCAGCTGTGTAGTTGAGTTCAATTAAATAAAGCCAACGATTCCGACAATTGCACGTTGCCTTTTGTGACGGGGCATTCGGGGAGGCCGCTGCGGAAATAATGGACGTACGCTGGCACAGCTTTAGTCGAAGCCAGAGTTGTAGATGAATCCATTGCTACAATTCGTTTCCTTCTTTTTTTTTGTATATTACGGGCGACCTTTTAGCGTCGCTTCCTGCTGGCCCACGCAGCGCCGCGCCGTGCCGTGCCGAGCACTCAAAGTGGCGTTAATAACGTGGCACAAATTTACAGGAGTAAAATAGAAATATACTTAGCTTACCTTCGGGGGCCGATAATCGCACGGAAAACGGATGTCCAATTAGTTGTGTGCCAGCTTCCGGCTGCCATCGTCTCCATTACGTCTCCCAACCTCACTCTGTCTGAATGCTTTTCATCAATGCGTATCAACGTTTGCCTGTCAATTGCAGTTCGTCTCGTTTTCCATTCATTACGTGACGTGGCGAAGTGGACCTTCGCATTTGCAGTGCATTTTTATCGTGTTTTGAGGTTGCCATCGGCATAATTTTCATATTTGCTAGCAATTGCCAACGATTTGCATATATATATATATATATATAGGTCCTATATCTGATTTATACGCCGTTTTGGAAGCCGTCCTCGTTCCACATAATCAATGCGTATTTATGCACAGAAATCCTTGGGATTTACTTGTGACGCGCTTATCGTGCTGCATACTTTTGGGCGTTCATTGCTAAAAATTGAATAAGGGATTTACGGTCTTAAATTCAGACAGCATCAGTAGCGCCCAGCAAATGTCATGTCGAATGCATACGTGTGTGATTGTGTGTGTGCGATTGCGTGTGTGACAGGAAGCCAAACAAAGGCAACTTGTACAGGCTGCCAACGTCAAAAGGCGAGAGGCTGGAAATCTATTAGAACGTGTTTAGCCTGCCAACCCGTTGCTCGTCTGCTTCCCAGCCTCTGGCACACCTTTTCACTCGCTTTCCATGCCTATTTATATTTTACCCGAGGGCATAATAAGCTTGCCACTCTGACTGCTGCTTCTTGTGATACTGTCGCTCCTTGCGCATCTCCTTTTTTTTGTGTGTGTGTGTCAGTGTAATATTTACTTATGATTGAGTTGCGTCGCGGTAGCGCTAGTGACACCCTCACATACACGCACACACACAACACAGCAATTTGGTAAAAGATTGCGGTTGCTTTACTGATTTTCTGACCCAGTTCGTGTTTTCTTACGTATCATCTGTGTGCGTGTGTGTGGGAAAGAGTGTGAGATGAAAATTTAAATTGATTTTGCATTGTTTGACTGTCATTGTTGTTGTTGCTATTGTTGCTCTCGCCGTTGGGGTTGTTTCGCTTCGTTCTTTCTTTTTTTCCTGTTTTTTTTTGTTTTTATATGTTGCCCTGATAATCTTGCGACCCACACATCCGCAATATTCTTATAAATTTCAATTTGTGCACCATAAATGCGGGTTGAGTCTAGTTAGCATTCTAGCGGTGTTACAAGTTGTATCTGTAGATATTTGTTTGTATATTGTTGTATAGTTAGTAAGCTTGAAATCAGTTCGTTTTTCCTAAAAATCGTTCATTAACAATAAATAGTTCGATTTCCCACAAAGAAAACTTTAAAAGTACGAAGATGATACCTGAAAGTTGAAGTATTTTTGTATCGAATTAGTCTCGACAAATTTCCTTTACCTCAGCAAGTTTTTAATATTTATTTACTTAGATCCTTGATAGAAATCTTTAAGTGCTTTTCACTACATATCGAAAACGATAACATTATTTCCTTTCTCAGCATTCACGATTTTATCTTTGGCCCATTTATGCCACCGCTTAAATTCTACTCAACTTCACTGCGCAATAAATGATTTCCATGGCATAAGCAGCACCCTTTTGTGACCCGAGCATTATTTTGGGGTATTTTTTTTGTGTTTATTTTTATGAAATTGTTTTACGCCTTTCGACCCCTTTGGCTTTCCCCACCCCGTCCGCCTATCAACTATAAACTTATTTTGTTGGCTTTGTTTCATTTTGCTCTGCTTCTTCGTGTTGTTGCCCCGTCCAGACACTGTTTGCTGTTCATACAAATGTTTATCGACTTGTGCGTTGATTTTCCGCTTGCTTTGCTTTTACAATTCCCTCTCCTCACGAGATTTTCGGGGGTATCCATTGCCATGGTCGAAACTGTATCTGTAGCTGTAGCCGTAGCACGTGCACGGTAGGGTTAAACATCACCGACTTTCTGACACATGTGAGGACGAAGGGAGTGGGTTTTGGGGAAAGGTTTTGTGAGATGGCGGGGTGTGTAGCCGCTGAACGCATGTGTATTGGTAATTGAATTTATTGTTTGACATTCAAAGTACCGCTGAGTCAATTACGCTGGAAAATTGGTATCAAAATATTTACGAGCTGTTTATTGCATTACGCAAGTTGATGCCTGGCGGGCCCTTCCGAAACCAAAGGTAATGCAATTTACATTCTGATGCGGCCGACCCGATTACGTATGTATGTATGTATGTAAAGTAAATGGTGTACCATTTGAAACACAACGAACAGAAGCAAGACAAATAGCATCGATATGATTTGCTGAAGTGTAAATTGCACGAACGCCTCAATTAGATGGGCCTTTGTCACCCCCATTTTGCGGCACAGATACAAGACCCGTTAGATAATTGTGGCATGGCAAACGGTTCATTTAACATAATTACCAAGAGGATCTTTAAAATTGAAATTGTTCCCAGTGTCCCTTTCTCTTGATAGTGCAAAATAGCTTGGGATTTCATCGTTCGCCACAAATGTGCTGCAGTTTACTGCATTTATCTGCTCCAAGAGTCAAGTTTATTATGCAATGCACTCAATATGGAACCAAATTGAAGAAGAATGTATTAGTTTTCTTAAAATATTTCTACTTTGGAAAGTTTATTGCCGCTTTTTTAGTTTTCTGCTTTGAATTAAGTTTTCTGCTTTTGTATTTTCGGGCTATAAATTCTTGCCAACCAACTCTAATAGTAGAATGTGGCAAGCAGTCTAGTCTGACAATGCTGTCAACATTTGTCATATTTGCTGAGGCATGGAATTTGGTTGTGGCAGAAACACACATTGTTGCTCAACTAGTAGATAATGGAGGGAACGACAGATGGGTCATAAGATAAACGAGCTGAGGAGTAACAGTTAATTTGCGTGACTTCATCAAACACACAAATGTCCGTTACAACATTGCAACAACAATCATGCCACATACATACTAGAAATGTAACTGTATCTCGATGAGATATGCATGTTAACAACAACAATAATAATGGCAACCAAACCATGCAATTAAATGCAAACAATTTGTTATAATTTATGTGTGGCGACATTGGCGACTGCACCGCAAAATGTTGCATGAAGCGACTAATGCACAACGGAAGCGGAAATATGTGTGACCGCCATGCCAGAAATCTGCAACTATGTACGTTGCACATGTATTCTAATGTGTGTGTGTGCAGTTCTGTGTCGTGTTAATTGGTTCCACCCCAATTGAAAAATTTGCTGAACCGTCAATTCTAAAAATTTGCTATGCAAATTTTACTGCTCCTAGGGATAAACAAAAGAACATCAACAAAAACTGGCGGCCATAACCAAATATTTAAAGTACATGGAACAGGGAGATAGGGTTCGCTAAATTTGCATATAATATGGCCGACCACTATACACATATTAATGCAAGTAAGTGAGGCGTTAAATTCATAAACACAACAACAACAAAAAAACAAAAAACAAAACGTTAAAGAGTTAAGGGCCAAGCATAGTATATTAACAGCATTTCATGGTTAATTAGACGGGTTAGCTGTAAAATTTCCGCTTCCGCGTTTTTCCCGCCGGCTATCAAATTGTTCCCGTTTGTAGGAATACGCAAATTTTACGGTACGCCAGGTATTGGGGAAAACCAGTTCGCTAAACCGATTGTAAAATTATTAGCACACAGGTGAAGTCAAGCGTATGACCATTATGCCATTATTACTGTCCACCACAAGCTTGGCCATAAGCTGCCCCAAAAACACCGACCCCCTGTTGTTGCGAACCAACATTGATGCCACGACTCTCTGCCGTTTCGGCCAGCATCTGTCTAATTTAAATTAATATTATGCCAAGCAGTAGCCACAGGCATATATTTCATATGGCACTTGCCATATGGTTTGTCCTTTGGCCCTGCCTGCTACTCTACTATGCCTAGCTCCTGGCTGGCTGCTGCCTGCTGGCTCCTGACTTCATTGTGTCCAGCAACGGGCAACGGTCAAATTGAAATTGAAACTGCAACCGGATGTAATTGGGCTTGCATATGGTTGGACTGCCTGCCGGTCGATCCGACAGTCATTGGGCTTGTCTATCTGTCTGTCGGTCCGTTTGCTGCGCTGATAATATCATTGATAGCTTTTGCCACAATTTGTAACCACAATAAGTTGTTGGCTGCGGCAAAAATGGGCAAAATGTAGATCCCCAAGCCTTGGACTCTGCCCGTGCTGTCATTTTGAATTGGGGTTTTAAGTTTGGTTCGTGCGTAATAGATATACACATATATATATATATATATATATTGGTTTCATTATGGTCAGATGCTTTGTTAGGCTTTGCTGCCATCAGTTGATTATTGCTGATGTTGCCGTTATTGTTACGAACAATGAAATATGTGTGTGTGTGTGTTGCACAAAAGACCTGTACGTTTCTAATGAAATTTCTAACATCAATAGATATGATCATTGTTGCGATGAAAATCCTCATCTGAATTACTGCAAATGTTGCCATTGGAGTTACAGTTGTGGCTAACAATTACGATAAGCTCAAGAAGCTTAAGTATTAATTGCTACGAAGCAACAGGAA
This sequence comes from Scaptomyza reducta, assembly GCA_035044485.1. Taxonomy (NCBI): domain Eukaryota; kingdom Metazoa; phylum Arthropoda; class Insecta; order Diptera; family Drosophilidae; genus Scaptomyza; species Scaptomyza reducta. The sequence continues at coordinate 291,207 of JAWNNV010000348.1, forward strand.
ATTTGTAGTTTTGCCTTGCGAACATCGTGTGTGTGTGTGTTGTCTTGTATTTGTTGCATTTTATGCATACACTAGTGCTTAGTCCTTCACTCTAATAGCTAATACATACAAATAAACAAATATTATTATTATTATTGTTTTGCCAGTTCTTAAGCAAATACCTGTCAGGTCAATATAAGCATTCGTAAATGCTAAGCTCCTTGTTTGATTTGGCATGCAAGCTAAAACCCAAAAATCTATTAAATATCTGCACACAACCAGCTCTTACTATTTATTTTGGCAAAAAATAAAGCACAATATAAATAAGTACAGGACCACATTGGACGAACAACAACTGCAAGCCAGCGAACTGTAAAACTAAAAACTATCTCAGTTGTTGTGAACTGTAACTGTTTACAATTGTTTAACTTTGGCCAATATTATCACCTGTGTCGCCAAGCAGCCAGCAGCTAAACTAAGCTGCATTTAGCTGAGGGTTTTGTTTTTGTGTGAGTGTGTTTTTTTTTTGTTTCGTTGTCTTTTGTATTATTTTTTTTTGCCAACTAACAAAACAGACAATTGGCCAACAATAAGGGCTAAGCGACAGCTGCAGCTTTGGCTACACAGCAACAAGTAAAAGTGCACGTATTTGCTATTTACTAAGTATTTCTATGACTTTCTGGCATTGTTTTTGCTGCTGCTGCTGCTGTTGTGAGGGCTTTTGAGAGCTTTACTTGAGCATTAAATAAGTCAAAGCGCACAGACACAGAGAGAGAGGTAGAGAGAGAGAGAGAGGGAGTGCGAGAGCGAGAGCGAGAGCGAGTGTGAGACCAGAGTGGGGCATTGGATAAGCAAAGAGGGAGCCTTGCGGGTCTGCTCAACGCGCTATGGAACAATTGTCAACGGGCGCATTGTTGTTAACAACGGGAAACTTTTTCTGTTGTACTTTTTGGCCTGACATAGGGCATTTAAAATAATTTTCTTAGCCAGTTGGGCAATGTAAATAGATACTCTGCTGGGTTAAATGCTGTTTCAATTCAAAAGATTTTAATTGACTTGTAATAGCAATCAAGGCAACAAAAATGCCAATGCAAAAAAACCAATTGGAATTGTCTGTGGTTTTTTATGCTTTTAATTGGTTTAGCTACAGGTAAGCAAGAAGAGCCTTTGCTAAAATTGAAACTTGAAATACATTTATAAAGTTAACGAATAGAATGCAATAGATTGACCTTATAACATTTCATTTTTGATACAATTTATTTATATATTTTTATTGTAGTCATCAGTTCCAAGGAACTTTCGTTAAGGTTATTTGATTTATTAACATTTAATTCAACTTCCTTTTAAGTAATTTGACAAATTACATAAGTGAACTACACACATACATTTGCCATATGTTTTTGTGATCCTTTTATTGTTTGCCATTGCCAACTTTTATGCATGCCAATTACATCCGCCTGCAGAACTTCAATAAATTGTCATAACCATAACTTTTCATTGCGCCGCAATCAAAATTAATGCATAAGTAAATTTACCAACTTAAATCAGGGCATTTGCAAAACAATATGCTTAACGTACCGTAAACGCAGCGACTCCTAAAAAAGAGCACATAACAATATTTTGAAAACGATAACTGTCTGGCCCCACATTCGTTTAAAAGGGGTGCAGCCTGTAAGGGTGTGGGATGGGATTACGGGGATAAGCGCTTGCCGCTCGCATGTCATTAAAATGTTTCCGCCGCTGGGACGATGCCATTGTCAGTTGGCGTTGCTAATCAGCGACGCTGCTTAAAGGTATTCATATGCAAAAGAGATAGAGAGCCTCCATGGTAAACGCCCGACAACATTATTCATTGCAAATGGCAAACGGAAGGGATCTATATATATTTATAGAAGACAGTATTCTGCAAGTGTGTGTGTATGTATGGGTGTGCATGTGTGGGTGTGTGTGTGTGTGTGTGTTTGTGGACTAACCGAAACTTAAGCGCCGCTCAAGGTAAAATATAATCAAAAGCCGTGAAAACATTTTTACACGTCATTAAACTCAAATTCAGCTAACCATGGCATCGCATGTTACAGCATCAGGGATTACACACATGAACACAGACACACCCAGCACACACACACACACACATACACGGTGCTGGCTGGCATATGCAAAATCTTAGAAGCTGCACAAGATTGATGTGTCGCGCCTTCATAAATAAATTAAAGCGAGTTTTTGCTGTCAAATTTTTGGAAGGGCAACTTTAACACAGGTTGTACCTCAAACACAGGGTGTGTTGAGTAGTTTGTTGAAAACTTCTAATTACCTTGTAATCATTGCAATTTACATGTGTGTACAAGTGTGTGTGTGAGTGTTGTAAGCGACAGTGATGCGCAAAATACCACGCCCCCGTTACAAACCACTTCTAGCTGCCGCTTATGAATAATGGCTTTCCACGACAAACTTTTGGCAAAACGTCAAAGTTGCTCAAGTTGTTATTGTTTAAGTACTTGTTATTGTTCTTGTCTTTTGTCTATAATAAATATGCAAATCACGACACAAGTACATACATAGATAGCTTATCTTATCTTGTCCGTTTGCTTGGATGTTTGCACTGATTGAATTTAATTAATGAAAATGTTTGTTGCAAGCAACAAACTAATAAAGTTTCATATGAATTGCTCATGTGTCATATATAAATATATATTTCAAGTTTAAGTAATCAATGAAATATTATTTGCACATGCTTAAAGCTTGTCAAAAACTTGATGCCTTGCCTTTTGAAAAGGCCAGTTAGCTCTTGAACCGTATAAACCTTTGAATTATTAATTATTAAGCTATGTGCGGTTGAACAGAGCGGCTAACTTGTGTGTGTGTGAGGAGGTCACATTGATTTAGCCTCTGGGTCAGTCAAGCACACACATGTAATACAAGGCTGGGGCAGCTTAACGGTACAATCTCATGGCCGTTTCTACGCTTCAATGCACATTATTAAATTTAAGTAGATGCCTGCCGCCGCAGGGTGGCATTTAGCCCCAAAACAACAAATGAAAAAAAAAAACGAAAATCAAGGCGCATTTTTGTGCTCGTTTTTTGACCATGGATTTTATAATAAGTTCTGCATTGATTCCCTTTTCACATACATACATAATGCATGATTTTCGTATATTTTTTTTTCCGATCAATCTGGAATTGGTTACATTTCAAAAACAAAATGCTCCTTATATTTTATTGTTGGTCCATGTAGGACAGGCAATTTGCACAGCTGTCATTGGCAGGCATTCAGGCATCAACATTGCATACAGAAAGCAGCCGCAATGCCCAACAACAGCCAACAAAATCGCCGCAAGGCTACACAAAGAATGTAAAACTTTGAAGATATACAGATATAGATATATAGCATAACTGTGGAGCCAGTCAACATGTTTTGTTTGGCCGCTTGTCCTACCACTTACCCCACCCTTCCCATTTACTGCTGCTGCTCGTGCAGGACACGCGGTATATTACATGATCAGAAAAATTAAATTAGTCACCTGCCAGCGGCGACGTCAGAGGCAGTCAGCAAGCAGCTTCGCCTGCCAGCCCGTCACACAACAGATTTTTGCAAAACACACACACAACCAAAGTGAATTTCCATGTTCAAAAATGTTCATGGTGGGTTTTTCATTAGCTAATTAAAATTGACTTTATCATTTGGTTACCAAATTGCCTTGTTATCGTTATTGTTGGTGGTGGCTCTTGTATGTGTATTGTTGTTACATGTTTCTATGTGGTGTATGCCTGCGGCTATGTTCAATGGTTTATTTTATAAAATGATAACAAAATTTGCAACAATACAATTCAATAGAATTTTTAATTAATTTAATTAGGCCCATGCTTTGAGTTGCTTCAAGGAAAACGTTAAAAGCATCACAGAACGCCTCATTGTGCAATCTGATTGAAATGCAAATAATTATAATTAACTTAAATCAAATAAGATTAAGGCAAAAATCCTTAAATGTATGGTTGGGATTTGGACCACAAATAAACTGTTTGAACTAAGCTAACCCTGCAAAACCTGTACAGTCGTGACTTGATAAAGTGAGCATTCGATATAGTAAACACATAACATATGTTTCAATGGTTTTAATTGTGAACAATCCAAATACTGTTATCTATGTTACCTCTGCACGAATAAAAATCAATTCTCACACAAATCCATAATGGGAATTACAATAACAATAGCAATGTAAAATAATGGACCACTTTAGTGCCGAGCTGACCACAAAATTGTCTATAAAATTAATCACTTGACCAAATTGTGCAATTTGCGTAGCCAAAAATTAACTTAAATGTTGCTGCTTTTTTTTTTTATTGTTATCTTGTCTGTTGGTTGTTATGCATGCACAATTGCACACAAATCTTTCGGATATGCCCATACGACACACATACACACACACATGCATATGAGAGCGTGTAACTCCGTTTTGGAAAAAGGAAGGCCGTGAAGCTGTTGCTGCTGCTGGCACAAGCTCCCTCTGTGAAAGGGTCTCCGAACGCAATGGCCTAACCCATTGAAGGCCCAAAAATGTATGGCAATTAGAGTAGCCATTGTGTGCCGGTCAGTCGTTAGTCTCTGCGACAGGGAGTGGGGTGTACTGGTGTAGCCGGGCAAACTATTAGATAGCAATCCTCGTGACTGCTACTATGTCGTTGTGTGTGCGGGTGTGTGTATGCTGTTCATTTGGCCGCATTTTGTGGCAAGACTACAAATGGCACTTTGCTGTTTTCGTTGTGTTGAGTAATTTTTCAAAAAGTCGCCATCATTGTTATGCAGCCTTATTGTTATTGCATAAAAATTGCGACTCTCTCTCTCTTTCATTCTCTATTTCACATGGAGGGACCTCACACACTCCACACACACATGCAACAGTTGCAAATTGCACGCAATTAAGCGCCGCAATTAACGTGTTGCAGTGTTTAACCTGTTACATGGCAGCTACTGCTTCCCTCTACGTGACATTTGGAATGGTGGATTTTCTAAATTTTAATGCTAGCCATTTGAGCAGCTCATGTGTGTGTGTGTGTGCCCGAGTGTGTATGTGCAATTGACGTCCATTTGTGTGCCCACAATTGTCGCCATTCGCCATTTGCTTGTATTTAAGCATGCACCATTTTTTACATGCTCATTTTTTGTTGTTGTTGTTCTTCTGGACATTCCAACGCATTATTTTTAACGCCAATTATGTACACACAGGTCACTGGCTACTGGCCGTTGGCCACCAGCACCCATATAAATTGGCAACAAATGCAACTGAGGCTTGATTACGGCCATTATGTTAATTGTCGTACGTGTCGGCTTTACTTTTCCATGCCACGTAATCATTTTACATTTGCACAAAATCATTTTTTGTGCCAAGCCCACCTCCCACTTAAGCTATTAAGCTGCTTTGCACTTTTAAATGGTAAGCAAATAATAATCATTGCATAGTTTCGTAATTAAAAGATTATCATATCTTAAAATGAACATTTTACAGTTTGTATTTATTTCCTAATAAAGTAATTTATGCCATTTTAATTTCGTAATGCCTTCAAGTTTAGGTTTATGGATATTTAGTAATTATTTGCAGTAAATCACATAATTAAAGAATGGAATGAAAGAGCAAAATTGTTTTAGACGCATTCCTATACCCAACAATTTGTGTTTTAGTGAGTTATCCCATTATTTACAAATGAGGATAAGAATTCTCAGTGAGATAGACATACACGTGGTTGCATAATTGAGGTGTAGCTGTTGTTAGATTCAACTTTTGAATGCTCGCACCATTATTAAAATATTCGCACGAATTTTCCATCTCTGGCATATTTGTGTAAATTTGTAATGCGACCGCACAATCCAGAATGCTGCAGCTGTAGATGATTTTTGTAGTTTTGTAATTCATAGCATACTTTTGCACGCTGACGCATATGTATATATAAAATTATGAAATTCGGACATCTCTTAATTATTTAGACCATTACAACCAAATGGATTAAATATTAACAATGTTATGCGAACTGTAGCAAAATATTTGTGTTGCATTTCATTAATACTCATTATGTTTTTGCTGCATGGCAATGTAATTTTATACAATTTTATGAGCCAAAGCAAATAAAGTATTCTATTATTTTCTGACTGCCCGGTGGGCAAACATAAAAATTCATATCCCACAAGAGTACGCTTGAGTTGTGCTCACACATACGGACACACACACACACACTCAATCGAATGCCAATTTCAATTACCTGCCAAATCAAACTGTTCGCACACCAAAATCGTTTTGAACCGAAACAGAACCTAATAAACTGCAATAGACAGACAAAAATCAAAATTAAATCGAGCGAATTCATGCGTAAGAATTAATAATTTCCGTTCTATTTTATTTGTAGTTTGGCCCAAGGAAGTATAAATATGCATATACAAAAGTCTACCGGAAATTAAAGAGCTTTAGGGCACAATAATTGTATACATATAAATTGAATGACAATTGTAACAATTTGGCCCTTAAATATTAATTTATCAGTTTTTGTTTATAAATGTTCAAGGAGTAGATCCTTTCTAGACTGCTTAAGCTGCTCTTCATCAAGCTATTAAGTGTTTGTCAATTTAGTTGTCAAGAAAAAATGAATGGGTTTATGGTCTGTGTCCGTCTTTTTGCCATAACCAATTTGGTTTGCTGTCATTCGCAATTGTATACTTGAGTGCTTTCACTCCCTGCCCGTTGCTTATGACCGAAAAATATAAAAATCTCTAGCTAACATGCACATCAATGCTGTTGTGAGGTTTGTGGATTTTATGGACACACAGTTCTCGTACTATTTTAGCATATGCAATTCAGAGAAAAAAAAAATACACGAACAAATTATGCATATTTAAATTACCTATATTTACAATGTGTTATCCGTAAAATTTGAATAAATAATCATTTGATTTGTTCATGGTTGAAATTTTTGATTTTTTTAAAGTTTTTTTTGTAGTTTTTTTTCTGTCTGTTTATTGGTCTAATGAGTTTAGTAAAAGCTTTGGCTAATCCTCATGTTAAACAGCACTGCAAAAACTGCAAAAAGCTTATTGTCCATTAACGGATTTATTACTTTAAATAAATTGAATATTAATTTAATTTAATTTAATTTTTATATTATTTTATTGATTTCCAAACTAAAAGTATATTTGTTTAAGCTTTGCTATTACAACAATAACCCTTACTATGAGTAAATAGTAGCGTATCAAATATTTTGTGCATCCCAAGCAAAAAGCAGTGCAGCTATTACCACACCCATGCACGAATCACACACACACACACACACTACCGGAAGAAGCATTTGTAGTCAAGCTTGGTGTTACCAGTGTATCGATAAAGCCAACATTCTTTGTTGTATTGCTTGGCATAAGCCAACAGACAGAGTGCTACCTACTCATAACCCAAGCCACATGCACATTCTTTGCCTTTACCACGCCCACCACACCAGTAGATTGTGTTTGTCCTTAGTCTGTATCACTTTTCCTTTTTTGTTCTTCTCATTGTTGTGTGTGTGCACGAGTATTTTCTACGTTATTGGTTATTGACTTTTTACGCCGTTTGTTGTTTTAAAATTGCTCATTTTATGCACATGACTGCGTGCACGTACCCCATATTTTCTTTTTTACTTTTTGCGTCCAACACTCGATGATTATACCCACTCACACACTCTCGCACACACTTGTCAACAAAAGGGTTCCGCACTTGAAAGGGCCAGCCCTTTGACTGGCCACTTTGTATTGCAGTTGACTTTTGGAGTGTTTTATATAAAATGGACAGCCCGCTGATTACAAAATTGTGGCTATAGCCGTTGAGGCTACTTGGTTATGCAGCAGACAGCACAAAGGCGCTAAGTGCAGGCCATGGTCATGGCATATAGATGAGTTGAGGGAAACGGCTCGATTACGTGCCGTCGCAGGTGCATGAAATTGCACATGAAATTGAGTTATGACACATGTCTCACTTGAAGGGTGGTTGCGTGGGGTAAAAGGCGCGTTGATTGCGTGTAAATGATGCGACTCAAAAAAAGAAGAAATAAAAGCAAACAAACTTAGTTTAAGCAGCTGCTTTGGCTGCGAGAATAAATCTGTGCACAAATCACAGCTGCTAGACCCGGTTGATTAACGGCCAAATGCCAAAAGAAGTAACAACTTTCCAGTTAACAACTTGCAGTTTGATTGGCACACACACCTTACTGAGGTTGGGTAAGTTGGGTCTTGAAATGGTTGGTTTGGAATTTAATTAATGAGCACCATTTACTTTCTAATTAGTGCCAACCACTCGCAAGGCACCTTGGCGATATTTGTGATTGATATGCCAACATTCAAGTGTACATTTCGTTATTTAAAGCCGGGCCAAACTCTTTTTTCTGTCTCGCAAATTAATTGAAGTGCGTAAATTACTTGGATCCACCTCAGGTGATTGCCACACACTCTTTTGAGTAAGCGTGTACCGAAAATTGTGTGGCTGCGAGTGGGTCGGGATCCTTAATTGAAACTTTGGTGGTTGTTTTCGAGCTGCTTTCATGCCATATTGAGGCAAAGGAAGTCTGTTATTGGTGTTTGGTTTGGTTGAAATAAACGTGCTAGAGCTGATATAGAGTAGACTGGGCAGAGTTTTAGCCGGCAAGCAGCAGTGGTTTTTCTGACCAATTGCTGTTAAGGATTCTTTTTTTTACAAAATTTAATTGAAGAAAACTTTAAAAGAGTTTTCTAACAGCTCTTTAGATATATTTAAAGAAAACTGATGTATTAAATATTTTCTTAACGTATAGTTTCATTAAGGAGATGTTATTATTTTTGTCAATATTTAATCATTATCCTTTGACGCCTTCTTGCATATTTTCTTGCTTCCCATCTTAAGCTACTCAAATAGTTTCAACTGTGACCCTTTGACAAAACAAACAATGCTTTTGATTGAACGTCGCGTTTTAATTCCATTCCGAAAGCAAATCATTCCAATCAGATGATTTGAAAGGACTTTGACAATCCTGATCTTTTTGTGTTGAGTTCCAAACTGTTTATTGCTCAAAGCACAATTGCTTTAATAAACTCTAGTTCAAAGTACAAAGCATTTCTTGTGCATTCTCGCCCTTTATGCATAACTTAATGCATGATGGTTCTGTTGAATGAATTATGAAAGTTGTGCATGGTGTTCTGCTCTTGTTACTTCATCTTCGAAAAGGAATATAGATTGATTTCCTTAAAGCTTTTAATATGTTTATTTTTATTGTATGTTACTTAATGTACCAAAATTACGAAATACGTTTTATTTTTTTTTTCTTAAAGAATTAAATTAAGAGCAAAGTAAAATTAAGTTCACTTACGTGAATATAATAGTGAATAGGTTTTGTAAAATTTTTAATTTAATTTTATTTACTCTTCACTTAAACTGCGAATATATTGCTTCCGGGCTGACTTGAATACTTCATCAGCTGTTTGATGCAGAGAATGTGCGCCTGTCCTTGGCCGAATGCAGCCAATTTGTTTCGCTTTTATCTGAACACACACACACACACGCATGTGCAACATGTTCGTGCGGTGGATTAAGTGAAGGCTTACACACATAAAGAAGGCTAGCATGTGTTCCCGCTGGCTTCAGCTTCAGCATCAACGGCAAAGGTTATTTTATTTATTGCATTAGCCGGGCAACTGGTCGCTTTTGATGCTGACCCTGGGGCACTTGTTTGGAGGATGGGGGGTCTGAGAGTACTGCACTTTTGGGATTCTTATCACAATAGGGTTGACATGTTCTGGGCATGCTATGCTGGCCTTTTTGAAGAGCGTGTGCTTTGAATTAACTGCGTTTTCTACTCCACCACCTTTCGTTGGACAAGCTGCAACGATTCACAAACGAAACAAGTAAAAATTGCGCAGGCAAGACTGCCAGACTAGGAAATAACCTGGAGATATGTTTAAAGTGTCTTCGAAAGTTAACAATGAAATGCACGATGTTAAACATGTTAAGGATAAAACATTATTAAATAACATCTGATCAAGTTTATATATGTCTTGAAGTGCACATACAGTATACCAAACACGTTTTCATTTACCTTTCAAAAATCTATCTGACTTGCACATATTTACTAGATTTTACACAAAGCGTAGAACAAAGCTCTTCCAATTTGACGAAACTATTGAAGTATTATGACAACAATTGAAACCTTGGTGGCAGTTTGTTTGAAGTTTAATTAATGACAACGCCGCCAAAAGCTTACAACAGATTGTAAATTTTGACAATACATAATTAATGTATTTTAAAATTATATTTTATTGTGTGAAACTATTGCGCGAAATTCCGAATTTTTGACTAATTGGCGAACAAAAAAAAAAAGCAAAAATAAATTTCACGTATGTGTAATTTTCAATATTGTGTGCATTATTTTCTAGTTGAAAAGTAGTAAAAGTAATTAAATATTCCGTTTGCTGTGTTAAATGCTGCAATTAAAAATACAAGCATGAATTAAAATGGCTTACAAAGTTTACAGACAGACAAAAGAGGTGCGAGCTCCAAAAACATATATGTATGTAAATATATATACGTACAGGTTGTATATGTATGTGTACGTACACAGACTGAAGTGGCGACAAGCTGAGTGCCGCACACTGATACGATGCTGGTTTTTGGGGTCCGAGGCGGAGATGGCGGAGTCAGCAAACGCAAATACAAACTGATTAAATATGCACTTTGCAGCATGGAAAACGCGGAATAAATTAAAGTGTTAATTTAACATGACACATTAGTGCTGCCCACCCCTCGAACACCCACATAGGAACACTCAAAAGCACAAACACACACACTCACACACACACGCATATACATACAAATATATAAACACCAACAGCAATAAGCACACTTAGACAAGAGTTAGCTTTATCTCACTGTGCTTGGGCTTTAGCATTGGTCTGTCTGACATTGCTGCCTGATTTTTGTCTGTGTTTATATGTACCTATATGCATGTGTGAATGTCAGTGTTCGTGTGTGTGTTTTGGGGACGAGTACGCGCTGCTAATGAGCTACGCTTCTATCTACTGGTTTGGGGCTTATGCTGCTGCTGTGTGTGTGGCATGGTTACAGCATTGGGACCGGAATGGCCATCCCACGTGCACTACCATATGTAGCAAGGTGTTTAAAGTAATTACGCGTACTCTGATGTATTAGCATTTTCAAGCGTAATTATTGTTGTTGGAGTTGCCGTTGCATTTAAAATGCCAATGCTAAGAGCAGGGTAGCAAAAAAACCGAAACAACAACAAACAAAATTAACTTTAAAGTTGATGTAATTGAATTTGTGGCATTTTAACAGCCACTGGTTTTAAGCATGTGTGTATGTGTCCGGTTTCGAATGATATAAAGTACACGCGTTGCGTTAAGTGCTACAAGATATTTGTTCACCACTCACGATGTTTGCGTTTTGGTAAAAAGGTATGCTAATGATGACTGACTGATTTGTTAGAAGAGAAATGTGTTTGGTAATGTACAAGAAATAAATATTTCTATGACACAAGATCAAATAACTGAAAGTAAAGAATTAAATTCAGGTAAAATGTTCAAGTACTTAGAAAAAGTTTAATGCACTTCAGAAAATAATAATTTCTTAGCGTTTTTAATCATATTTGAGCTGATTATTTCTTAAGGTTTTGCGTATTCTTTAATATTGCAATATTCAATATTGAATAAATCTAGCTTCATTTTAATTTTTAATAACTTTGTATACCATAATTTAATTCTTTTATCACGTCTTTATCTTAGCCCACATCCTTCGTGACCTCATAATCCTCAAGGCAGACAGCTTGAATATAATAATCTTTTTTGAAGATCATCTCCACAGTGTTAATGCTGAACCCTTGAGCTGGTATATATACATTAACAGTTAACTACACTCTAAAGACTTCACTAAAAACGACATTCACATAGATCGTTCTATTTGAGATATGGTTGCATGTGATTGTTGTAGCTGTTGTGTGAATACTTCGCAATAGTAAATAAAGGACACACACGTAACCCATGACTGTGACTATAATCTCGGCATTGCTTGAAATGACATGTAATTTATGAAGCTGCCAATGCTGCCAAAGCTAAACAACTTTATATGTGTGTGTATTTAAACTGGGGCGTGATTAAATGTTAACGCTGTCCTTTTATGTTCGATACCTAGCAAGGTTGCTATAAACATGGCTGGTAGAAGGTACTAAAGCAATTGGTCACGCTTAATCGCCTGCTCAATGGATGGATAGATGGATGGTTGGATCTGAAGGGTGCACAAGAAGCACAATTGTAGGAGAGGAAACAACAGCGACAGCAAAATCAAGAATACCGCCGTGTACATAATTCTACGCATTGGCAAGCGACACAAACTAAAGGGAAGGGATTAAAAAACACGAAGGCAACAAAACACACACACAAAGAGTGAGAATCATAGGTCTGGGCGACAGTTCAATGAAAATAATGAAAAGCGAAAGCACCCTGGGAGTTTTATTACAATTGATCACCTGTTACGTTCATTGGTAATTGCACCCATAGCTATACTAACTACGTACTACCCATACATGCGGAGAAACACACGTGATGCCGTGGTTGCCCTGATCTGCCTAAGTGAACCAACGAAGCGGATGATGCGAATGACACCCCACAACCAATCTTCTCGCCAATTCATGGGCCAATGGTGGTCCGCTTGGCTTTGGATTTGGAACATGAGGTCATGAGGTGTTTGGGGTACCTGCTCGGACCGACGGGTAGCGGGAGTCGCTCCGGTGGCAATGTGTTTGCAAATGGCATGTGGTGAGATGGGGCGCGGTGCAGGTCTCGATACAGGTTCTGGAGTCGGCAGCAATTGAGTATGCTTCCCTACCATTCTGTCTGTGTGTTCGAGTGTATTTGTGTGTATGCGCTCCCAATATAGCCCCAGGACATTTGTTACAGTTGAAATGCGCTCGTAAAATGTTTTTCGACTACTCTCTGCTCGTTCTGCTTCAGCAGTGGGTTAAAAATGCAGAGCGATGGGTCATTGGTGTGCACTGCAGGGGGTGGTGTATATACAATGGTGGATTGCGATTGCCAACAAGTAAAATATATTGGTGCATTTAAATGTGTTGGCTCCCATCGCTTCACTGTTCCTGCTACCCTACCCCACTGCATGTATTCCAGGTGCGTGTTTGTGCACTTTTGTGGGATTTATTGAATTTTAAATTTTAATATGCTATTCAAAGAATATGTATAACAGGGACAAGAAAGGGAGAGTGGGAGGTCAATCAACAGTAGCCAACTTCTAAAACTTCCAAAAGCATCGGTATTTCATTGAATTTTATAGGAACTACACTAAAAGCGTTTCCTTTGTTTAAGAAAGACATTGTTCCAGTGTTTGTTGGTTTTCTTTTAATAAATAAAGTGAAACGTTTTTTTTTTCGTTTACGTTGTATTTAAAAACATATATTTTACATATATGCAGATAAATACAAGAAAGAAGGCTCTAGTCGAGAAATCCCGACAGTTAGTGCTTGCAAGTATGTGTGAGTGTGTATGTATACGCGTATAGTGCATACTTTCCTAACTTCAATAGTCCATATCTCCAGTATTTCTCAATGTCAATTTCAATAAAATCGTCATCGATCACATGTGTATATCGGAAACGGGAAAAGTTATCGAAAATTTAAAACAAACTTGTACTGCCTAGGGATTAGGCGAGCTTATGTACCAAATCTGGAGTCTCTAGCTCATATAGTCTCTGAGATTCTGCCTGTTACATACTTTTGCACATAATCATTATACCCTTTTACCCATTTTCAATGGGTTACGGGCATAAAAATACTTTGAAGGCGGTGGAAATGAATTCCTCATATTTGCGGATTCGTATTTTTTTTACTTCTGAAATTACGCAAATTAGGGAAAAGTGCTTGATCTTAAAATATGCTTATTATCTAGAAGACATAAATACATAAAATTTTTATATTTGTCATTACTGCTTTAAAATTGTTTGATTCGTAGACCAATAGAAACAATGGCATATTTGAAACTAGCCAAGCAATACCATGTTGCTCAGTGTGTGTTGGGTCAATGCAATTGACATGCAACAGCAAACGTTTGTCGCTTCCCTCTTGTGTTCTGCAACTTCACCGTCTGCCCCAATTGCCGGCTAAGTCCTTGCCAACTGTTGCATTGTCACTTGTCGAACGTGCTGCGTTGCTTTGTCCAGTCCACTAGAGTTAGAGGCATTTAGTGACAATGGCAGCAGGGCAGATTATCATTTACTTAGCCGTTGACTTTGCAGTGGCAGCAGGTTGTGCTTGCTACCTGGGGCGAGTATATGTGTGTGTTTGAATATCACTGAAATCCAATTGGAACGCTTGTGCAACTTTTGTGATTATGTCGCCTGAAAACATACCACGAAAGTTTGCATGCAAAGCAAAACACGGACATAACTTTTAATGAAACGTACAACAACAACAGCAACAAGAACGCATTTGGCTGTTAATAATAAAATGCGACAGGCAAAGGCAAAGAAATTATGTTTATTATTTTATATTACTCGGCTGGAATTTTTCTTATTACTGAAGCAAGGAGTGGCACCTTTATGCCCGACGGCCAACCGAATGCCAAATGCTTGTCAACATTGTTGCGTTGCCCTCCCCGCGTACAGCAGCACCTCCTCACACTCTGTGACTCGTGCAGCACCCTTAAGGTTAAGCAAATCTGTTTGCCGCATAAGGCAGATTTTCAAGGAATCTGAAGAAAAGTTGGGCCAACCCCTCGGCGCATTGTGTTATTCTTTTATGCGTTTCTAATTTCATTTAGCGACATTCGACATTCCCCCCGCACGCACCAACAGCCCCGCACACCACTTCCTTCTTCTCCTCGTGCGTGCAGGTAGCTCGAACTTTGATAAATATTGCTGTTGTTGTTATTATTATTCGTTGTTTCATTTTTTTATTTTCGTCTTTTTGTGCATTCGTCGTGCTGAGTATTTTCTTTTAATTTTTTGTTCACCCTCCCACCACCCTCCTAACAACTCTCACATGCATCTTCTTTGGCAAAATTAGATTAGAAATATTGCTACCAGCATTTTGCTTTTCTCCATTTGTGCTCGCTGCTTTCTCCCTCTGTTTTTGAGTATTGTTGTTGTATTTAACTTATTTATATATATATATATTTCGCGTTGTGTGCTTTTTTAATGCGCATGCTGTACAATTGCTGTTTTGCATGCGGCAATAACAACAACAGCAAAGCTAAAGAAAATGTTTTTTTTTATGTTTGTTTAATATTTTGAGATTGTCTTTTCGCCCATTGGGGATGGCAAGTGGGTCGAACTGTTTCAGGCTCAAATTATGTTTTAATTTAGTTAGCCCTGTTAACGTTTTTATTAGCTGCCGGCTATATGCTGTACAGGAAATGCGGTCTTATAAAAATGTTGACAAACATTAAAAACTCAAAGCTTACACATTGTTAAGTTTAATTGTTTCATATTACATTTGTGTAACCTTATGACTACGTATACTATATAAGTTTGCCATTTGCATAATTAATTATTTTTGAGATACCTAATTGTTGTTGTGTGTGTGTATAGTTACGTTCAATTTGATGTGCATCAGCTCTAAATATTCACTCATAACAATAATACTGATATCAACTTAAACTAATAATATATTATGAAAACGTTATTTTGAAATACACTTTAAGGCGTAAACACACACCCGAACACACACACATGGATGTTGGTATGATCCTACACCTGCTCGGTAACCTATTTGACTGATAATTAGATTTGAAAATGATTGTGTTGCGTAAAATTAGTTTCGGATATCACATGCAACATTCACTAATTCAGTTTGAATATCAATCTATGTTCGCAAGCTTACTGCTGAAATTTTGCAGCTAACAGATTTGTGTTTAATTTATGGTTAATGTTCAAACTATCCGTAGACAGACATGCAACAGAATGGGAGCCACATGAAAATCAACAAGAATCGCAACAACATCAATAACTAATGCATCATCACTAATATTGCATACACAGTGTGTGTGTTCATTATGTTGTGTGATACATCAAAGTCGTTGATTTATATTAAATTCCATGTCTTCGCGGCTTATGTTACAATGTCAGTTGTAGGCTGCGACACCGAATGTGGCTTCATAATGAATGTGCACGGGGTGTGCAACCGTAATACATTTGTAGGCTGCTTAGCTGCAACAACGCACACATTGATGTCATTGTGTGTTCTTGTGGTCATCGTTTCGCACGGCATGCCAACAAAACATCCAAAGATGGAAACATGCCATTGATTTGGGTAGATCCCTATGCCTCGACCTCACCGTTGCCAACAACTAGTGCATAATATGTTTGTTAAATTGTAATTAATTCTCTTGTTTTGTTGTTGTCGTTGTTGTTGGTTTTTGAATTTGATTGCATTTAAGCCTTAAACTAATTTATGCCTCTCATTTTTCAGTTTTATGTAAATTACATACTCATTTGTGGGCGTTAAATGCTTGAAGGTATTTTGTATTTGTGAATTAGTCACGGCTTGAGCAATACTGTGTGTTATCGCTGGACGAGATTGTTTGTTAGTGATTATGTTTGTTAAAGATATTTAAATTAAAGATATAACGAGATAATTGCTGTGTATACACAAAAATTGAACCTAACAATAGATATTAAGTACAATACATCTTTATTTAACCATGAAACTAACCATCGATATACAGAACACATCAACTGAATCTTTATTAAGATTGTTATGTAAACCATAATTAATTTAAATTGTTATTTCTTTCACTTCTTCCATTCATGTACTCAGCAATAACCACACACATTTAACTCCATTTAGTGCGCTCGTATTTATATAAATTAATTAAGAAACTCGTCTCTCTAATCCATCAAGTGTAAAAAGAATTTTATGCTTCAATTAATTCTCATCGTAGGAAACGGCCGTAATCAATTTTAAATAAAAATCCTAAGCCACTATTACGGACCCTTCGAAAAAAAGGTTTAAAACGTATGTTCGTTATTTTCAACTTTCAAAAGATATACTACACATATTTAACACACACACACACACACACAATCGCGAAGCAAAGAAAAATCCACAATGCAAATTGAATACAGGGTCTGGTTCCGGACACGAGTTTTTTCTTTTTAGCTTTCACGTCTTTAACCTTTTAAGCATTAATTAAAAAGTAAAAATTATAAGGCTCGTTCAACAGTTTCATGTGTATGTGTGTGTGGATGGATACATACACAAAAACACATTCCGTGAACGGAAACAGTAGCGCATCATGATCAAGTGGGTGGATGGACAGGTGTTCGGAGAGCTTAATATCGGTAGTCCATCCACCCCGCAATACGTCGTCCATTTGGTAAATTGAACTCGTGTCCAAATTTTAAGCAGATTACAGACCATTAAGCATTTTTTCATATAATTTGCCAGAACGGTTGTTTTTGTCTGCATGTGTGTGCTGGGGAAGTGAACAATTTCTGCGTTTAACATATGCAAAGTCATATAAATATTTTGATAAGGGTTGCCAGGACAACAGACTGCGAACATATTTTTGCCGACGGCAATATGATTGTGTGTGTGTGTGAAGGGTTGACCGTTGAATACACATCATGACTTTTAAGTTATCTCTTTTCAAATTTAAAAAAAAGAAAAAAAAATGCTTCTAAAAGATAATATGACCCCATTCAAAACTTCAAAGTATATATTTAGTTTTGACCTTTTCCAGTAAATCCCCAAAGTGCCTGCCGAAAACGTTGTCATATTTTGTTGACAAATTGAGAGCATGAGAAGGTAACCGGCAGGGCAATGCCAGGAAAGACAGGTAAGTACCTGCCATTCGTATTTTATGCTAATTCATCTCATTAAAATACAAAACAAATGGCACAAAATTTGACATACATTTGCCCAAATCTATCTGTCTGTCTTTTTGTCTTTCCATCTGTCTGAGCGCCTTCTACTTAAGTTGAACACATTTTGCATTTTAAAGTGAAATTATAATGCGCTCGAAATTACCCGAAAAGCTTTTAATAGTTAAATTGACAGACGGGTCTACAACCAAGGCTCACAGTCGACTTTTAGTGATGAAACGCTCCCCCCACCCCTTGCTTCTCTGCCACAAATTGCATATGTCACAGACAAAAGAAAGCAAACAAGTTGCAAATTCATTTCGAAATATACATTTTCACAAAAAAACTAAAAAGAATATTTGCAAATAAACAGAATTTGTGTTTTTTAGTATTTGTGTTTGTCGGGTATGTCAAAGTGAAAGCCAAGGGGTTTACTGTGTGGTAAGGAGAGTTCTGGGGGGTTCTCTGTACGCTGTTCCCTGCGGTTGGCAAATCACAGTTGCAAAAACTGTTGAAAATTCCATTAAACTTCGCGCAAATAACCGAAGGCGTTCAATCCTAACCAACGTCGTTTATATAATTTCGTTGTTGGCCATAACAAAAACAAAAATAAAAGCAATCTCAAACGGCAGCAGCAACGACAACAACAACATAATGAAACCAACAAGTGTAGCTGAGTTTTTGGGTAGGCAAAAAAGTTATGCTCAAAACTTAAAACAAGCACAGGAGATGTGCATGTGAGTAACAGGTGCGGAGTGAAGGGTGTGCAAGGGGAGACTTCTTGCCAAAAAGTTGAACATGACTGACGTGCACCGTGCGCGAGCTTTACACCTTATTTCTGCCGTTCCGCTGCCAAAATCCAGATAAATTAACTAGAGCGTACTTAATAATAACGCCTGAGCCATGGTTCTTGGTTTTTGTTCTTCCATATCTAGCCAAAAACTCACACAACTATACCAGATTCCTTACCCCTCCCTTTACTAGCTTCTTGCGTATGCTATAGCTTGTTGCTGTTGCGCAACCCATGTCACATGTTGCACTTGTTTGCTCGAGGGCGGCATTTTTCTGGTCAGGATGCGTAGCATTGCAAGTGGCATGTAGCGTAATATAGTATATTTAGTAGTTATTGTTAAAGTTTTTTGAGGCACGTCAGTGCAGAGTCCTTATTGCCTGGCATTCAAATTAAGGTAAAAAGTTCTGAACTTAACCATCTTCACCAAATAGTTGTTGTTGATGTGCGTTTTTCTTCGTTGTGACGGGTCTTGTTATTTGCTTTATTAAGAAGCTTATGAAAAGTTTTTAGTTTCTTTTCTCGGTAGTTGGTTTGGGCTTATTACAGTATGGGAACTCTTTACTCTAAACTAAAACTCAATATTTGTGTATAAGAATGGGAAGACAGAGCGATTTCGCTAAATATTTTTTAAGGACTTTCTTTATTCTGTTTTACAAATAATTTAAATAGCCTTACTTGACATAAGGTCAATTTTAATTATTTCAGTTGAAAATAATTTAAGTGACAACAGAAAAAGTATTTTCCTTTCTTTATGTTGCTTCCAGTTCGATATTCGATTCGAAATATATTTATTAAGCTCCTGGGTGAGAAATCAATTTCCAAAATCAGTTTAGAGTCTTTTGTATGTTTAAATTGATTATAAATTAATTGGAACCCAGTCAAGCCAATCGAAATTTTCCTAACAAATTCGTAGAATTCAAGGAACCAATTGTATGCAAATCAAATGCTGGTACTTTCAAGAATTTTGTTGTAAATTTATTGCATTATAATATATATATTAGGAGCTGCAATTTCAACATGAGTTGGGCTCTTAAGCTCCAGCTTTGAATATGTTGCAAAACATTTTGTCTCAACACAAAACCCCATTATGAGCTTGTATTGTAAGAGGGTTTGAGGCCAGAGTGTGTGAATTTGTTTAATATAGGGCTCTGTCATAAATTTTGCTGCTATGTAAATTGTAAATTTCAATTGAATGATAATTAAATGCTATGCAATGTTTATATACAAAACCCAAACACACACACACACAGTGCAAACCCGATAATCAACAGAACAACAAGCAAACACAAAGCACAGCTCCTGAACTGAAGGACAATGATTGGTTTAGTTGCACTTCAAGTGTATTAAACCAAGCGTGTGCCTGTATGTGTGTAAATTACGAATATTTTGAAGGCATTTATGTCTAAGGCAAACGAAAACTCAGAAGCATGTCCTTTTGAGTTATCTTGCGGCAGCATCTGCAACAGCTGCAACAACTTTTTCAATTATTTAGCTTGGAGAGAATTATATGGCAGTCAAGTGCACTCAAAACTTTTGTTTGTTGGTTACTGTGGACGGGTCGGGCGGGCATCTGCTACTTCTGCTTCTGCTTCTGTTTCTGCTCCAGTTGAAAATGTGCTTTTGTCTATGGTATACAATTAAGACTATTTACTGGGGTAAGTTATGCAGCAATAACAAAGAACACCACCTGATGAGCTTTGCATTTAATTTAGTTGTTACTTATTTATCTTTTTAGCTGTCGACCGGCCACTTGGCGTATACGCAATGTGTTATCATTTCATCATTTCTACGCTTCTCTGTGCTTCATCAAATGCTTAATTTCGTTTTGTGCTCTTAATTGTCATTACATTCGTATTGTTTTAAACATTTTTTTTCCTTTCACATTGCGTAACAGTTGCTGCTCCTTCGGCTTCAACAAACTTGAGCAGCTGTTGGTTGTTCGTTGTTCCCTGCTCCTTTTGGACAATCTGGCCGCAGGCGTTTTCTTCCCTGCGTATTTAGTTTGCAAAACGTACAACGCTGGCTGCTGTAATTGAAATAAAATGTTTCAAATCAAATATTATTCTAATTATCCACAAAGAAAATAATGGCAAAAACTTTTTGTTGCCATACAAAAACCCTGCCATGCCAGACAGCGCAAAACTTAGACAAAAAAAAACCTACTGTCAGCAGTCAGTGCGTTTGTTATACGAATAGTTTCATATGCATAGAACGGCTGTCCTTTGTCATCGGGTCTGTCTTCATTCGGCATGCGTGATTAGGCTTCTTTGTTGATTTTGTGAAGTATTTTAGACATTTTTGGTCATCTTTGTTACCCTGCGAAGATAAATGTCGCAAAACGGAGAATATCCAACTATTAAAACTTACTTGAGCATCCTGTTCATATTTATTTTCTGTACAGGTCATAATTTAGTCAAGAACGATTAAACTGTCATTCTCGTAACTTACACCATACATTTTTGAATATTTTGTGGTATCGCCTTGCACATTATGGTTCAATTATGGCTAATTGGCCAAGTGATACTTGTTATCAGAAGTGATTAAATACCACTTTCAAGTCAAAAGCTGCAGCTGCAAAGTTTCTAATTGCTTCAAGTGGATAAAGGAACACGTACAAATTTATGTCTGGAGGCTAACATATACATTCGTAAATGTATTTCATTATACTCTTATATGGTTTACAGATAATTGCGAATGTCTCAAGTATCTTTTAATGTCATTAGTGCTTAAAAAATGTATTTACGCGTTTTTATGCATTACTCCTGCAGCTGATTGTTAAAATTCTAAGTATGGCAATCTTGGCACGTCGTTCGTATTAGCCGACAATTACTTAGACGATATACAAAAGGCCATTTGTCGGAAAAAATAAAATTGAATTTGCTCACACTTTACGACCCTTTCGTCGACGTTACTGCACTTAAAGCAAATTAAAAAAAAAACAAGTAAGAAGGCTCTAGTCGAGAAATCCCGACTAGACTATACCCTTAACCCGATACTTTACGCATACAGTCAGTTGTTGCAAGTATGTGTGAGTGTGTGTATGTATACGCGTATAGTGCATACCTTCTTAATTTCAATACTCCATATCTCGAGTGTTTCTCAACCGATTTCAATAAAATTTTTGTCAATATTTAGTCTAATCTTTCAAACTGTATCAAAAAGTTTTCCAAATTGAAAATTTTGTTGTTATCGATTACATGTGTATATCGGAAACGGGAAGAGTTATCGAAAATTTAAAACAAACTTGTACTGCCTAGGGATTAGGCGCGCTTATGTACCAAATCTGGAGTCTCTAGCTCTTATAGTCTCTGAGATCGACGCGTTCATACATACGGACGGACAGACGGACAGACGGACATGGCTATATCGACTCGGCTGTTGATGCTGATCAAGAATATATATACTTTATGGGGTCGGGATGCTTCCTTCTCCCTGTTACATACTTTTACACAAATCCATTATACCCTTTTTACCCATTTTCAATGGGTTAAGGGTATAAAAAAGAGAAGAGAAGAGAAGAAAAACTGTTTCGCACATCTCAGGCATGGCACGCCGATTTCGAAGCTGGCATGCGAAATATGCCATTAAGTTTAATTCAATTACAAATTTCATATACGAATATTTTGAAAACGCATCTTCGCTGTGCGGCAGTGTAGTATCGGGCCATTCAATTGAATTCAATTTGCCATTAACCCATTATGGTTCAGAGCGCAATAATAAGCGAAGGCGTTCACGACAACGTGTTGGAGCGTGGCATATGTGTGTGTGTACGAATATGCAATAACACATAAAACGCTTCTTTTTCTACTTTGGCCAACTATTGAATACTAATACACGCCTGCACGGCCACACACAAAGCGCCCCTTTGAGAGAGCTTCGCGTTGACGTTGTCAACAGACCGGGCCAGGGGGATATTGCCAATAGAGGTGGCAAAGGCAACAAAGGTTCCGTGAAAGGTGTGACGAGCATTAAAAAATGTGGGGAGAGAGAGACATTGTAGAATTTTTCAATTTTCCAGCTTTTGTGTGTCAATAAACGTTCAATTCACGAGCATCCGCAAAGTGCCTACAACTGCCAAGGCAACACACACACACACACACACACACAACATACATGTACGCAATTTACTCTTTTTTTCTCATCTCACTAACGTTGCTTTATAATCATTGCATCATGCCAGTGCTTCAACCGGTTGCCTTCAACCACCGCAATCAACGCCAACAGCATTAGCAACAGGAGCAACACCAACCACCAACAATGCCAACAAAAAGCGGCATCGTTAGTGGCTTTGCGCTATTTTTTGCTTGACAATTTTGTTGCTTTTTTCACATTTCCATAATCCTTTTGCGCCAGCGATGGGTTATTCTTGGGTTGCTTTGTAGGCGTCGCTGTTCTAGGCAATAAGCTGTTTTCAAGCCGTCAATCTAAAAAGAACAACAAAGAGAACCACAAATGCAGCAGAATTTAAATGAATCCGTTGCAGGTGCTCTAAACCAATTGGGGCACCCCTGAGGAAACATCAATAACCAAGATCATATGTCCGCTTCCAGAGGCAACTAAGTTGATAGTGTCCTTAAAGGGTATCTAAGCTTCGTTGTGCCGCAGAAAGCTAATTGATCTGACATTTTTTTTTCACCCCTGTTTGTTGGTCAACATCACCATCAAGTTTGCACCACTTTTCGCATCCACACGGAAAGTTAATCAATTTTAGCTTTTGCCCTTTTGTTATCCTTCAATACACTCAATGTATTTATCTGCTGACTGCCTTTCATGTTTGGTTCGCTTAGTTTGTTTGATCCTAGCGATACAAAGAACATTTCACGCCAACAGACATATGTCCGCAGGTCTATTATTGGCAAGCATGTGACAGCGCCAGGGATCACACGGCCATAAATTGTCACAATTGTTTCACAATTTTCTTAACAAAGATCCAAATGCAGAAAAACTAAAAGTTGGGGAAGTTAAGAAGTAGTAAAAAACAAGAAGTAAGTAAATATCATACTTTACTTAGAAACGCGTATATATCATACCTAGATAACTAAGAAGTTCTTGTTCTGGGACTTATTAACATCAAAAGAAGGCCAATATCAGTGACTAGTTAATTACTTATAGAAAGTGTCATAAAATAAAACGAGTAAAGTGATAAGGATTTGCAATAAAACAACCTATAAACTAACAAAATACGAATAAACTTTCCTTTGTTTATAACGCAGAGTCTTTTAAAGCATTCCCCTTGCAGTATACGCTTGGGAATATATTGCACTTTTCGCACAAAATACGCGCCACTTGACTTCCGCTTTGAGTGAAATATAACAATAATTTTGTTTCGTACTGAAAGTAGCAAAGCTCGATGCTGTACGTGTGTGTGACTTGTGTGACCTATGCTGACATATCAATCAGTATTTAACAAGTAAATTTATGCTCTTGAGATGCAAATACACACAGAGGATTGCAACGCCCTTGGCGTTTGCTGTCTGTTGTATTGTGTTTTGCATATTTGAATAGTTTTTATTTACTTGAACTCACAATTGCACTTTTGCCATTATGTTGGCTATTACACAGACGCTTTTAACGACAACATATAGTGTGTGTGCACATTATTTATGCAAAGGTGTTAGCGTTTCTGGGTGGCTTTCCCAAAGCTCTATTCTCTTTTCTCTCTATGTGTGTGTCTTATGTGAGCAGCATTTCTTTGCATATTTAAGCAACAAGAACCTCGTCCTGTTGCCCACCTCTCTCTCTCTCTCTCTCTTTCGCTTTGCGTTAGTGTTGCCTGTATTATCGTGGATTCTATTTATGCTATTTGTGTATGCAACAAAGAGTTATAAGCAGTGACTACAATATTTGTATGTTCGTACGTATAATGCAATTTTAATATGTTGTGTTTGCCTCATTTATTATATGTGTACTGCTCACGAAAAAAAAAAATGTAATTTTGTTTGCCAAGCAAAGGAAAGCAAGCGAAGTAAAGCAAAAACTAAATCTGTTAAATTTATATAAACATTTATTAGTCTGGCATTGCGATCATAACTCAGTAGTTGGTCACTAATTGCAGAGCGGCAAAAGTGAACTTTTTTAATTAAATGCTGCAGCCACAAACCTTGACAAACGCGACGCGTCGGACCAAAGTCGCGCCACAAATCTTGGTTAATGTCAGCTGACACTCGGGCGCGCCCGTCTTGACAAATATCCACAACAGTTTTTAACCCCAACCCTCGCTCGCGCGATACCCCACATCTAACAATTTCTAAGCAATTTACACAAGTATACCGACTTGCACTTGGCCGTTATCTTGCGTAATTACGCTTTTGCTCTCTGCCATCTCAGCCAGAAGGTGAAAAAAATTGTTAATGTTGGTGCCGTTCAGTTGAGGCAGCAAAAAATTAATTGAGTTTACTTTGGCTAAGGGTAAAAACGTTGACAAAGTTGTAAAATTACAGCACGTGGCATTGCATCATTGCAGTGTGCACTGCAGGAGAGCAAAACTCTGTTAATTTATATGGAAAACTGCACAAAAAGCATCTCTTGAGCCGAGGCTACCCCTTCTACCAGCCACCCCGTGCTGTTTGTTTGTTTGATTCGATTTACCTTGTTTACCCTCGGTTGTTTGATTAAAACCGCGGGTAAAGTGGCATAATCGAACGACGAACAAAATAATTAAAATGTTAAAAAAAAAATGTATCCAATCTACCCTTCGGCTCAGCTGCTGCCCACCACCAGCCTGTCCATCAACATCATATGCACCTGATATTTCCAGCTAATTGAGGTTGTTCGTTTGTGGGGCCTTAAGGGCCTCTCCAGCCATTGGGAACAAACTGCTCTTTGTTGTTGTTGCTTTTTTAAAAAGGGGCTCTTTGCCAAAATGTGTGTGCATACTAGTCGTCTCTCCCCTTGACACAGGCGGTTTTATACTTATGTTAAAGTTTTGCTTGAGTTATAAATGTTTCCTTTTTTCTATGGTTATTCTTAGGGGACTATAAAGTAGATAAAAATGCTTAAAACTTTAAAAAAAATAATTAACTTTTATTTTTGGCGATTTTTGTGTCGATGTTAACGTCAAAAGATTTTTAACATTTCTAGCTCTCATTTAAAATTATTTTAAGTAGTTTTCTAACATCTTTCCAGAGTATTCAATTTATAGCAGGTGAGTGATATGCGAATATGTAATCGTTGCAGTTTACTTTTGTATTGATATTTACGAATATGTAATGCAATATATTTACCAATAACATCACATTCAATTTTGAATCATATTCTTTTCATTATATTTCTTTTGAGTATCAAAATACTTTTACGTATTGATAATATACTTGTTAGTTTCAATTCAATGCGAAATGCTACCAAATTTATTTCCTTTTTCTTTTATGAAATAAATGCTTGTTGGAACTTTAAGCCGTTCCAAGCTCCTTTTCAATATTTGTTGTATATTTCGATTTGATTTTCGTTTTTCGTGAACTAAAAATATAAACTCGAATTCAATTTACATGCAACTTGCAACTGGCTGCACACCAATTGAAAAAAATAGATGTAAAATACGATTTTAATAAGCAAGCCATAGTAAAGTCAAGAGTAACAAGTAACAGGTAACAAGTTCAACTAGAACAAGTGCTGTGCAGTTCAAAACGTTGCTCCAAATATATATTTAAGACTCCTGCTGGCTGGCTGGCTGTGGTACATAGCAACGGCATGTGTCCTAGAATAAGGAAATATTTCTCTGGCTTCCCGTAGAGCTGAACGTATCGATTTGATGACGCACAACGGGTAATAGGATTAGTGCTGACAAATATTTCATATGGACCAAAATCAATTTCTACTTAATAGAACAGCTTGAGCGTATTCAATTAAAATTCGAAACGACAAGGTCGATGCCAAACCAAAGATGGTGACACATTTTAGGCAGAGCTCTCTCATATTCAATATACTACTCTCATATTCATACTAGGAAGATAAGGGAGACTTATCGTAGAGAAAGCAACAAGAAAACATCATAGATATAAAAATAGTAATAACAATAACAACAATGCCGTCTAGAGCTGAGCAACAGTCACGTAAATCCCGAAAAACCATTTGACTGCCAAAAGACAACATTTCCGCCTTGAGTTTTATGGGTGTGTGTGTGAGCCTGTGTTCATCTATTTCTTACCACTGCTTAAGACTGTTGTTATTTCTGTCTGTGTGTGTTTCTATGTGTACTTCTCTTTTATTTGCAGTTTATTTGTAGTTGGTTTTATGACAGTTTTACTCTTTTGCCTTGTCTAGGCCTAGTGATTTGTTCAATTTTTCATTGTTGCTTTTGTTATTGACGCAGAAGAAGCCCATGGAGTAATTTATGTGGCGAGAAGCACTACTGACACTTGGGGCGACACTCAGCTGAGATAAAGAGGATAACAAATGGCGCTCATGCAACAGATTTCCATGCCAAAACGCTAACACTACAGCTAAAACATACACCCAACACTAACGCTAGCTAGCACTCAGACAGCTGACTAGTGAGAGAACGTCAGAGAGCGCTAGTGACGGAGAGTGTGTGTGTGTGTATGTTCATTGAGAGCGTGCGCGATTACACTCTTAAAGAAAATAGCGGCTATTTTTTTTTTTTCAAATTTATTTTTAAACAGAACAATGAAAAATTATGCAATTAAGTTTGAATTCATAAATAAAGTGCACAAACTACAAACATTTGCTCTAGTAAGCAACTTTCCAAAGCTAAAAGATTGCCATTGTTTCGTATTGGGCTTTTTGAATTTTCGTAATGCCGCAAACAGCTGTTATCCTTGCCGACTGGCGCACGCTCTCCCAAATGAAATGTGAACTCACCACGCGCCAGAGCAATCGACGAGTGTGCGCTGCGCTCACTCTCGCTGTGAGTGTTGAGTTTAGTAACGAATAGTCAAGGTGCGAACAAATCAACGCGGTTTGCACGCTGCACACAGCGTGCCATGGAAAATAAATCAAAAAAATTACCAAATCTCACGCTAAATGCGCAAAATTAATGACAACACCAGGCCAAATCATATTGACATCGAAGTGTAGTTAACAATTGTGATTTCCTTAAGTGCTGCAGCTGTGTACGTGCATTGCAAATTACGGCATCGGGCCAGGATATACGCCAAGCAACAAAACGCGTCCAACTGCTACACTCTTTCGGCTAGGTGTGCGTGCGTGTGAGTGTGCCTGTGTCTGTGTGCACGTGTCAGTGAGAGCACGCGAGAGTCAAACGCTTTAGTATTGGTGGCAGCGACAACGTGCTACGTGGCGCGTGGCAAAACATTGCCAAAGTTGTTTAATAAATAATTTCATTATTAAGCCAAAAATTAAGAACAACGTCAAACATTGTGTGTGACATTCAGCTAGTATCAGCTTATTGAAATGAGCATGTTTGTTCTGTATGTGAATTGAATATATATATATATATATATATATATTAGTTAACAACTATCCACACCTTCCCGATATAACTCATACGCCGCCGCGGCCGCGCTGTCGAAATGCTAGCATGTGGCGTCGCCGGCGTCGACGACGTCATCGTCACTAACGGTTTAACTGTGCCGCCATATGTGCGAGCGCATGCATAATTTGGCCGTTTATCATCATCATGCTAAACAAATATGTATATGCCACCCACGCAGGCAAGTGAACTTAATTACTCGACTCAATTCCAACTAAACGCTTCCACGACTCTCGTAAAGGCAACGCCAACGTCAAGCAGTTTATAACACACAAGAAATTAAATAGGAAAGAATATATTTGAAAAAAAAAAGATAACAAAAAAGAAAGGAAAAGCAAAACTTTTTGAGTGTCTCAATGGGTCGTTGGCTGTCTTAGGGCTCACATGCAAACACCCATTGTTTCAAGGCTGTAACTCGTGGCGCTCTGCTTATCTATGTGTGTGCACCTGTGAACAAAATTTCATACTTACAACACGGTGCCAAGTGCCACTTGCACAACTACAAAAACAACAACAAGAATAGCAAACAACAAAGCTAACGCGCACGTGCAACGTGCACGCAGTCAGCATTGTGTGCCGCAAGGAAAGTGAAAACACTCGAAAGTGACTTTTCCAGCACGTCAAAGCTGACTGACTAGTGAAGCGTAGCAAAGCCCCGGCCAAGTCGTCATCGTCGTAACGACGTTTTATAATTCTACGATTCTGACACACGGCCAACGAGACATTGCTATCGCAATCAGGACGACCAACCGGACGACTATCTCTGCCCTGCCCTGCCCTGACATGCCATGCCCTGCGTGCTTGAGGAGCAAACACAAACACTGAATAGCCAGCCAGTCCACCCACGCAACCAACTAACCAACGCTAACACTTCGCCCCACCTGACCCACAAATTGTGTTAACCGCCAACTGGCGTCTGAATGCATCGACGCACACGTGCAGCGCTCAACACTAGCAACAACAACAACAGCAGCTACAACAATCATCGCATATAGCGAGACAGACAAAAGAGGTGAGCTGAGTTATGCCGAGTCGTTCAGCTGTTTGCCAAGCATATTGATAAACGACTATGCAAAACTGTGTGTGTAAAAATATATATAAATATATATATATATATATATATATATATTGTGTGTGTGTGCGTGTGTGTTTTTGTATACAGTCAGTGCTGAAAGTTAACGCTTGGGTGAAATAATTGAATGAACAATCTTGGGTATATGACTAGCGTGGTATTTTATTTGCAGCAGCTTGCTATCTTTTGATTACCTTTTCCAAAAGATGTTAAGACATAATATGTACATAAAAATTTAATTCAATCTTCCAAATGATTTCTATTAATTTCCGAAAAACAGTCTTATTAGAATATATATGGAATGATAGAAATAATACATGTGATCTTGCAAAGTATTTAAAATATTTTAAATTTCTTTCCAAACATAATTTGAACCTTTGTGTTTTGACTTTAGGGAGCCACTGTGCGAATACTGGTAATACGAATATTGTTGAACCCACTTAGTTTATGCTGAAATGGAAAATAAGTGGCAATGATTTTCTCAGTTGGAAATGTAATATATATAGTACAATCTGTATGTATATTTCACATTATGGTAATCTCCATTGGTCAAGGCAACAAAAGTATCATATATATATGGATTTTTTATATGCGTTGTTGCTGGTGTTGTTGATGTCCCTTGTCCTGCTATTCATTTCCGTTTCCGAGTGCTACATCCGGTTACCCATTGTTATGCCAGTCGCTTGGTCGCAGATATCCATCTTCATTAGATCGGGGCGCAGAAGGATTGCGGTTACTTGCACTTGCCAACAGCAGCAGCAGTAGCCATCCTCTACTCTGTTGAGTCATCCGCTGAGGCGGCACTCGCGGATACTCTTCACTTCAGCTGTGCGCCTTGCAAGCAGGTTCTGCCTGGGTGCCTGACTGCCTGGTTGAATGTCTACCCAAATGTCATGTCTTGCTGTCAAATCAAATCAACCGTCGTAGCTGAGGCTCTCTGCCTCGCTGGCTTGCCAGTCAACGACCACTTGTTAGTCTGTAATTTGTGCTCAGACCAAAAGTCACACGCACACTCATACAAACATGCAGCAAACAACCAACGCTACACAAACACATACACATACACACGTCAAGCACAGACACAGCCACTGAGGCACAAAGCAAGCGTTTACGCTTTTTGCTTGACTAGCAGCAGAATCGCTTGCCAGCCCACAGCTACCCCACTCTATTGCCTTCCACTGTTCCATTTGGCGCTTTTGGCGCTCTGTTGCTTGGTACGTGGCTTCTGTCATATGTTGAATCTTCGCGCACTTTGCCTTAGTCAATCAGAGCGCAAAGCCACGCGTTATATTATATATACTTGTTTTTTTCTACTTCTCCTAGATGTTGAACAAGTTTTGTTCGGTGGACTTTCTTTGTTTTGATGTCGACACGACTGGCTCTCGTGTGCGCTCCAATATTTGTCATTTGCTTTTGCTTATGCTTTGCTTTTTTGTATGGTGGCACAGTAGATGTGGAAACTCACCACAGCTTATCGTTGAGCTGCATTCAACTCAGTTCGCTTTGGATTTTTACTTTTACTTTTGACTTTGGAATAAGCGATTGCGATTGCATGGCAAATTCAATTTTGATTTCCTGCTTCAACATTTGCCTTGTGCAATTTGATAATGTGGCATGCAGCTGGCCAATGGCTAATGCCGTTTGCCCTTATCCACTTTCTAGCTGCTCTTTTTTTTTTCTTCTCTCTTCTTTAGAGCATGATTAGTGTGTCGTTGTGTGCACGTGACTGGTATTCAAATTGCCGCAGTGCTCTTACAACGGTTTTTTGCAGCTCGTTGTGCAAACAATTCTAATGACAGTTTTATGCACAAGTACATGCACACACACACATATGCGCATCTTTGGCAAGCAATTCAATTTCGGGGTGACTGTCAGAAGGCGTCGCCAAACTATTGACATAATGGATGTGTGCATGTGTTTGTGTGTGTGTGTGTGTGTGTGTGGGGGGGGGGGGGGGGGGGGGTTGACGCCCCTCTCTATAACGACACCATGCTGCGTGCAAAGTGAAATTCCTGCTCATAGCATTTGTTCGTTGTTCGATTTCGATGCCTACAAAAAGAGCGAACAAAGAATGTGATGCGCCTGCTGTTTGTATTTTTTTTTTCCAATACATACACAAACACACACACACGCATGTTACTGGCCATGGCATCATCTCCTGTTGCGCCTTATGGTATTGGGGCCAGCTGGCATTGCCAGTTAAATGATTCCATTCGTAGGCAACGGCTCACGAAAATGGCGCGCGAAAAGCGTATCATTGTAGTGTGGCAACGGTGACTGTTGCCGTTCTGTGCTGTAGCCTGGCTGCTCTGGCAGCTCCAATTCGAATTGAATTTTATGTGGGTCTCTCGCTCTCTCTCTCGCCCAACAACCTCCCTCCCCCCCCACAAACAAGACAGCCAGGAAAAAATTGCCCAATGCTTGTCTGACATTTCAATTGTGGTTTCATTTCAATTCGATTTTGATGACACACAGTCAAGACGTCGTCGTCGGTGTCGTCGTTGCCCTCAGCGCTGCTGCCACAAGCCGCAACAACAACAATAATAATAACACAATACGCTAGTGTCGTTCGTAATATGCCAGCAATTTTGTTGAGCTGCAATTGGTGGCAATAACAACAAGAACAACAACAACAATAGTTGCGACAACAGCGACGGTTTCATTGCAAATTGAGTTAAGTGCCATGCCACATGCAACGGTTACTGGCGACTGCCAAATGGTAAGGCTCATGTTTTTTTTAGATCTTCCTACTTGTTGTTGTTGTTCTTGTTAAAGGGCCTTTCAAGTGGGTCAAATTTTCATATTTTTTTTGTTTTGGCGCCAACGGCCCTTGAGCACTGAACGAAAATTGAGAATAAGCGCATTGCTGTCGTTCAAAATGTCTGACAGCTGTGCGCTGGACGTACTCAAATACTATATTAGTTTGATTTTCATGTTGCCAAAAAGTATATTCATATATAGTATCAGTATAAGCTCAGACTGAGGCTGATGCAATGACTTCATTTCGATTGTTAATTAAGTTGCATTGAGTGCTGGGAAAAATATATATTCTATAATAGAAAAATATATGTATAGATTTGTATGTGTACACATAGCTATAAAACCCATTTGCTATTACCTGTCGCCGGGCGGTAGGACCAATAAACTTGTAACCG
This sequence comes from Scaptomyza reducta, assembly GCA_035044485.1. Classification (NCBI taxonomy): domain Eukaryota; kingdom Metazoa; phylum Arthropoda; class Insecta; order Diptera; family Drosophilidae; genus Scaptomyza; species Scaptomyza reducta. Next base: position 323,509 of record JAWNNV010000348.1, read on the forward strand.
CACAATGGATGCTGATGAGTACTCAAGGGGACAAAATATGAAAACGTATTGACATAAAAATGATAAGCTTAAATTTATGTTATAAACAGACAATAAGGAGCATAAAGCAAACTTTAGTTAACACTTGCTTCAAACAAAAATTATATCTTAACTAATTTGATTAATAAGTGTTTGTTGTTTTATGTTGATACTATTATTTAAGAGATTAAGCTTTCTTCAACTGAATACCACTCACACTACTTAAGATTTGCATTACTGAATACATACTTTTAAATTATTTCCACGGATTAATCTTAGTCCTGTACATTTTCAGACGACTAATGAATAAGTAGGACTTATTTTTACTACATTGTGCACAAAGTATAATATGGCCACAATGTGAAATAAAATACTATATGCATATAGTTTGTCCATTGCCATGCATGAATAATTAACATGTCCTTGGACAAGGACTTTTATACTTTGCCAAGTTACTTGTGTGCGCTCTGTCTGACCAAAGCATAAACTCTTGGGATTTGCGAACGGAAAGTAAGTGCAGCAACTGAGAATGAAGCCTGAGCAAATATTTTGTATAAAAAGAGAAAACTTATGGGTAATCGAAATAGCAAAATGCAAATTATTTTCAGACTATGCCAAAGTTAGCATTTTAAGCCGTTTTTATTGTGCCGGATCCATTGTGCTACGTTTGCTTGCCACTTTCATTATAATGCTCTGCTGTTGTTGCTGCCTCCGCTTTATGATGATGACGAGCGCCCGCTGCGTTTTAGCATTTTGGCACAACTTTCAGCCCAGCATCCAACAGCCAACATCCATATCCATTCAGGGCGCCCCAGTTGTGTGGCGCCAACAAAGAACGAGTGGGTGGGTCGGTAGCTCATTAAATGCAGCAGAAGCAACAGCAGCAGCCGCAGCATCAGCAGACTCGTCGCCTTCTCAGCTCAGTGTGTTTTGTGAAGCGGCGCAGCAAAGTATGCAACAAATTTGGTTAACTTTGACTAGTGTTAACTTTTTAAACGCCCGAGCCGAGCCGTTCCATAGTGAAACTTATGTTTTGCATAACGAGTTGCTCCCAAGGTAAGTTTGGCTGACAAGCAACAACCGAACCCACTCACCACCAGCCCACCACTCACCCTTCTTGTAGGCCAATTGTTTTCTCTGTTGCTGACTTTAACTCTGACACATTTTAAACCACAATTGCCGTGCGCCTAATTAGTATGTTGTCACTTGTTTGTAATAAAATCGAAATCATCGAAATTTCACGACACTTACAATCCATGACACGTGCCGATTAGTTTCACTTTTGACATGGTTATATGTTCTAAATACGCTTGTCAAACTGTTCAGGTTGCTTAATAGCTGACTCATTTTGTGGTTAACAATTAAATACCCAAACAAACAAAACACACAGAATGACAAGCACTCTATGGGGTACTTAATAGTTTAGGTTCTCACTTCTTTATCGTTTTTCCATTTCCAGTTGTTTCCTAATGACTTCATTATGTCCTTAGGTGTTATAAACAAGGCACGCAAGCGGTTAACAACGTTGTAGGGTGGGGGAAGGAGTCCTGTCTGCAACAGTTTTTCACTGTCAAACCAGTTAACCTCCAGCTTGTCAATTTGGGTTTTAATATGTACGTTTTTCGGCCACTTTGCCTATTTTTCCGGTTGAAAGTTTGTTCTTGACACTGTTGCTCCGATAGCCAGTTGTATCTCCCGCCCTTCTCTAGCCTACAAGGGTCATGCCATGCGGCCGCTTAACAAAAGGATATTGCGCACAATTTCCGCTACGCGGCCGGATGTAATCGTAATCAATTGATTGTTTTATTGTAAATTAATTGTGGGCATGCACATGAGCAATGCAATGTTGTTCTTGTTGTTGTTGTCGTTATCGTTGCTACTCGTGCCACTGTTGACCCATGTTGCCCTCTTCTACAAATCACCTCTGCTGTGTAGTGCCACTGATGGCTCCTGCCAGAACATTGTTTATTGTTTTTACGCAATTGTTTGTCTGCTGGCCTGATGCGGCCTCTGTTGTTGCTTCTGTTCCTGGTGTTGCTGCTGTTGATTTAAAACAACCAAAATGCGAAATGAGTTTTCAAACGGAAATGCAAAATGAGTTTTCAAATGGTAATTGAGTTTTTGGTTAACATTGAAAAAGGTGGTTATTTGTACAGTATTCAGAATTTTTTTGTTTTTATTTTCTTATTTGCAGTAGCTGGTTTTTGGGCAAACTTTGTTTATTCGGCTTGGGGCCAAATAGGTTTTGAACAAGTTTTTGTGAGAGTCGCGTTATTGCTGTGGAAGACAGAAATAGGGCCTAAAAACAAGTAACGGACTCTTAAAGACTGTAAAACTAGCAAGGGAAAAGTTTGTGAAGTTTACTGTGGTTGTTATCAATAAAGTATTAGTGATAAGCTTTGTTTTAGCATTGTTTTAGCAGTGTTTTATGAATTTGACATTCCAAATGCTCACAACCTAAACCTTGCTTTTGTGGTGGGGATAACAATCAATCAAAAAATTAAAATATTATTTATATGCGCACAATTAAAATTAATTGATGAAAATCATAGTTTTCGGCTAATTAAGTTACACAAACTAATGGATATGAGTTATATGCCTTTCGTAATGTGTAAATATTTAGTTTTTCATCAATGCCCAGAGCACCAATCAATTAAATCAAAAAAACATTTATCATCATTAAATACCTAGTATATCTCAAGTTAGGTAATTACTTGACACTCACACCAAACAAAGTGTTTTAATACTTCATAAAAATTATGAAGTATAAGCCTACTATAAGAAATAGACATTTCAATGATTAATACACACACACCAGCACACAATGGCAAAAGAAAAGTTCATAAGAATAACTTTTGTGCTGCTTGACTTAATTTTTGGTATATCTACGCTCATGACAAATTACAAAGAGTCGTTGCCAACTTTGGCTATAAAACCAATAACAACAATCACAGGCTTTAGCCGTTAAGTTAACAAGCGGAAAACGCTCCACGTCTTCTGACAGTGTGTGTGTGTCTGTGCGTGTGTCCCCATCATCATTAACTCATCAATGTCAAAGTTTATCAATGGAGTCTGTGCTAAAACAGATTTAGCATAAAATTAACACAATCTAACGTGACAAGCTGCTTATGGGAAATCAATTTCGTGCCTGTCTGCCAGTCAACAGCTGACAACTTAGACTGACTGCCACAAGGTATGCTAGAGATACACTTTAGATCAGTATGTGCTATACATAAATCAATTATATGCTCGGCTTATCAAACAGGCACCGCCAGCAGTCGCTTTATTTATGTTTGTTAGCTTTTAAATTTTATTAGTCAATTTATACACATCAAATGCTTGATGACGTGTTTAGATCGCCATCATTTTCTTTAACCAATATTTTAGTTATTCAGATAAATTGTATTTATTTGTCGTTGTGCGTCTATTTATGTGCAGCACTGTGTTGCTTTGACACACACACACACACACAAACTGACATCTGTTTCTGTGCTCTTTCCTCGTGAATGTGAACAACATTTTTATTTTCCACGTTCAGTTTATTTTGCTCTTGCATTTACACTTGCACAAACATTGTCAATGCACAGAAGCATGCTGCTGCTTACAAACACATTTATTGTATACTCGATTTAGATGTGTCACACAGCACACAGGATTGGCAATATTTGCTATCG
>JAWNNV010000349.1:0-36668 GCA_035044485.1 Scaptomyza reducta
TACGTATTGCTGTTGTTTCGATCGGTGATCGAGCTGGTGGGGCGGATGGTTGCGCGGGGTGTGTGGGGGTGCCTACCCCGAGGTCAGATCGTGAAGGTAGGCGTCAAGGAAGGTGGCAGCCAGGATGACGGCCATGGCGCGGGGCAGCGGTCCGCTGGTCGCTGGGATCAACTCGATGGTGAGTGTGTCCAGATTGAGGCGCGGCGTTCCTACTGCGCCGCTCTCCGATCCTGGTCCCCAGCATGTGGCGACGGGGGTACCGTCACTCCATGAGGGGGCCACCCCTATGAGCTGCGCGGCCATCTCGATCACCATGCGATCTAGCATCAGGACCCGCCAGCGATCGAGCCGGGCCGGCGGCGACGTGCTGCCTGCTCGGCCCTACGTGCTGCGCGGCGACCGAGTGCCCCGACACTCTCATATCCCAGTTCTACTTTCGAACCGTCCGATCCTAGTTCCAGATACCGGAGGACCTGCCTACGGTTCCTAGGATCGAATGTCACTTCCAGTTCCAGGTCCTTACCCTCGACGGGGCTACCCGTGCGGAACGTGGCCCGTAGGCGATGGTCAGTGCCGATCACGCCCGTCTCCACCTTCCACGGTGGGGTGAGTGACCCGAGGCCGATGGCCAGGTCGATCGATGCCTGCCGGCTGATAGCGCGCAGCCGCTCGACCTTCTGCGTGCGGTTCATCGCTTCCGCCTCTCCTGCCGTGCGCGAGCCCGGCGCGCAGCACGGCCGATGAGCTGCATGGTATCGACATCATCCACCGCGCCCTGGAAATCGACGGCGCTCGCCGCCGGCTCTCCGATCGAGGACATCGTGCCCACGATCGACTCACCCTCGGCACGGAACTCACCCAGAGCGGCAATCATCAGCCACTGGCCCACCGCCTCGCTGAACATCGACACCTGCACAGGCGGGTGACCATCCAGCGCGCCCGGGTCCAGGCGATCGCCCCACGACGTATCGAGTGGACCAATTGACACCTGAGCGCTCACGACTCGTCCACCCGCTCGACATCGAACACGAACCCCGAACACGGGATCTGGACCACGGCCACGGCGTTCTTCTGCCCCGACCACGACTCATCGCGATCCTGATCCATCTGGACATAGGACGCCGGGAACCCGAGCGGCACGCCCTCGGCCACCAGCTCGCCGTCTGAGGTCAGGCCCAGCAGCGGATCACTAGTGCGGCGCGGGATCGGGCGCACGGTACCCTCACGCACCTCCAGCACCTTGGCATGCCGCAACGCCTCCAGATCATCGCGATCCAGCTTCTCCAGTAGATCCCGAACCAGCTTCCAGCCCGCTCCGCCGCCATCTGGATCCATCAGCTCGATCAGCTCACGAACCACCTGAGCATCCGTAGGCGGCTCGATGGGCTCAGCACCCCGCACGCCCTGATCATTACCGCGCTCACTCGCGAATTTCATTGCCATTGTTCGCATCCTCTCCATCCAAACCGCGCCCCTACGACGCAGCAAACCAATCCTCCGTGACCACGCCAACAGGCGGCAGCGGGTCATCATCGCCCCGCGCCCGGTTGCACCCAGCGTGCGACGCCCGGAAGTTCCCCCAATCCTCGGCCAGCGTGTGATCCTTCGACACCGGCACAAAGTGGTCCAGCTCGTGCGCGTACTCCGAATAGGGAATCCCACGCCCATTGGCAGGTAGCCCGTAATCAATCCGCTGCCCGCAGATCCAGCAGGGTAAGTCGTTCGCCTCGCAATACGCCCTCCAGATCGGACGCAGCCGGCGCATCTCCCGCGTGTTCACATGATGCTTACTCAACACGCCTCCCATGACAGAGGGTGGGCGGCACCCTATGCGCCACCCACCCTCTCCTCATTGCCCGGGCTCTCTATGGCTCCGGTATGCCGCATAACGCCGGGCCCGCGCCCTCTGACTGTGCACCCAGGAGGGACTGGGGGAGCGCGGCAATGGCCACCGCACGCACACCTGTAAAACAGCGAATCGGCACATCCGAGCTTCGCTCGAACCTACCGATCCACTCATAAACCTAGCTTCTGAAACCTCACGCCTCCAAACGTTGTTTTCGGGCCCGTGCGCGAGCTAGGCACGCATCGTTCCTCAATCGCTCGCGATACCAGGCCAACAGGTCCGCCTCCTCTATCACGACCATCTTCCCGCGCCAGCTCGTCCGCAGTCCGGCCGCTTTCCAGGCCCATATGCGCCGCTCGGTGCGCCCAACCCGCTTGGCCGCCTCACGAACCGTCAGCTTCGCCACCAGCTACTCCCCCCGGGAAGCGCCGGCCCACGCCTCCACCTGCACCCAGGAAGTCACCCACGTCTCGCCGCAATTCCCGCACGTCGCCCCGGGAACATCCCCCAGGAGCGCGCGGACGCGGCGCTGCATGCACAACGGGCATTCCCGATCGCGCACGGGCCGCTCGGGCCGCTTGTCCATCGGATACATGCCCTCGGCGCGGGACGTGAGGTCCATCAGCTCCAGGACATACTCAGCGGCGCGCGGATCCGAGCACATGATGGCTGAGTGGTTATCCACAAGCCACTCCACAACCGAATCGGCGATATGCCATGCGTCATATGCCGGGGTGCCGGCGGCGAACCCGGTCGGCGCATGACCAGTCGCAACGTGGTCCCGAAGGATGATCGGCACCTGATCGAGGTACCCGAGGTGCAGGTTCCAGCGGCGCGCGATATCCACAACCCAGCGCGCGGCCATCGCGTAAAGCCGGTTGGCCATTTCTAGGGCGGCGATCCGCAGAGGGACCGGGAGCTCCCCAGAACCATCCACTCGCTCGGAGTCCGAAGGCGTAGCCCCGAAGGGGACTAGCTGCGATCGCACGTGGGCGATCAGGTCGGAAAGCTCCCTGGCGGTCCATCTGGCGGACGCGGAACAGCGATCGCACGTCGCCCCGCGCTCGGCGGTTCGGAGCTTGCACACTCCACATACTTTTTCCATTTTGACTCCTGATATGAGTGTGCCCGGCGCGAAGGCCGGGCACACGGTGCGGGTTAGAACGGGGTATCGTCCCCGAAGGCTCCGGGGGTGCTCCAGGCGTCCGCCGCGGAAGTGGACGGGGCGGCGGAGGCCTGCTGAGCCGGCGGGGTGCTCGCCCAGGGCTCATCCGACGCCGGCGTGGTGCTCCAGCCGGCGTTCTGCTGCTGGCCGCCGCGGTTACCGCCTCCAGACTGCGTGCGCGTCACCTGAGCGGTCGCATACCGCAGCGACGGGCCAATCTCATCGATTTCCAGCTCGATCGCGGTGCGCTTTTCGCCTTCCTTCGTCTCATAGGAACGCTGCTGCAACCGGCCGGTCGCGATCACTCGCGACCCCTTCGACAGGGAGCTAGCGACGTGCTCAGCGAACTCGCGCCAGACCGAGGCCCGCAAAAACAGCGCCTCGCCGTCCTTCCACTCGTTCGACTGACGATCGAAGCTCCGGGGCGTGCTCGCGATCGTGAAATTCGCCACGGCAAGCCCGGATTGGGTGTATCGCAGCTCGGGATCCGAGGTCAGATTTCCAACAACGGTAATTACGGTTTCTCCAGCCATTTTTAGGCCCTTTCAGTGTTGTTTGTGTCGTCATTTTGAGTCAGGAACGAATATGCCGAATTTGGGTCGAATTTCATCGTATCGGCGCGCGCATACTGCCCCAGGAACGCCAATCCCGCCTTTCCGGGGCGGCCCTGGCGGTGTTTTGCAATATCCAGCTCCAGCGCGGACGCGCCTTTCATCGAGCTCAGGTCGCGGTGCATCAAAACGACTAAATCGGCGTCCTGCTCGATCGAACCGGACTCCCGAAGGTCCTGAATGATCGGACGGGGGTCTTTTCGCTTCGACGCTTCGCGGTTGAGCTGCGCCAGAAGGATTATCGGGATATCCAGCTTCCGAGCGAGCTGCTTTAGACCTCCGGTCATCGTCGCCACCTCCTGCTGCCGAGATTCGGCCCCTTTTCGGGTCCGCATGAGGCCCAGATGGTCGATTACGATACCGGCGCACTTCCCGCGCCGCACCATCGACCGCATAAAGCTCGCTGCCTCCTCAAAAGTCGATGTATTCGTTTCGATGAACAGCGGGAGGTTCGCCAGCTCAGCCGCGCCGCGTTCCAGCTTCCGCATCTGCTCGGAATTTACGGTTCGGGTGTCTATCGCGCTGAGAGGGACGCGAACCCGAGCCGCCAACAGCCGGGCTTGCAGCTCATCTTCACCCATTTCAAGCGAAATGTAGCCAACGTTGCCATATCTGGCCAATTCGGCGGCAAGCTGGAGGCCGATGACGGTTTTTCCGACCGCTGGACGGGCCGCAAACACCGCCAAAGCGCCGCGGCGGATTCCACCGATGATTTCATTGACCTCGGCCCACTGAGTGGGGATATACGACGGCGGTTTACTCAGTCCAGCGAGCAAATCCCCCATCGTAGCTCCCACGACGCGGTGAACGGTCCGGATTCCGGCGCTCACGCCGTCCACCAGGGCCCGGGCGGCCTCGGTTGCCTCGGCGATCGACCCGGACTCGCGAGCCAGGTCCACAATCGCGGTTCCGGCGGCCGCCAAACGCCGTTTTTCGGCATATTCCCGGACCAGGCCGGCATGATACGCCGCACTAGCTGTAGTCAACACCGAGGCCGTGACCTCAAACACGTCATGACTGGCCACCAGGTTGCCGTTCCCGGCGTTTTGTATCTCATCCGACACCAGGATGGCATCCGGGGCCTTTCCGGCCGCCAGAATGGCCGTGATGGCCTCGGCGATCACCTCGTGCTTCTGGGAAGCGAAGTCAGCCGGGGCAACAATCTCGAAAATGTCGTGCGCAACGTCGGCGTTGCCGATCATCGCGGCCCCGAGCACTGCCCGTTCAGCCTCGGGCGCGTTCAAATCGATTCCGAGGCTCATTATCCCCTCCGGGAAAGGCGATCGCGCTTCCAGGCGTCAACCCGGTCGCGCATCAGGATACCGACCATGACCGCGATGGGCCCGATCACGAACAGCAGGCCCACCAGGGCGGCGGCCGCAGCATCAGTTAGTGCCATTTTCCGAACCTTTCAATTTCTCATTTAGGGCGGTGGTCCCTCGCACCTGATCCACATGGGCTTCCATCACCGCCAGGGCGTTCTTCCCCTGCTCTCGCCCCCCGGCGCCGCAGCTACACGTCCACGCCTGCCAGAGCGGATTATGCTCAAACGGCTTATCCGCGTGAACCTGGAGCACATGCCGGGGCGGCTGGGGCTTCGACGGCTTGGGCCTCGACGGCCGACTACGGCGGCCAACAACAACCCCGGACATAAGGGCAACCCCCACCCAGAAGACGCCGCCCAGGGCAAAGGCAATCCAGACTTCGATCACTGCTCGACCGCCTTCCGTGCACGCAACGCATCCGCCACCACGGCGAGCGCCGCGGGGTCCCCGCGATCGACCAGATCGGGATTCGCCCCGATGCCGCGCAGCCACTCGCGCCGCTCGCGCTCCAGGCGCTGCGCCGTGACCGAGCGGGCCCGGGACCGGGCACCCCGGACCAGGATGAGGATATCCGCGGGCCGCACCCGGGCAACCGACGACTGGTAGTGCTCCACCACCGCATCCCGGGCCTCGGTCACCGTGACCCCGGCGAGCGCCGCGGACCAGGCCAGCTCCTCGATCGAGCGCCCCTCGGGCGTTTGCGGCGTCGTGCCGTTATCCAGCGATCGCGCGACCGCCAAGACCGCGCGCACCTCCGACCGGTTCATCGCGCCACCTCCAGCACCCGAGGCTCCATCAGGCTCTCCAGGACGGCAGCCGCAGCAGCATCCGAAGCATTCGCCCCCCCGCTCCGAGGCGGCATCGGGCCATCGTTGAAACCGTCTCGGTTCAGCCAGGTAGTCGGGTGCGGGATGAACGTAGCTTCGGGCAGATTCGGATCCATAGCGAACGCCACGGCCTGGCCAGTGATGACAGTAGCCGCCGCCGAGTAATCCGACTTCATTTCGGCCGCCACCCGGCCCACCGCCTTCTCGAACGACTGCCGCGCCTTCGGCTTGCCCACCTTCCTCGGATACACCTTCCAGAAGTCATCGAACAGGGCATCAGCAGCAGCCGAATCAACAGCAGAATGATCAATATCTTCTTTACTTAGTTCTTCTTTAACTTGGTTTACCTTATGCGTCGGATTATCCGGCGACGGTTTTCCAGGCGACGGTTTTCCAGTCAACGGCTGATCCACCGTGGACGGGTTTTCAGGCGACGGCGCGCAAATCGTGTACGTCGCCGCACCCATCCGGCCACCCTCATCCCGGGTCTGCTCCCGGGTGAGATAGCCGCGATCGACCAGATCGGCGATCGCCTTCCGAATCGCGTCGCGCCCCTCGGTGCCCCCCTCGATCAGGGTCCGCTCGGTGATAACCCATCCAGCTCGGTGCGACATGAGCGACGCCAGGAGGCCGCGGGCGCGATAGCTCAGCTCAGGATCACGTAGCCAGGTATTCGGGATCGAGGTATACCGCTCCTCGAACTCCAGCCGTGGGCGAATGATGGCCATTACGCACCGACCTCGGCCAGGGCCCGGGGGGACCCTTCCGCCAGCCAGGGGGCCAGGTCGCGGCGACGCTGAGCCGCTGCCGCCAGGCTGTGCGCGGTGCTGGCCGCCAGGCCGATTTCTGATGCCAGCGCGGCGATCGTGTACCCGGAATCCAGGGCGGTCTGCACCGCCTCGGCCAGCTTCGCCCGGGCCTGATCTGCCTCTACTTTTGCCCGGTCTGACGCGGTTTTGAACGCCTTCACCAAGACCAGGGACTCGGCCATATTGGCCTCGTTCTTTGCCATTTTTTACTCCAATATTCGGGCCGCCGAATGGGCGGGCAACTCGACCCTAGCCCATTCGGCGGCAAATATCCAACCGTCCGAATTTTTACCAGCCGCAGCGCCCGGAAGCCCCCGTGCACGGCCATCCGGCGCGTGCCCGAGGGCACAGGCCGAAGGCGTGCAAGACCTTCTGAAATAGCTTTCTCATGTTCACCTCCTCATTGTGATCTGATCCTACCTCAAACACTTTGCAAACCCCTATTGCAACATCATGCAAACCTATGTAAACTAAACATGTAGCACCCCACCGCAACCGAAAGGAACATCATGACCACCATTAGCCAGATCGGCACCCAGGCCATCACCCACTCGATCAACAACATCGGGGCGAACCTCCGGGCAATCGAGGGTGTGCAGATCCACGGCGGGACCGCCGACCCGATCGCCGGCCACGCCTCCTGGTCCTTCACCCCGGGATGGGGTCGCCGGGGCGATGAGGTTGGAACGCTGGTTTACAACTTCAACACCCGCACCGCAACCATCACCCGCCCGGACGGGGTGACCGTCCTAAAGGGCCTCGACCCTCGCGACGTGGCCACCGCATCCGAGGAAACCCTGACCGCCTAACAACCCAACCAGGGCCGCCCCGGTGCGGGGCGGCCCACCCAGGAAGGAGCACCATGATCCATAACATCGCAACGGCCCTGCTGTCGATCGCGGCCAGCGTGTACGCCGAGGAAATCCAGAAGGTCGCCAAGGTCAAGCTTCGCGGCGGCCGCATCGACTCCGATGGGAACGTGATTTGGTGCATGGAAGGCGCTGAGCACATGCACGTCTTCTACGCACCCTCCGAAGATTCGATCTACTTCCAGCCGCCCGGAGACGAATCAGCAGGGCTGCGCATACCGGCCCCCAGGCTGGTCGAATATACCGACTTGATCGCCGCCTACATCACAACTATCCGCAAGTAATCAACCCAAACGAAAGGACTGTCACCATGACTGTCGGATTCACCACCAGCTCCGCCTTAACCGAAACCGAAGAACTCCGCCGCCTGGCCGAACTGACCGCCGAAGCCAACGAAATCCAGGCCCGGCGTGCCGAGCGTAAGCGCCTCGCTGCCGAGGAAGAGCGCCGCCAGCGCGCGGCCGCCATCGCCGCCCGGTACGACATCCCCGACCCCGAGGCCCCCCTGGTCACGTTCAAAGTTTCGTTCCCCGGGTCCACGATGGTATACAGCTACGCCGGGTTGGCCTACTACAAGGGTCAGCGTCGCCTCTGGAATTTTACCGGGGCCAGCGCCCCCAACGGCCCCTGGTCGGGCCTGATCGCATGGGCACGAGCCAAGGATGCCACGATCACCGAGCTGGTTGAACACGCCGACTGCTAGCCACCCATCGCCCCGGCCGGGACTTCCGGCCGGGGCTCCACTCACAGGAGGAAAAATGGCACACGAAAACGAACCCACCGAACACTGCCGGCACTGCATTAGGCCCATCGTGCCAGCCCCCGATCATCACCCAGGAAGCGTCCGCGCTCGCAGCCATCACCTACCGCGGGATCCCGCTCATCGATGGCGAAGACTACGTGATCGCATACGGCACCGTGCCGGCCCCCGCCCTAATCAAAGCGATCGCCGAAATGGACGGCGAGACGATCGAGGAATACGACCCCTCGGCAGTCAGCCACACGAAGGCGATCGCCGTGGATGTCAGCGGCGAAACGTGTTTCCATTGGGACTCCGAAGCATACGCCACGGCGATCGACGCTGGCGCCGAACCCATCATCCTAACCATCTACAACCGATAGGAACATCATGAACATCATTGACCCCAACCGCCTCCTCTGGGACGTTGCCCACCGCGACGGCCACCGTCCAGTGACCGAAGCCAACGAGGGCGATACCGTAATCGTTGCCCTCGGGACCACCGTTGCCGGCAAGCCGGCAGATTTTCAGGTCGGCGTGTACACCCAGGGAAGCGCCGCCGATAGCTTCATCGTGCAGGTCGTCCGGGATGGGCGGTCCGGGGAAACCACTGGCGTCCGGGTGCTAAAGTCCGGTGCGTTCGGCTACGTCCTCGCCCGCGGCACCCTGGATGTGAAGTTCGGCGACATCGTGCACGTCGGAAGCCACGCGTTCACCCCGGACTTCCGCGACAGCTCCAAATGGCTCCGCCTGAACACCTTCCAGGGCGGCCTAGAGGAACGGCTAGCATCGCCCCGCGAAAACATCCAGATCGAACGACTGGCACCGGCCGAAACGCCCCCGGCGCCGCAGCACCTGCGGACGCTCCAGGCCCGCGGCATCCTCAACCGGGCAGAGAACCTCCTGGACGACTACAAAACCCGAATCCAAGAGATGCCCGACATTAGCTGGGTGCTGAACTCATCACACTCCCACGACGCGGCCCGACGAGTAAACCACCTGGCCGACTACCTCCTAGGCCAAAAGCGCCGTGACGCGGCCGCGCTCGCCGCATTGACCGAGGCCGCCGAATCCCACTCCCAGGAACAGGCCGCAAAGCTCCAGGCCCACCGCGACACCATCCGGGATCTGGAAGCCGAACGGGACGCCGCCGAAGCCAAAGCCAAGCGCCAGGCCAAAAAGATCCGGAAGCTCCAGGCCAAGCTGACCCGCTCCCAGACGGCCCGCCACGCGATCGCCACAGTGTCCGTAAATTCCGAATTCATGGAAGACGCAGCCGCCCGATCGGCCTACGGCCTGGAGCCCCGCATGAGCTGGAATGAGGTGGACAACCCCGGCGCGATCCTATACCGCCCCACCGGCGAAATGTACTACTTCCGAACTCGCCACGGCTGGAGCGAAATCAACCCCCGAGGTGGATCAATCGCCAAGAGCGCGCAAGCCCTCGCCCTCCTGTGGATCGATCCGGCCGCCAACCTCACCATGATCCGCAAACCCGACACCAACCAGTAAGGAACCCACCATGACCGAACAGACCATCGCCCTAACCGTCACCAACGCCTCCCTGGAAGCCCTCCAGGCCACCCTGGACGCCCAAGCGGCGCTTGCCAACCAGTGGCTGAAACAACCCGGCAATCCATCGTCCGCGATACCCGGGGTCCGTGCTGCCGCCGAAGGCATCAGCGACCTCGCCAAACAGGCCAAAGACCCCGACCGGATCATCCCCAGCGGCCCCGATGACACCGACGACCCCACCCCGCTACACCTCACCGTCGAACCCGAGCCGGAAGACACGACCCCGCTGCCCGACTGGGAAAAAATCAACCTGCCAGGCGCGATCATCGCCTACTCCTCACCGACCACCGGCAACACCGATATCCACGCCAAATGGGGCGATTCCTGGACATTGATCAGTTGCCACGGCCGACGAGTCCCAATCCCGACCGATGGCCTACGCCGGCTTTGGCATGACCCCGCCAACGTCGAACGCTTCACCATCCTCCAGCGCCCGGCATCCGCCCCCTACTACGAACCGCGATAAACAGACACACAAAAAGGCCCCCGTACTTTTGGTACGGGGGCCTTTTTGCTTCCCACCGAAGGAACATCCAGCCTCGCAAGAACTACATTAACACACTCTCCACCAACACCACACCAACCCCCGCAGCAATCGCCCGAGCCCGATCCCAACCGATCACCTCAAACCCACCATGCGAGTCATACAGCACCCACACCAGACGCCCCGAAGGATCCCGCCGGCGAGCCGGGAACCCCACCGGATCCACCCACCCCGGAACCCCAAACCCGGCCGCCACAGCATCCAACGGATTCCCCGTCTTCCACCCATGACACCCCGTGGTCCCCGACCCACACAACCGCTGACCATTCGCCGGCGACCACGACCCGCCCCGCGAACGCTCCTTGCGATGATCCCACGACATAAACCCGTCGCCCCGACCACACAACACGCACCACGGATCCCGCTGAAAGACCAAACGCCGGCCGGTTGCCTCCTCACGACGCAACTCGGCCGGCGTTCGCTTCGGCACCTTCGGACCGATCATCGATGAAACCCCCGCTTCGGCTGCCGGCGGTACTCCCACGACCTCGGCTCGTTCGGCTGGACCACATGCTCCCGAGCCTTCGCCGCCCGACGCAGCTCCCGACGCAGCTCCTGTTCCTCCTGCCTGGTCCGCGGCGCTCGCCGCAGCTCCACCTGCTCACTCACGCGCGACCACCTCCCCCGAACGCATCCCGGAACAGCCGGCGCACCCGCCGCGGCAAGCTCGGGACCTTCAGGACCAGGAGCAACGGCCACACCCACGCCAGGAACACCCGACGTGCCTGAAGGTGCTGATCCTCGAAGTCCTGCCCGCCCTGAGCGACCCCCCACAAGATCAGAGACGCCAGCGACCAGGCCAAAGCCCCGACAAGATAGAGCGCCAAGAGCACGGTCCAGATCATCACGCTGCCCCCACCCGCCACTTACCCCGAGCCCGGCCGCAAACCTTCCGGTGCTCCAGCACCAAACCCAACGCCTCGGCGTCCTGGTGCCCCTCTGCCGCGCTCTCGTACACCGTATAGCCACAACCACACCGGCTATACCGCGTACGGCCGTGAGGCAGCCTCACAGGCCGCAGCGCCTTATCCCGAGCAAACGACTTGCCTTCCATCACAACCACCAATCCCGGCCGAAGCCGAACAACGAAGGGGGCCGCATCACGCGACCCCCTCCAAGCTATAGAAAATTACCCGAAGCATCCAGCTCGAACAGACCAACCTCAACCTTCGCGGCCATCCTGGCACCATCCGCATCCCGAACCAGATGGTCTAGCAGCGCCTCCGCAAGCCGCGGCGGGACTGCATTACCGATCTGCAAGAACTGTTTGCCCTTGCCCCCCTGGAACGGGAAATCGCTAGGGTAGGTCTGGAGCGTGGCAGCCTCGGCGACGGTGAGCCGTTCCGGCGCTTGGTCCTCGCTCACCCACTTCATACTGTCCGCCTTGCTCGTTACGGTTGATGCTGGTTGGGCCGCTCCGCGCTCGCCGCGGGCGTCCGGGTCCCCTCCGGTGCCGTAGTTGGATCTCAGCACGACCCGCTTCTGGACCCAGTCGGGCCGGTCGGTGTAGCGCGACAGCTTGGCGATGGGCTCCGCGCCTCCGGTCTCGGTGCCGCCACCTGTGATTGTGGGGCTGGGTCGCCCCTTGAGGCCCCACCCGAGCGCTTCGGCCATGCTCACCCAGGGCAGCACGCCAGGATCAAGCTTTTCCGGGGTCCGAGTGTGAAACCTTGAATGAGTCGGTGCAGGGAAAGATGCCTCGGTATCGGCAGAAGCGAGCAAGATCGCCCGCTTACGCGTTTGGGGGACGCCGTACTGCTCAGCCTGGATGCTGCCCGTCACCACCGAATAGCCGAGCCCTCTAAGCGCCTCGGCACACGCCTCCCAAACCGGCAGCACCGCGGGGACCTGCTCCCAAACAATGCGGCGCGGGCGATGTTTGAACGCATAAGCCAGCGGCATAAGCACCAAAGCGGTGCGCGGATCAGTCATCACGCACCCCCCGTCATGCCGCCAGCGTGCGCAAAATCAGCCTTCCGCGCATCAGCACGATCCGTCCGATGGTTATCCAACGCGCCGGCGATCGAATCCAGCATCTTCCGACAGAACCGCTCCCGCTGCTCGGCCAGCAGGAACTCCAGATTCAACCGGTGCGCCTCATCCGACGCCCGAGCGATCTGCTCAGCCTCCACCCGAGCCATCTGCTTCCCATTCGGCAGCAGCTCGGCACGCAACCGCACCGTCTCCCGATCCACATACCGCTGATAGTCCGCCTTCGCGCGCGCAAACGTCGCGCCGGCCTCCCGCAGCTCCCAGGCGAACACATACCGCATCGCCGTCAGCTTCGCGCCGTCCTGCCCGAACGCCACCGGGCGAACCGAATTCACCAGGCGTACGTGCACCGGGTCCTCCGGGTTGGGATTCTCGATACCAATCGACCGCAGCGCCGCATAGCACGCGGCCAAGGTCATTTCATCCATGATTTGCTCCTAAAAAGAATGCGGGGGCCGGGCCTGAACCCGGCCCCCGCGGGACTTCACTACTTGACGGTTGCGCCCAGCTCCTCGGCGCGCGCGATCAGCGCGGCCGACAGCGCCACCGTGGCACCCTCCGGACCCGAGGGGTGCGGAACCTGCACGTTCAGCTCACGCTTTTCCGCTACCTGCCGGTAAAGCGCCTGCATCTGCGTCACGGTGGTCGCCGCGGCCGCGATCGCCATCCAATCCTCACTGGCCACCGCGGGGGCCTCCGGGAGCGGGGCATCCGCCGGCGGGGCAGCAGGGGCCGCCGGCTCGGGCGCGGGCTCGGGATCCGGCACCCGCGGGGCCTCCTGCACCACGATCGGATCCGCCGCGGGCTCGGGCACCTCGACCACCTCGGACGGCCCTGCCGCCAGCGGCACCTCCGCCACCCCGACCGGCTCGGCCGGCGGAAGCTGCTCGCGACGCTGGACCGGCGCCACAACAGATCGAGTCGGGTTATCCGCCTGAGCCATCTCCTCCGACGAATACAGGCCCGACAGATCCTGGGGGAACGCCCGACGCAGCGCCAGCATCTCGGCACACTTCGCCAACATCACATCCCCCATCTTCGCCCACATGGAATTGACTTCCTCGCCGACGATCTGACCGCGCTCCCAAATGCCCTTCATCTGCACATAGGAATCCCACCGCGCGACGCCGTACACCGGATCCCGGAACCCAGCCCGCCACACGCCAACCCGGGCCGCTGCCGGATACCCCGGCTCCAGCCACACGTCCTTCCAGACGCCATCCGGCCCGCACCACTGCGCGGGGGTCTGGCCCTGGTAGTCGCCCGACTTCTCGGCGACCAGGCGTGCACCGTCGATGCTCACCTGGATAGTCCACTTCGGGCCACCCTTACCACCGCGCGGGATGCAATAAATCTGCCGCGCAATAGGGTCCAGACCGGTCCGCCGGCACTGCGCCAGGAACGTCTCAATCACGCCCTGATCCGCGATCACCGCCGGCTTGTTGTTGCCCGGGTGGAACACCAGGCCGATCGCATCCGCCAGGGCCCGCTGGCGCTGGTCCCACTTCGAAACATCCGAGGTCGTGGGGAGCTTCCCCAGGTCCTCCGAGCTGTGCACCTGTACTTCGGTCATTACTTCGCCTCCTTCGGCTTCGGAGCGGTCACGCGCAGCGCGGCCGCCTTTTTCGTCACGGTCGCGGTTACGATCTTCGGCGCAGCGGCCACGGCCACCGACCACTGGTCAGCCACAGCAGACTCGGCGGTACGCGCCGCCTCCACCGCAGCCCGGGCGTCCTCCAGATCCGCCCACAGCTCCGGGTTAGCCTCCCGAGCCTTGTCCAGATCCGGCTCACTCCGGGAGCCCAACTCCTCCGTCGGAGGCGAATAAGACACCAGCACGCCCGACTCACCCCGCTCTGACCACACGCGATCGCCCAACAGCTCCTTGATCTTCGCGCCAGCCGCAGCCTTCGCGCTCGCCGCCTCCTTCTCGGCCTCCATCGCGGCCGCATAGTTCGCAGCCTGCTCATCGATGAGGGCGGACAGCTCGGCGGCCGCAGGATCCGACGCAGACTCGGCCGCGGCACCCTTCGCCGCGTCCTTCGCCTCCGCGGCATCCTTCCGAGCGAGCGCAGCCGAGGCCGCCTCAACCAGCTCGGCGATCCGCTTGTCGTCCCGCTCGACCACCCAGACCCGCGGCTCAGCCTCGACCGGCTTCGGGCCAGCCTCGGGCCACCCCGACCAGTCGTCGTCGTGCTGCTCGTAGACGTACAGCGCCCGGTAAGCGCCCGTGGTGTGGAGCTGCCACTGGATTTGATCGCCATAGCCGGCAGACCGGAACCCAGCAGCTCCCGGGGCCATCTGCTCGGGCGACTTTTTCCCGGTCTTCACCTCGCCGAGCACCAGGCCCATAATGTCCTGGCCCCAAAGATCCGGCGTGGAAGCGAACCGCAGGTTATCGGCCGCGGCAATCAGGTAGCCGCACGTCTCCAGGCCATACCCACCCAGCCACTTCGCGATTTCCGGCTCTCGGCGCTTGCCCCACTCGGTGTACTTGTTCCCGCCGAACGCCTTCCCGCCCTTGCCCATCATTTCCTTGGTCAGATTGGCCTTGGTCGCCGCCGACGCCTCGGGAAGACCCTTCACGCGGGTAGCCGTGATGACCTGCTCACGGGCCACCAGCCACGCCTCACGGTTGCCGTCATGGCCAAGCACTCGGCCGGACTCCTGGAACGGTGCGACGATATCGGTTACGGCGATCACAGGTCTGCTCCCTCAGCCAGAACGCGGACAATTTCCACGTCTTCGGTCATTTCTGCCCACGACTTCGCGCGGCAGGTGCCGGAGTCGATATCGTGGACCATCCACAGTGAATCGCCAGCAGGGTCGCGACGATAGAGCACGCCAACCTGGCGGCACCCGTCCAGCTTCACCACAGCGCCCAGATTGTCGGGGATCGGGTCCGTGCCACCAGTGATAAGACGCAGCGCCATTACTCGCCCTCCCCGTCCACGATCGCCAGCGCCGGACGATCGCCCTCGGGCTCCTCCAGCGGCTCCTCAACCGTGCTGGACGACAGATCGATATCCAGAGCCGTCGAACCCGTGCGCGCCTGGTAAGCCCGCGCCAGGATGTCGTGCAGCAGCTCCTGGTCCTCCTCGGTCAGAATCGGCTCAATCGCCTTCACCTGTAGCTTCGGGTGCACGTCGCCGTCGCGCTGCGTGAGCTCCACAACATCCCACGCCACCACCGTCAGGATCGGCGCGGTTCCGTTCTGCTCATACCGGCGCACAGCATCCCGGGTCATCTCGACCGGGGACAGCCCGTTACGGTCTTCCTTCGGCAGCTTCGCAGCAATCTTCACAGCCATTTTTACTCCTAGTTCG
This sequence comes from Scaptomyza reducta, assembly GCA_035044485.1. Taxonomy (NCBI): domain Eukaryota; kingdom Metazoa; phylum Arthropoda; class Insecta; order Diptera; family Drosophilidae; genus Scaptomyza; species Scaptomyza reducta. The sequence goes on from JAWNNV010000349.1 coordinate 15,629, forward strand.
TGTTACCAATACGGGCCAGCGGTCGCCGGCCTCGCGAGCCCCCGCCCGGCACCGAGCCGAGCCACTGGGGAGCACTCATCGTGCACGGGGGCAGTCTTGCACCTACCCCCGACGCCACCACCGACGGCGACGCGCGGGAGCCTCGGCCGCGGGACGCGAGTAGCGCTCTACCGCCCACTTTGCCGCCAAGATTTCGGCGCGATCACCGAACGGGAACGCCGGATAACCCCACAGGCCCTCACGGTTGGCCAAGCTAAACGCCCGCTGAATCGCGTCACCCCAGGTGCGATAAGCGGCAACCATGTACAGGGGTCCGCCCACCGGATACTTCACGTAGACGCCCCACGTTCCACCGTGCCAAGTCCGCTTCACTACGTACTTCCTCAAAACGGGGTCACCTCCCCGGCCATCCCCCGATAAACATCGGCCACCTGCAACCGGGCGACTGTATCCAGATCCAGCGGGAACCCGGTCAGCCGGCGACCCAGCAGCGCCAACGACGCGCCGTCGGCCTGGTTGTGATCCGTGATACTCGGCAGCGTGCCCGAGATGCCCTCGATCACCCGCGCCTTTTTCGCCGCTGACACCTGACTAGGAGTCAACCCGGCACGCTTCACCGACGGCAGATGGCCGGCGGCGTATTTCTCGCGCGCCGTGGGCGTCACCTGCATCACCGGGATACCCCGCTGGATAAGCGCGGCCACGATCGACCACCAGAGCCCGGCCCGCTCGTGCGGCTGGCCGTTCTTCGACCCCATGCTAGGCCCCTCGATGATGGCCAGGCCCGGGCGTTCCTCGAAAGAGTCAACCCAGTCGGTAGCCCCGACGGCAATCGCGTTGATCCGGGCCAACCGCGCGGCCGGGATTTGGCTGGTCGGCTTGGATTTGATCGTGGTGGCCGCCGCGATGCCGTCAGCCAGGTAGCAAAGGCCCGTGGCGGTCAACGATGAGTCGATACCGAGCACCGCGGGGCCCTTCATCGGCCGCACCCCCGAGCTTCAATAAAGGCGATCCGCGCACCAGCCATGCACACCGACGCCGCAAACAGCGCACCGAGCGCCGACAGGCCGTCGAAAACCGCGGGCGCACCGTGCGCCCAGCGAATCATCTGAACAGCCAGGATGAGGATGACGGCCACCAGGCCAACAACAACCGCCAGGGTGAGGCGCGCCACTTCGCGCACCCGCGCCCGGCTCATCGGTCTTCACCTTCCGGGGTGCCGAGGTACCGGGCGTACACGTCGCCGCGCCCCTCGGACCCGTTGCGCAGGGTCGCGGCGAACTCGCCCTTCGCAGTGCCGGCGTACAGCCCGTTCTTGATCCGAGTAACGGTGGACCGGACAACATCCTCACCCACCAGCGTCCACAGCTCGGAATCCGCCAGGACTCCACCGGCGCGTAGTTCGGCCAGCTTGCGGGCGATTCCGTTCGTACCGGCAGGGGGGAGGGCAACGGCGCGGAGGCCGGTGCCGGCGGGGTGATCGGACTTACTCATATGTTTCTCCTCATGTTTGAATCCGGTTCGCTACCGATTGCCATGAGTCTACATAGGTTTGCATACGTTCGCAACCGAGTACGCAAAAAAGGGGCGGCTCCCGAAGGAACCGCCCCAAAATTAAACCGAAGAACCCGACCCCACGCCCGCCTGCGGCGCGCCCCGAGGGGCCGCACCCAGTCCGAACAGCGTAAGAAACGCGTTCACCTTCTCGTTTGCCATGATCTTCGTGATGACCGTCTGCACCGCGATCACCTGAACCGCGACCCCGACCAGCCAATCAGCCGGGAACGAATCATTCACGATCAGCAGCACTGGCGGTATCGCCGTCAGCGTCGCCAGGATCCCGGAAAAAAGCGTTCTCCACACCCGCTGATTGCGATACCAGATCGCGCCACCAGTATCGGCCCTATGCCTTGCCATCATCCCTCACTTCCCCCGGGCGATCCCGGGAACTTTGGCAGCTCCGAAACCGGAACGCCACGATTTATCGCCACCTGCCGAGTCTCCGACAGGGCCTCCTGCAACTGCCGGCGGTGCGCCGCCTCACGCTCATAGCGGCGCACCCAATCATCCAGCGCCCGACGCTTCCGCATCGAATGCCCCGTGACGCCCTGCCACACCTTCGCGACGATCTTCGGGACCAGAACCGTCCCGCCAACCGCAGTAAGGATCGTGGCCAGCGTCTGCACCGTGTCCACGCGCTACCCCCTTGGCTCAAAATCGGCACCGCGGACCATCGCCCACCGCACCGCAAACAGCATCCCCGCCAAGATAGTCACACCCACCAGCATCGAACTAGCGCCCGCGGCCGCCACGACCACCGCCGCATAAATCGCCAACCCCACGGCCGCCGAACCGATCGCAATCCGCTCAGTGCCCCACCAGCCGGGGAAAACAGCCACCAGGCCCACGACCCCAGCCAGGGCCAGGAAAATCGACCAGGCCCACGACAGCGCCGCGCCCAGCGTACCTTCCACGATCCGCGGTGGGTCAAACATCGTCCACACCGCAACAATCAGCGTCACCAGGTAAACCAGGAAATAAATCGCCTTCAGTAGCCGCGGCTCATGGACACGCGCCCAAACCCCGAGGCCCCACGCCCACACCGTGGCCACCAGCCCCGAGGTCATCCCGCCAGCCGCGAACCCGCGGCCCGCAGCATCGCATCGACCACCCGAGGGGTAGCCGCCTCCAGCGCAGCCGCCAGCGCAGCCGGGTCAACCTCGGCGTTCACGGTGTAATCGATCGTGTTCCCCTGCGCCGCCAGCGCATCAGCGATCGCCGCACGCAGCTTGTCGCCATCCAGCGTCGCCCCGGCCATCGTGGATCGAAGGCAAAGGGCCAGGAACGAATTGATAATGTCGTGCTCGGCATCCAGCATGTCATCAGTGCCCACCACGGAATCACGCGCGCGGCGCTCCAGCAGCCCCCAAATCTGCATGTTGGGAACCCAGAACGAACCGTAGCCGGTGATGATTCGGCCGGACAGGTGGGCGTTGCTCGACGTCGGTCCGGTCCAATAGAGCTTGAACATAAGATCATCCTTTTCTGAATCGTGCGGCGCCGGAGGCACCACCGGGGCATCCGGCCCCATTACGGTGTGCCCGAGGTAAGCCCCCGGGCCGTATGCGTACCCCTCGAATTTGAGGTGTGGCCACGCGCGGCGGAACTCGGCCGGCGTCACGGTGCCCGTGCGGCCGCGGATGGGCAGGTCGATCGTCGCGATACGGCGATCAGCGGTAACTAGGGCGATATGCCCCGCGTCACCCCATACCCGCTTACCGTCGCGCGTCCACCAGCCCATAACATTCGACCAGTACAGGACCGACCCGGGCGGCGCATCCTCCAGCACCATCCCCCGGATCGCCCCATGGCTCCGAGCACCTGCCAGGGCATCCGTCGCCCACTGATATCCGCCATTCAGGCCGTCCGACTTTGGCCGGCCGAACGCATCATGAACCCGAGCCAAACACGTACCCGGGGTGACCGCACCCATGCCCGCCAAGCGAGCCGCAGCGGCCTTGCCGTCCAGCGTCTGAGCATCAGGGAATCGAGACAAAATTAATCCCGTCCAGATTCACCGTGGCATCCGCAGCCGTGGCAATCCTTCCATTGGCGTTGACAATAACCACACCCGCCGTGGTTCCGGTGCTGTTTTGCATCACGGCGTATCGTCCCTGCCGATCCGGTGCGGCATCAGTCGGTATATCCCCGATAGAACCATCGGAAACCCGCGTCTGGACCCGGCCGGACAGCGACGTTCGCCCGTCCATAACCCGCCACCTAGGCGTCAACCCATCGGCCACGAAAACATTTGGCAGCAGCGGGATGTTCACCCACCCAGTATCCGAGGTGAGAGACTGCCGCCATACCCCGCCACGCATGATGTAGCTTGCCCACGTGTCCAGGGCGGTAGCACGCGAGCCCGGCGCCGCCGATACGGCGTTGGGCCCCGTCAGCTCGGCCGCGGTGCGAACCAGCAGAATCCCGCCCACCAAAGTCGTAAATGGCTGCGTGGGGTAAATGACCACCGCGCTCTGGGCTGTCGAGGTAGCACCAGCCGACACTAGAGCCGAGCCAATCTCCAGTGCGCCGGCGGGGATAGCAGGCTTCACTGCGGAAGCCGGAGGGGCCACGGCACCCTGCCTAACCCCGATCTCAGGAACATCCGACCCATCACCGAGGGACGAAAAACGAGAACGAACGTAGATGACGTCCCATCTTGCATTGGAAGACGGGGCCGGGGTCGTATCGATAACAACCGCGCCATCGTTCGCAACCAGCTCGGCGCGCAACGCCTCACGCACGCACACCGCCGCAAACGAATTGACCTGATACGCCATGCGGGAAGTACTTGCCACGATTGCGGCCGTACCCGAAACCGTCGGCAGAACACCAGCACGCGGCGCACCATTCGCGCCCGAAAAAACCTGGCCCGCGACCAGCACGCGAGTATCCAAAATCGGCAGCCCCGACGGGAGACCCGTGGGGAAACTATTTCTGACAACCATGATGTATTCCTATCCGCTAAAAGTAACTTGGATCGTGATCTGCGCCATGTTCCCCGCCATCTGCGGGAAAGCGCCCGGGTTGCTCGGGTTGCCCTGGATCTGCACCGTAAGCGACCCGCTACCGCCAGTGATGTTACGGGCATGAGCCGCGGTCACAATATTGTTGACCACCGAAGCGCCAGCATCCTTCGCCGCCGGCACCGCGCGACCAGCAGACCCCGCGATAACCACCCGACCCTCCAGCACGGCAAGGCCGCCGCTGGTCAAATCGGCAGCAGCCAACGTACCCAGCGCCATAACCGTCGCCTTCGTCTTACCCGGAGGGAACGGGATCGAAACCGTGGCATAGGTCACCCACCCGCCACTCATGCCAAACCCAGTGTTCACCGCCGTATCAGCAGCCGGCACCGGCAACGCAGCCATCGCCGCTTGCAGGTTCCGCACCGCCTGAGCCGACTGCGTACCGGAAGCAGCCTGCAAATCCCGAAGCTCACGCGCCAGATCATCCAACGCGTTCTTGAAATACCGGAAATCCCCGGGAGGGGGCATCGGATCAGCCATCGTAAACATCTCCACACGTAATCGTGGCCCAGTCGCTATCCAGGCTCACACCAATCTCCAGAATCCGGTGCCGATACGTCGCGTCCACAACATACGGATCGCCGGCAACCACCAAATCCACCAGGTCACCCACCGCGAACTCCGATAGCATCGGTGCCCGATCCAACGAGAATGTGAACGATCGGAACTCCAGCGGCCGGTCCGCCGTACGCAGCGCCTCGACCGCGTAAGCATCCAACGTGGCCTGCACCGATACCGAAGTGCGCGACGTGTCCACCGTCTCCAACAGCGGATATCCAGAACCAACCAGGGCCGGGCTATAAGCCATAGCCACCAGCACCTGGTCATCACTCCGACCACCAACCCCCCAAGACAGGGAAGCCATGTTCGATGGATCCAGATTCACCGCGACCCCCTGGCCCGCAGCGTCCGGGGCAGACGTTTCCCAGGTGAACACATCCGGCCCAACCAGCCGAGGCTTCGCAGCAGACCCAGAACGCATCCGCCAGCCGAACTTGGAATCACTCACCCGGTAAAGATCGAACGCAAAATCCGGACCGTTCTCAACCTCGGAAAGCTGAGATAAGGCCTCGTCTAGCTGCTTCACATCAACCGCAGCATAATTGCGCTCATTGGTCCCCGCGCGATCAGCCTCAAACACGATCGGATAGCTACTGCCCGGCCAGGTCATAGCCTGCTGCACGAGGCGCTTCCCAATGGTCCCCAGATCCACGCCACGAATGTTCGTATCCATCGCTGTCTCCGGGTAGCCATCAGGCCGAACCAGGCTCGTAAACAATGCCTCCCGAGGAAGAATCGACCGCTTTTTGAAGATCGACCGGATGCCGGCCGCCGTCAGCGTCAGCTTCCCCTCGTCGCCCTGGTAGTTGTGCGGCTGAATCGGACCGCCCATCCAGCGCCCGTTCACCCCATAGGCAATCGAGTGCTTCCACGGCGTCCCCAGGTTCCGCCAATCCTCCGCCACGGTAGCTGGATCCGTCATATCCAGAACCACCGAAACCGAGTCAGCATCATTTAGTCGAAGACTGCCCGTAGCCGACTCGGGCTCGAACTCGGCAACAACTTGTCCGGTCAACGTCTCGAAAATAAGCAACTGCTGATCTACCATGCTGACCGCACCACACCCGCCATATAAGGATCACCCAGCGGGCGATCAATCGCTATCTGAACAGACGAACCCTGCCCCGGCGGCACCTGCCACCACTCGCGCATGACCAGGTATCGAGACACGTCCGAAACCCCGTCGATCGAGGCTCGGCGCTGCGCAAAATCAACTTCGACATACGACCCGGCAGCCACCGGGAACGCGAAGCTGACCCGGCGCTGGCGATCCACGTCGGTGAGCGTGAACCCATCGAACCCGCCATACACCCGGAACATCGGGTTTGAACTTTTCGTGCCCCGGTTCTGGAGAATGATTCGCCCATCCGACCCGGGCGCACCCTGCCAAACGGCAGGCCATGTGACCGGCCACACCAGACCGCCACCCGGAAGCGGCGGCCGGGCAATCTGCCACACATCATCAACCGAGTACCGCAGCGGATCCCGCGCCAACAGATCAAACGCCATCGTGGCCACGCGGCGGCCGCCCCGGTAATCACCCAGGACGGCCGCCTCAACCGTAACCAAACGCTCCGTCACCCCGGCCGGATCAGAAACCCGAACCGGCACCGGCCCATCAAACCCGATGGAAGCCAGGTCTTCCTGCATCTCCAACAGCTCGACCTCTGACCGAGGATGCAGGATCGCCCGAAACGATATCGGAAGCGCCGGCCGGAACACCCGAGAAACCCCAAACGCGCCATGCGCCCGGGGCCTCTCAGTCACCCCGCTCTTTTCTTGCGGAGTATCGCGCCACCCAATCAGGTCCGAGAACCCGAGGCCGCCGGCGGTCGGGCGATCCCTGAACACCCGACCGCCGAGAATCAGCGTCGTCTCACTCATGCCGTATTCATTCCTCTCTGTGCCTCCCGAATAAACGCCCGCATCTGCAACGTCGGATCCGAAGTGGTCGGAAGGGTTATGTTCTGCTGCACCATCGGCGCCACAGTGCTACGGCCGCCAACCGCGCCAACGGTCAACGACGGATTGAAATTTCGCAACGAAGACGCCTCAAAATTCATCGCACCATCCTCGAATCCAGTGGTGAACTGCTCAGCCAGACTTGCACCACCGTCGGCGACAGCGGTCCAACCCGAACCCGAGAACGGGCCTCGCTTCGCTGGGCTGTGAGGGAAAAAACCACCCACCCAATTCATCAGGCCACTCATGGCGTCGCCGACCATCTTGAACGACCCCGTAATGCCGTCCACGAAACCGCCAATCAGGTCCTTTCCGGCGTTCACCAGCCAGTCTCCAACCCCAGAGAAAATGTCCCCAATGGTCTTCGGCAATTCCTTGAATACCGAAATAACAGTGTCGATAATTCCGCCGACAGCCTGCCCAAAGCCGTCAAAAATTTTCTGAACCCCGCCCCAGGCGCGCTCCCAGTCACCCGAGAAAACGCCCACGACAAATTCGATCAGGCCGGTCAGAATTTTCAGCAGCCCCTCGATCACGGGCATCAGTTTTTCGATGATCATCGTGGCGAACGCGAGCACCGGCGGCAGGATGGCCATGAACAGATCGATCAGTGGCGGGAGGATATCCGCCACCAAATTCACCAGCATGGGCAGCAGCGGAAGGATGGCCGCCAGCAGATCCAGGATTACCGGGACCAGCGGCAACAGGGCCGTAATCAGGCCCATAAAAGCCTCGATCAGGACCGGCAGCAGCGGGGCCAGTGCGGTCAGAACCTGCCCGACCAGCTCCCCGAGGAACTGCAACAGATCGCCGACAATCGGGATCAGCGGCAGCAGCGCGGGGATCAGCACCTTGGCCGCGTCCAGAATCGCGGTACCCAGAGCATCCGCCACCTGCACCAGAACCGGCATCAGGGCCTCCAGGATCCGCCCGATAACACTGAACGCATCCATCGCCAAGCCAGCCAGCGGCGGGATGAGCTGAGCGACGATCGGAGCCAGACCAGCGATCAGATCCGCGATGACCGTAAATATCGGCGCGATCGACACCAGGGCGTCCCCGAGGACCGGCCCGAGGACAGCGACCAGATCCGCGATCGACTCGCCTAGGACTACGATGACAGGCCCGAGCGATTCCATGACCGAACCGAGCGCGTCCCAAAGAACCTTCCCGGTTTCGATCATCGAATTTCGGAATGGCTCGCTTGTAGCAGCCAGGCCGACGAACGCGCCAATCAGGATCCCAACCGGCCCAGTCACCCCAGTGAACAGCTTGCCGAGAATCGGCAGCTTCGACAGCAGCGGCAACATGGCGCCGGCCGCGATGCCAATAACCGGGCCAAAGTTGCTCAGTATGGACATGATGCCACTGGTATCGCCGTCCCCAGCCTTCAGGACTTCCTTTAGGGTTTTGAACTTCTCAGATATACCCTCCAGCCAGGGAACCAGCTTAGAATCGGCCAGCTCGCCAAGCCGATTGAAGAACGGTTCGACCGCGGCCGACGCCGCACCCATACCGTCCTTCACCACATTGGCAACCGCGATAAATGACCCCTTGAACGGGGTAAGGATCGTGGCACCGAACTTGGAAAAAGACGTTCGCATGTTCGCAAACGAACCCGAAACGGTTTTACCCATTTCGGTCGCCACGTCACCCGACATGTCGCCAACGACCTTGACGAACGTGGCCGCATCGACCTGGCCATCGCTAACCATCTTTTTCATCTGCTCAGCGCTGACACCATACGACTCGGCCAGCTTCTGCATGATTGGCAGACCGCGATCGCCGATCTGGTTAATCTCGGTCATCGACGCCTTGCCCGAGGTCGTCACCTTGTTCAGGATCGAACCCATTTCGGACATACCGACACCCGACGCAGCAGCAGCAGCAGCCGTCGTTTTCAGGTAGCCCGCAAGCTGCTCACCAGGCTTCACGCCTGCTGCAACAGCCGAAGCTGCAACACCTGCCGCGTCACCGAGAGAGAACGCCGTCCCATCCACCGAAGCGGAAGCGTTGTTCATGATGACCTTGACATCTTCGGCCGAGTTGCCCAGACCTCGAAGCTTCGCCTCGGCGTTGTCAATGTTCGTCATTCGGGTCCAGCCGCCGGCCAGAGCGCCGGTCAGCGCACCAGCCACCACCACGCCAGCACCCTTGAACATGGACCCGAGCGACGACGCCACCTGGCCACTGAAGTCCCGCAGTGCCGACATGCCAGCCGACCAGCCAGACGCCGCCAGAGACGCCGCGCCACTCACCACCGGACCCAGACCGCCGAACAGCGACCCCATCGATGAGACGCTAGTCCGAACGGCATTCGACATCGGCTCAAACCACTTGGCCGCCGGCGCGAACGTCCGCCCTATCGCACCACCAACAGCGGAAGCGCCGCGGGAGATACTGCCCCATGCCGAGGTGAACGGAGCTGCGATCGCCGAACCAGCCCGGGAAGCAATCGCCCCCATCTCGCCAAACGCGCCGCGCGTGATACCGCCCAGCGTTCCCAAAACCCCAGTCGATTTCAGGAACGACGCATTCACGTCCTTCCATCCCGCAGCGAAATTCGCCAGCCCGTTACGAAGGGGGCCAGTCAGAGTGCGCCCAACCAGCGACACCGGGGCCAGCATGCCCTGGACATCCCGAAGGAACCCCCGAGCTCCCGAACCCTTCATCGCCGAATCGGTTACCGCCGTGGCCTGCGCAAGCGCCTGCTGCGCGTTCCGCAACCGGAGCGTGGACGCCTCGGTGTTGGTCTGTGCCGCGGACAACCGACGGTTCGCCGCCTCCAGCCGCTCCTCAGCAGCGATCACCTTCGCCGAATCAGCCGCACCCGTCTTCCGGGCCTCATTCAGCCGAGCCTCCGCCACCCGAACAGCACCGGCCGCATCCTGCTCCTTCAGCCGAGCCGCGCTCAGCTTCTGAGACTCAGACGCGATCGCCGAATTGAGCTGCCGAATCACCGCGACCGGCTGCCCCGAGATGTTCGATGTCATCGACCGAGAGAACGACTTACCCGACTCAGCACCGGCCTTATCAAACCCGGTTTTCATCTTCGCAGTGGCCGACTTTACCGCGCCGCCCGCTTCCTTCTCGATGTACTGTTTGGAACCCTTCATGGTCGGGAACACGCTCAGCGCAGCGGAACCGACGATATTTACACTCACGCACTCCTCCTATCCGGGAGCGCGCACGCTACCCAAACACCGATACCTCGGCCAGACGCTCCAGCGCCGCAGCCTTTTCTTCCTCCGTGGCCGGCTCCTCGCTAGGATCCTTCCACGGCCGGGCCAGCTTCACGGGCTGCCCCTTGGTCTTGTCGCGGTTCATCTCCGCCCACGCCTCCACCATCATCAGGATGGCGAGCTCGTGATATTCGGCTGGCCAGTCCCAGCCCCTCAAACTCGTCGTGAAATGCGCCCGGCCCTCGCGCTGTAGCTCACGCAGCAACACCAGCGCTTCGCCCCACGAAACAATCGGGCCGATCGAATCCAACCCCAGGCCGAACCATCGGCGGAAGTCAAAAACGATCGGCCCGTAATGCTCCGCGATTAGTCCTCCGAGCGCTCGGATTCCCCCAGGCTCAGCCCCTGCTTATCGGCCATCGCCTTCTGGTACGCGGTGAACATCGCAACCATCTTGGAGATGGGCACCTCGTACAGCCCAGAGATGGCATCCTTGCCCGCCAGCACCTCGATAATCGCCTCGAACTCATCGACACCAACGGCGTCACGCTCCTCCGCGGCGGCCTGGATCTTCTTGACCTGCCCGAAGGTGGGATCGATGGTCAGAGCGAAGGCCGGCCCGCCAGCGGGGCTCACGACGAACTTATCTTCCACGACCTGCCAGAGCGGCTTGGGGCCGGGCTCCGGAGCGTTCGCGGCCGCGCCCTCGGCGCGCTTCGGGGTGGCCACAGCCTTGGCTTCAACAGTCTTCTTATCGGCCATTGTTTTCTCCTAAATCTAGATATGAGTAAGCGGGGAGGGATGGCCCCTCCCCGCTCGGTACTACTTCTTGCCGGAACCCGAGGTTTCGGCGGCCGGCTCATCGGCCGCGACGCGAGCCGCACCAGCAGGCGCGGACGGGTCGATGACCCACTCACCGAAGTGGCCGTTTTCGATCAGCTCGGACGGCTTCACCTCGAAGGTGATGGTGTAGCCCATGATTTCACCACGGGTTGACTTCGACTCCACCACGGACTGAACGGTGACCTTCGGCCCGACCCGACGGCGAACCACGCGGTTCTTGAACACTTCCTCGGTGAACAGGACGTACTCCGTGGAGTGACCACCACCGTCCACGATCAGGAAGCCGTTGACGTCCGGCTTGCGACCGTAAACGATCTCACGCACGAATGCATCGGTCTGAGCCGCGGTCACCGCGACGGTGACGTTTGCCAGACCCGACGGGATCGAATAGCCCTGCTGCCAGAACTCGATCGGGTCGCCATCGGCCTCCCACTTCCACTCCGGGCCGCCGTCCTGGGTCAGCAGACCGATCCGCTTAAAAGCGGCATCCAGAGTAAGCGCGACCTTGCCGCCCTCCTCGGGAGTCGGGAACACGGTGCCGCTCGGGGCAAGACCGATGTTCCCACCAATCGGGACCGCGACAGCGGACAGGTTGTTACCTGCATCATCAACAGACACTATCTGTTTCCTCCTCTACCCCTAGGGGCGATAACGGGTGAGACAACCTCACCCACACAAACCAGCTCTACGGTGCCGTAGAACCTCGCTTCCGGGCCAACCGCGGCCACCTGATAAGGCCCATAGCGCCCATCAGGATCAGAGGCTGCCACCGGGTTATCCGGCTGCAAGCCGGGGCTATCGGCCACGATCGCCATCGCGATCCGGGCCAGACGATCCACATCGGTCACATCGGCCATGTCTCCACCCACGGCCGAAACGCCAACGACGACCTGCCAGGTCGCCAGGCTCACCTGCGAAGACGACTGAAACGCAATCTCCACGCCGAGCTTGGGCGGCACCTCAGCCTTGGAAATGCCGACTCCCCGCCGGCGATCGACCCGGACCGAGCCCGGAGGGTACCCACGCACCGCAAGCTGCTCACGCAACAGGTTGCACAGGTACCGCTCCAGATTCGCCCCAGGGGGCAGGTGCAGGTCCCGGCTAGCCACGGGGGGCCACCGATCGCAACGCCCGGGAAAGATTCCCGGTCTTCGCTTCCACCAACATCGACTTCCAATCCCGGGCGACCACCCGATACGAAACACGGAACCGGTGCTGCACTTCCTCCACCGAAATCATGTCGCGGTAATCGCCGCTCTTGACAGGTGCCGTCCGCCGGGCCTCATCCGCCGCGGCATCAGCCACCGCCTTAGTCGCGCTTTTCACCCCGGCCGACTTCATGAAATTATCGAAGAACTCACGGTTGAACTCGACCACATTCCCGGCCACGCTAACGAACCTCCCGCACCGAGAACGACACGATCGGCCGCCACCCGCTGAACGGGTTTGGCGACCCCGAGGGGATCGACTCGACCTGCCAGAAACGACCCTCGCACTCGATCCGATCCAGCGCCCGAACATCCATACTCTGGGGGCCATACACCGTCGCGAACGTCCGGAACTCCTCATCCCGGCCGCCATCGCCACCGGTGAGCGCACCGCCCCCGCGGGCGTCGCCGTAGTCCAGCCATGCCCCCGCCAGGGTGAGCCGGTCAGCGGCCCCCCAGTCCCGGCCCGACATATCGTCCGCGAACGAGTCGTACCGAGGTGCTGCGCGGATCCGAACCACCTCGGGAAGTCCCTCAGTAAACGCCAGCTCCGAAGGGGCCTCGCTGCCGCCGGCAACCGCCGGCGGCTCACCCTCATAGTTGAACAGCATTACGCACCGCCCGGGATCCGATACGCCTCCAGCGATGCACGCTCACGCTCAAACATCGCTTCCGCGCCCACCTGGTACTCGACCGACGCCGCGCCGACCTGCTGCCGCTTGATCCGGTCACCCGTCCCAATGCGGTCAGCCAGCGCGGTGATAACTCCCATGACCTCGGGAGCCTCGCCAATCGAAAACCCATGACGGACCGTCAGCGAGATAACCCCGAGGCCCCGAGGCCACCGACGCCCATCGATGAATTCTAGGAGCCCCGTACGCACCGAGGGACGAACCTGGTCGGTCACGTCCTCGCCGTTCACGCGGCACTCCAGCACCTGGAGGATCCGGCCGGACGGCACGGGAAAACGCCTCTGCCCCGCACCGTCCAGCACCATCTGCTCCACGATGATCGGTGAGACATGCCAACCGCAATACGACTGGATAGCACCCTGCGCAACGCCCTCATAGAACGCTCGATCGCGCACAATGCCATCCGGCACAACCCGGGGGAACCCATCGCCCCCCGGAACCACAGGCTGATCCATGCTCACCTCCCGACTACTTCGCGGTCTTAGCGGTCTTGGCCGCAGCGGCCGCCTTGGCCTTAGCCTTGGCCTCCTCCTCGGCAGCGGCCGCCAGCAGCGCCTCCGCAGCGGGATCGCCCGCGGCCCCCTCCGGGGTCTTCTCCGAATCCGGATCCGACTTACCCTCCGAGGGCTCCAGGGCCGCCACGCGAGCACCCAGCGCTTCCAGGGCCTCCTCCAGGCGGGTCAGGCCATCGGCCAGATCCACCCGAAGCTCCTCGACCCCAGCCGCCGACGGCACGGCAGCCGCAGCCTTGGCCAGACTAATCGCCTTCGCCTTCTCGATAGCCGCCTCCTGCCGGGCCTTGTGCGCGTCAACATCCTCCACGCGAACGCGGATGCCGTCGATCACCTCAACGCCGGCCATTATGCCGCACCTGCCTGCTCGATGATGGCCAGACGGGCCGGACGCCAGATGACCTGCGCCGCGCGCTGCTCGGCACGGACGTAGGTCAGGTTGCGCTGCGCGAAGTCCTTGTGCTGGTTGAACGCCTGCACCGACAGGCCCTCACGGTCCAGCAGCGCGATCTGCTTGAAGTCACCGACAACCGCGGTGCCCTTCTTGAGCGCCGGCAGCACCACGCGGGGCAGACCCCACAGGGTCTTCGGGCCGATCTGGAACGGACCCGAGCCATAGAAACGCTTCTCGACGTCCTGCCACAGGTCGATGTCCTCGTCGTCCTCCGCCGAGACGGCGACGGCGGTAGCGATACCGCCGGCGTCCTGAATGCGGGTGATCGAACGGCGCACCAGAGCCACCAGCGACTCCACGCCGGCCGCGCCGGTGAGGGACTGGACGCCGGTGGTGTTGAACAGGCCGACCGGCTGGCCGTTCTGGCCGGTGCCGTTCAGCAGCATGTTTTCGATCACGCTGTCCAGGCTGTACTCCAGCTCGTTATTCAGGAACGACGCCAGCGCCGGAGCATCGCTCAGGAGCTGGTTGGTCACTTCGTAACCATCGGCGTAGCCGTACACCTTCGCGTCGGCAAGCTCGGTAGTCAGATCCGAAATGGGCTTCAGGGTGTCAGTCTCGTCGTTACCGGTGTTCTCGGGCTGGAGCGCCGCCTGACGGTTCACCGCGATGATCTGAAGGTACTCGAACGCGCCGGCGGTCTGGCCGCGCGAAATGAGGTCCAGCAGGGTCAGGCGCTTACGCTCCACCTGGTCGATCAGCGGGAGGCGGATCGGCTGGAGGTGCGCGAGGTCGGTGCCGAGGGTCAGGCCGGCGGCCTTACGGTGACGGAAGTAATCCTCCATCGAACCGATCTGCGCCGACTTAATCTCGATCGGCGAGCTGGTGCCCACCGTGCCCGACGGAAACGCCTTCTGGAACTGGCGGTACTGCTCCGACTTCACAAAGCGATCGCCGAAGGTCAGACCATCCAGGGTCGGAGTACCCGACACCTCGGGGTCGCCGGCCTCCAGCGCCTTCCGGAACTGGTCAGCCTCGCTCAGGCGGGCGATCTGATCCTCCAGCGACTTCCGCTCGGCGGCATACGATGCCACGAACTCGTGGTCGGAATCGGTGAACTCGGCGTCCGACTTAAGACCGATGGCCTTCGCCTGAGCAATCAGGGCGGCCAGCTTCTTCTTGGGGTCCATTAGGACTCCTCCCCGGCCCGAAGGCCCTCGATAAACATCGCGCGCCGGAAATCCCGGAGCGCCTTTTCCTGCTCGGCCAGATCGGCCACCTCGGCGGGTACCGGCTCGTCTGAGCCGCCCCCACCCTCACCCGCGGCATCGGCCTCGGGATCGCCCTGAACCGGAGCATCGTCCGGGTCAGAAGTATCTGCATCAGCCACGGGAGCGAGAACCCCGCCCACCGCGGCCTTGAACTCGGCCAACGCCGAGCTGAACCCCTCGGCCAGCGCGCCGACCTGAGCAACAATCACGTTCAGGGACGACTCGGAAATCTCCTCCGCGGCCCCCAGCGCCTTCGCCCCGGTGATCTGCGCATCCGGGTTGACCCCAAACGGCGCGATCGTCACCTCTTTCAGGCGCAGCTCCTCCAGAAGGTAGGCGTCCTGGCCGTCGATCTCCCCCCAGGCGGCCTTCACCGTCTCGAAGTAGAACGACATGCCTTTGACCCGGCGCTGAACCAGCAGCCGAGCCAGGTACTTGGCCTCGTCGTTGTGCTCCACATCAAGCTGGCCCTTCACCAGGAGGCCGTGAGCGTCCTCCTCGATGTCCAGGATCCAGCCTACGTTCATGAACGTAGAGCCCGACATCTGGTGCACGTAGTAGACCGCGATCGGATCACCCGACGCCTTCCACTCCGCCAGCGACTTCGCGAACGCACCAGGCGCAACCGCATCCCCATACAGGTCAACGTTTCCGAAAACCGACGCATAACCCGTGAACTCGCCCGTAGGCTCGCCCTCGGACTCGGCTACCGTCATCCCAGAGCCATCAATCGTGATGGCCTTGCGGCTATCCTTCTGGGGCCGCACCTTCTCCACCGTTGGCATTCTCACCACCTTCCGCATCCGACGCCCCGTCACCGGTCGCGCCATAGTTCAACGGACGCAGAATGTCGTCCGTCCCCTCAATCCGGGGCAGATTCACACGGGCCCGAGCCTCAGCCGTCACCATGAACGGCCCACCCGTCGCCCGAGTAAGCGAATTGACCTGCTCCTCAAAGGAACCGGCCATCTTGGACTCCACGTTGGCCTCGATATACCGACCCGAGGAATCCGGCTCCACCCGACGCAGCAGCGTCGTATTGAGCTGAGCAACCCACGCGTCCTTCCACGGACCCAGAACGATCGAATAGAGCATCGTCTTCATCGCGTTCATGTTGGCAAACGTGGACTTCCGCACACCCACCAGCTCGGGATACACGAAATAGATCGCGCACACCTCCTCGTCGGTAAGCCGGCGACCCTCCAGGTCCATCGCCTTATCCGCTTCCAGGGGTGCGATCGAGTTATACGTGGTGCCTTCCTCCAGCAGCGGCTCCTGGCCGGCCCGAGCGCCACCGCGGCGGAACTCATCCCACTCCGAACGCAGCCGCTCAAACGCCGGCTGGCTCAGGGTCGGAGCGTCCGCCGGCCGCGACAGATACCCGCGGGCATGCCACGCGTTCTCCATCAGGGATCGCCGGTACTCGATCGCCGCCGAATTACCCGCCAGGACATCCCGGAGGACCGTGGAAGCCGGCGGCGTACCGTTGGCACCCACCGGGGAATACCCGAAGTCCAGCAGGAAATGCTTCGCGTCGATCTTCTGCATCTCGGCGCCATTGGCAACCGGGATGCTCACCGTCGTCACGCGCCCCAGGAAATCCGAATTGATCGTGCACCGCGACGCCGGGATCCGAACCAGCTCCACCGCCCCATCGGGCAGCTCAAGCATCATAGCCACGGCCTTATCGTTCAGCAGGCGATCAATCCACCAGTTCTCCCAGAACTTCACCCACGTCTCACCCGGAGCCGTAGACGGGTACGCCAGCGTCTGCACCAGCGGACCCTCACGCACCCGCTCCCGCGAGTCGTTCTCCAGGCGGTCATATACGTGCAACGGCATCGTGGAAAGCTGCCGAGCGATAAACCCGACCACCTTCCGCACCGCCGGCTGACTGGCCCAAACATCACCGAACCCATTCGGATCACTCCAGGACAGCAGCGGCACACCAGGATCGACCACCTTGAACGGCACGACCTTCTGGTACGCCCCCAGCTCCTCCAACGACGCGAACCTAGCCATCGTTCTTGACCTGCACGTACATAATCGCCGCCAGCGGGATCAGCACGTCACCCGGCACCACCTGGTCGGCACTACCCGACACCTCGGCCGCGTCATTCACCGCCACATGATCCCGCGTCGCATACATCACCACGCCGAAGAACGTCGCCGCGGCCGTCGCAATCACGACACGCTGCCCTGTTCGCTGCTGAAACATTCGCTTCATATCAACCACCAATCAGCAGCCCACGCTGCTCGTAAACCGACACCTTCGCCACCTTCGGCTCCTCCGCGGCCTCCAGCGCGTACAACGCCTCCGACACCGCGATAATCGGACCCGCATGAGTCATCGACCCCTCACGATGCCAGACCTCGACCTCGCCCAGCTTTTTCACCACCGCGCCGGCCACCGAAGTAGCCACCGCCGGCTGATCCGGATGGAACACCAGGCGATCGCGCACGCGGTCCTTGATCCGACCGGCCGCCGACTGCAACCCCGGACCCTGAACCTTGAACAGCGGAATCTCCGCCGTTTCGAACGGCGCCACGAAATCGAACGCAGCACAGCCGGCAGCCTGTAGCGCCACCGCCTTCACGTTCCATTTCTCGCACAGCTCCTCCACGGCCTCCTGCACCCACAACATGCCCGCGCGCTGAGCGACCAACTCGACGTGAATCGCGCCATCCGGGCGATACCCCGCCGCCGCAATCCACGTATAGTCGCGATTCGACTCAACACCCAACGCAATCGGGCGTCCGAAATCAATCCGGGAATCGGGATCCGACAGATCCTCCCACGACTGACCGTCAATATGCGTCTTTTTCAGCGCCGTAACCCACTGACACAGGACCTCCGTGCGGAACTCCACATCAGGATCCGACGCCGCATCCGACAGCAGCGACTCCAGGGTCATCTCACCGTGACCCAACGACGGGTTAGCCATCGCCAGCATCTTCGGATCCGTCTTTGAGCACCCCTCAGGGGCCGACCACTCGAACAACCCGAACGTCGCATCGACCTCCGGGTTGTTCGCGAACTCCTCAGCCGCGTCCAGCCCCTGCGCCACGTAGGCATCCCAGGCATCAATGAGGGCCAACCCCACGGCGCGCAGACTACTCAGCACCACCGCCGACTTATCGCCGGCACTGGAGATGCCCCAAAGCTGCGAATTGAACACCGCGTTCTTCGTTTTCGAAACCGAACTCCACGCGATCCAGTTTTTTTGTTCCCGCAGCTCGTCAAACATCACCCGAGCCGCCGACTTACCACGCGTCGAACCCGACGGCGCTTTGGTCTTATACTCCGCACCCCACCGGGTCCGGTTCGCCTTCGCCGCATTCCGCAGAATCGGCTTCCGGGTATACCTCCGCAGCTCGGGAATCGACAGATCCACCGCGTTCGGATCCTCCGGGGGCCAGCACAAGTTCAGCGACTCCTGCCACGTCTCATCGGCCTTCTCGACACTCTGCGCCAGGCCCAAGATCAGGAAGTCCGAAGGCTTCACCCGGTCCGGGTGGCGTCGCGAGTCCCGGAACAGCCACCAGAGCGACAGTACTTTCATCAGCGTGGTCTTGCCATTCTGCCGGCCGACCAGAACCACCAACTTATTGAACCGATACCGGCCATCCGGCAGCAGCTCCAGCGCATGAATCAGCAGCCACTGCTGCCACGGGAACAGCTCGATCCGCAAAAACGTCCGTGCCCATTCGATCACCTCGAAGCCCAACGACGTTTCCGGAGTCAGCGGCCGCAACGGCGGCGTGAACAACCGGGCCTGAGTGCGCCCCAGGATCGCGGCCGTCATTCCGGCATCGCCACCGATCCAGACGGGGTCCAACCCAGGAGGTCCTGCAACGGCTGATCCTTATCCAAGTCGTCCGCCTCCTTCGCGCCCACGTCATCCTTCGTCTTCGGCGAGCGCCCCAGGATCGCCTCACGGGCCGCCGGCGTCGCGCCGAGGTCCGCCAGCAGGTTCCGAAGCGTCGCCGACATGTTCAGCGCCCGACGGGCATCCTCCACGGTGCCCATAGCCGTGCACTGGTCGATCAGCGCGGCCACGGTGCGCGCGAGCTGCGCCACCGCAAGGTCCTCATCCCGAACATCCAGCGCGGCCAGCGATCGCTCCAGGGTGGCCGTCATGGCCCCGGCAACCGGTGCCGTCTGCGACAGGCGCAGCATCATTTCCTGGACCTTCAAAATCTCACGGTCCACCCGCTCGCCGTTGCCCCGACGCTCGACCAGGCTAGCCATCATGTCGTTGGCTCGGGCCAGCTCCAGACGCCGCCAGGAGTACGTGCCCTCCTCGGGCAGGTCCTCGGCGAGCGCCCGGGCCACCATAGCCTCCACGACCTGCGCCGCGGTGCGTGCCGGCAACGTCTTTGTCGCCGGCCGGGCACGGATGCCCAGCTCCCGAGCGATCGCCACGGGGCCAACCCCGAGCTTGCGCAGCTCGTATGCCTTCCGATCCTTGACCGTCACACCACCCACGATCAAACCTCCGATCGAACTTGTTTATAAACCTAGTTGCGAACCTATGTGAACTTATGTAAACTCATGTCGAACCTAACCGAAAGGAGCACCATGAAAATCTGCGCGAACTGCGGATTCCAATCAAGCGCCATGTACGTCGAACTTCGCAACACCTGCCTGAGCTGCAAGTCCAGCCCGTTCCCCGTCGCCGAGGAGCCGGCCGCAGAGGAGCCCAAACGCCCCACCGGCCCCGGCCAGTACGTCCGGGACGATCGCGGACGACTCGGGATAACCGCTAACTGGATCCCCGACAGCGGCCGCTACTCGGACATGATCAGCGTCATGTTCTACCACTCCAGCTACCCGACCAGGGAACCTATCTCCACCCTGGAAGTTCTCACCCCGACCGAATACGCAACCGCAATCACCGAAGGAACCAACTCATGACCAATCCGACCATCACCCGCTACGTAACCGAGTCCCGCACCCTCACCCAGGACGTGGAACCCGTTCTGCTCACCCCGGCACCCCGACCCGGGGTCACCGACAAGCGCGGCGGGCGACTCCGCTTCTGCGTCGAAAAGGTCCGGGTATCCGCACGCGGCTACCAGGGCGACCTCGGCCGGAAAATCAGCCTCCACGGAACCGAGCTGAAAGCCAACGGCGAGCCCGCGCAGCGCCACCCCCGCATCGTGGTGATCGACCTGAGCACGGACGACCTGGGATGGGACTTCGCCGCATACGACGCCATCCACGAACCCGCCATCCGCGCGATCGCCGTCGCCGCAAACGACCACTTCAACTCGATCGACTGGGACAACCTGGAGCCCAACCAATGACCACCTACCGGCTCCGCGTCAACCACTTCTGCACCGACCACTGCGACAGGCTCGGCGGCGTCCTCGCCGGCGAACCACTCGAAGGGCTCACCCCGGCACAGTACCTCGGCCGAACCGCCGGATACGTGTACCACTGGGGGGTCCAGCATGAGGTGGACCTGTCCACCCTGGAGCACCTGGAGGCCCAGCCGAGCCAAGCACCCAGCGGGCAAACCGACGTACAACGAACCTTCGCCCTCGCAATGGACCTCGGCCTCCTGGGCCACCCAGGAGAGAACGATGGAAAATTCGGAATCATCGGCAAGCACATCCGCGCAGCGATGAACGGGCACCCGTCACCAGACACCCCGCCGCCGTCGTTCTAACGGCCTAACAGAAAACCCCCGGAGGAAATGACCACCCCGGGGGTTTTCTCGTCACAGACGGTCACGCAGCCACCGCCCCGACCATGAAACACCCCACGCGTGCGTGCGTGCGCGCACAAGCCCCCCAAAAATCCGGGGGGTACAGGCCCCC